>JAODXP020000017.1:24167693-24177693 GCA_027497455.2 Sardinella longiceps
GTGTGTGTGTGTGTGTGTGTGCGCGCGCATACAGCAGGTCATGGACAGTGAGCCCCTCAGCTTCCCATCCATCATCAGTCACATGACGTCAGCGTTCCTGAACCAGGAGGTGCTGGCGCTGCCCGTGGTGCCCAAGCATGGCGTGCCCCCGCTGCGCACCTTTGCCCCCCTCACCAGCCCGCTGCCCTGCGACCTCCACCTGCTCAACCTACGCACCATCCAGAGCCAGGTAACAACACACACACACACACACACACATACAGATACATACACACTTATATTCAGCATGCATGCACACAAACACAAACACAAACACAAACACACACACACACACACTCACACACACACACTCACAATCTCATATTCAGCATGCATGCACACACACTCTCATATTCAGGCAGACAGACAGACACACACACACCCATTCAGGAAGACTAACAGACAGACAGACAGACACACACCCACACACTCACACATATTCAGGCAGACGTGCACATACAATTCTGCTCCACCAGAATCCCATTGCCAGAGGCATCAAAACAACCCCTCAAAAAATCTCTGAATCTCCACATTTCTCTCCATATTTGATTTTAGATATTGTTGTGTTTTCTTATTCTGTATACCTCATACCATTTCCTGTCAAAAGTAGATTGATGCACTTTACATAAAAGCCATAAGAAAGCCAAACAGGTATTTGCTAAAATGTAGCTGAGTCAGAAATGTTTCTGGGGGAACATCTTGTGGATAGATGAGATCAGGGCAGATCTATTTGCCAAAACAAATTATTATACTGTTTAAAGAAAATGGAGTGATGTCTATGAAGATTGATAAAATATGAACATGGTATCTATTAAAGTGGTGAAGCTTCAAAGATGTTTTGGGGTTGTTTTCTGACTGTGGGCAATAGGCTTGACTAAGTCCATGGCATCATGAAATCTGAAGATTAGCAACATATTTCGTGGTGCAGTGTAGAGCCCATTTTAGCTGAGAGGAGTAAGAAGCTTGTTGATGGGAATAGAAAATAAGATTCAATTATCCTTTCAAAAGGCTGTGCTAACATATTTTAAGTTGAGCTTACTAACAATTTTGTCTGGACCTGAGCTATTACTTTGTCTGGTTCTGAGTTCTTTTGAAATGATGATTTTTTTTGTGCTATTCCAATGTACATGAAAGAAATGAACACATGTACACAAAACTATTACCAGTATGCAATTATTTTCCGGGAGAAATGGTGCATTTTCTTGAGAAACTCCAAGGTTGTCAACGCTTTCAACCATCACTGTACTTTTTGACTGTACCTACAGATTCCTATGCATGCAACATGCACACCTACACAAGCAACCTTGAGTTTGATAAAGTGGGCTTGTAACGTATTACTATTTATTAAACTTATGTCAGATGCACACTAAAATCAATTCATACACATAGTAACACATAACTATGTACTTTATGAGGACGTTGTGGTATCATAGTTTGAATTGCACGTGTGTGTGTGTGTGTGTGTGTGTGTGTGTGTGTGTGTGTGTGTGTGTGTGTGTGTGTCATTATTACATGTTAAATTGGTGTTTGTTTATGCATAACAGCAGGATCCTCAGAGCCCATCGCCCTTCACTGCTCTGCTCCTGCACCGCAAGGCTGTGGACTGCAGGCTAGAGGCTCAGAACCCCGGCTTCAACTGCAGCACCACCCATGGCCAGGTCTGTCTGTCTCCCATTACCCCATTACCCCTAGCCCATGCACTTAGCCACAATGCACTTAGCCAGTAGCCCTCCCATAGGAGGAGAATGACAAAATTGACTCTTATAGGTCTGAGTGGCAGTGTAGCCAGGGTCGGTTTGACCGCTCAAGGGTCTCGAGCCCGCCAGCCATGTCCATTAAAACACCCCAATGGCATGGGAGATTAATCCTCTAAACCACTGAGCTAAAAGCCCAGGCTTCCAACATACTGTAACTGCTGCAAGCTAGCTGGCATCCGCTACAGCAGCATTACCTGAAATTCAGAACTGTCAATATTTAGCAGACAGACACATGGACAGGCAAGTGTTTGTTTGCCTGGTTGTCGCGCGCTGACTTTACTTGTGCTTCTCTGGACAAATAATTGTGATATGACATGAACACAGTTTTGTTTGTAGAATTGAATTTGTGATTAATGACTATCAGTTAACATTACATGTCAATTGACTTAAAACTTGCTTGAACTTATTGTCTGATGTCTTATCTGTGTCTTTGTCTTCCTTCTCTCTCTCTCTCTCTCTCTCTCTCTCTCTCTCTCTCTCTCTCTCTCTCTCTCTCTCTCTCTCTCTCTCTCTCTATCTCTCTCTCTCTCTCTCTCTCTCTCTCTCTCTCTCTCTCTCTCTCTCTCTCTCTCTCTCTCTCCCCAGCTGTCCGTGTCGGGTCTGTTCCGGGGGCTGGACCTGCAGCTGCTGCAGCCCACGTCTCTGTCCCTGCTCTTCTCTGGGCCGCCCTTGGCCAATGACTCTGCCATCACAGTGGAGCCAATGGAGATCTCCACCTACAAGCTCAAGCTACGCTAGCCCCCCCCTCCCCTCACACACACAGCCACACGTTTGGGCCCTGGGAGAGGGACCCAGGCTTGGCTTGGCTTGGGGTAGGGTAGGGTTGGATTGGGGGGTGGGGGGTTCTTGCTCTGGAGCCTCAGCACCCCTTCAGGCCTATTGTCTTATTGGGCTTCAGATTTCTACCTGAGCCCCTTGCAGACTGAACCAGCCAGACTATCTGGACTAAAAGCAGCCTGAACGACGTCTCGCCTCACAGAGACGACGAGACCAGGACTGTGGTTTTGGTGCTGGATCGATGCTTCGGAAATCAAAGGCTACTCCGCTATAGTAGAGAAAAATACAGACATTGGGGGGAATGGGATGGGGGGTCTGGAAGCAACCCAAACAAAGACGATGAATTTGACTCGATGAAGATCATGATCTCACTGGTGTTCTCAACTGGACAGATTTCCTCCATCTCTGTCTCGACCTGGGACCAGACTGGACCAGACCAGACTCCCTCCGTGTAAATACTGTAACATAGAGACCTGTGCAGTTGTGGGAAGCTAAGGCATTAGTAGTGAGGACTAACCTCCAGTGAAATTTCTTAAGCTCTCTCTCTATCTCTCTATCTCGATCTCTATCTCTCTCTCTATTTTTTCTACTCTTGGCCATGTAAGCTGTGTAAGAGACTCGGAAACGTAGAGTACTCGAGCTCTCGTCATGTCCCTCTTTTCTATGGCACCGGACTGCTCTACGAATAATAGAATGTTGCAATGGGAGGGAAGAACTAGATTAGAGGGCTCTTAATCAGGGATCTCAACCCTCTCCCGTATCCCTCTGAACTCCTCCTTTCCCCTTGACCCCATGAGGACAATGACCTATGACCTATGACCCCCCCCTCCTCCCCCAATCCCTCCATGTCCTGTAGCCTCCCTATGGACAGACGAAACAGTAAAGTGTAGTACTAGTAGTTGAAACTGCCCGTCCTCTCCTTTTCCCTGTGGACTACGTCAGTGAGAAGTCTTCTTGATCATGGACTCCTGTAGAACTCAAGTAGGAGTGACGCTGCACCCCATCTGGAACATTTCTGTCACTTTAAATGCTCTGAGGACTCAACACTCCATTTTTGGTTTGGTTTTTGTTTTTGTTTTCTTTTGTGTACCAGGACTGGTTGTGTGTACTATACTGTATGCAGTAGAAGATGATGCCTCCTGTTTTAACATAAGAACACTATCGATGCGATACGGTTTAGTCGAGTTGTTGTTGTCACAGTCATCTCCATTGGTACTTCCGTGAAGGCCGAGCTGTGCATTTGTGTGCGTGTGCGCGTGTGTGTGTGCGTGTGCGTGTGTATGTGTGTGCTGTGGGGGGGCACCATGCTGAGCTTCTCCGAGGCGTCAGTTTCCTGGTTGCTGTACCAGCTGCTTGGTGAGATGCTCAGTACAGTGTTTCCCTCTGTGACTCACACATCCACTCAAGTCTATGGGCGTTTGTTTTTCTACTTGAAGGGAATGATTTCATTTTGGTGTGACATTTTTAGTGGCTTCAAATGTCATAGGAGAGAGACTGTAGCCTGAATTGTGGCGATCATAAATCCACATTGATGATGATTATATTATTATTATTATAGAATTTGTACTATGTACTATTCTAGTGGAATCAGCACATTTGACAGCTAACCAATCCTTGAGTTCTGTCAGACCCACTCCACCAAAGTTCCTTGGTAACGTTTCTTTTCCGCACCAGTCAATCATCCCATTCCAGCCCTCCAGTTACCCCCCCCCTCCCCTCCCCTCCCTCCCTCCTCCCACACACACAACAAAGCCAACACTGCCATTCAAACACTCTAAATATTACCAACCAGTCTGTAACACTCAATTTCTCACCCTAACAACACTACATCCCCATCTCCACTCGAGGTCTCGCAAACCTAACCTTGGAAGACGGTAGCTGTCTCATTTGCATTGCATTTCGATACTACTACTACTACTATCACACACAGTCTTAACACTACCATCCCCCACACTCCAACACGTTCCATTATTTCATCTAAGGTGAACACTTCACCTCAGACGTACTCGCTCCATTGCACTAGGTGGGTATCATTGCACTTACTCAAAGCATAATGTAGCCACTGCCACTTCAAATCCCCACCCTCCTCTCCTCCCCAGGCTTTACTTTTTCCTTTTCTCCTATTCCCTTCTTCCTCTTCTCCCCCCTCCTGGCTGTCTCTCTGTAGCTGTCTTCTCTGTGTGCAGTTTGCTGTTGAGAGTTGATTTGTTTAGCAGAAAAAGAGTTGAATAGCTTATTTATTTTCATTCCCCGGCACTGATTTTCTGAGTGTGTTTTAAGTGATGCATCCAGGAGAAATGCCAATGCAGCTGAAGAACATTGAATAAAGAGAAGACATGAAATTGCTTGTGTGGAGAGTGGTCTTTCATCACAAACCCAAAGATGGCAGGGAACACAAAACCACTGCCAGGGATTCTTGGGCAGGACTGGGCCTTTATTCTCTATGCGAGAGTAGTTTTTTGAAAATTGGCCATATCGAGAAGAGCATCATCAAAAGGATGGGGATATTCAAAGATGACTATGTACGCGCGAGTCGGTGGTGACTGTTAACGTTAGGAAGACAGGCTGTGTTCGCGGGTATGATAGTTTCTTGGATGCAGTATCACTCGCAGTGGGACAGGGCCCTTCAGTCCTCTTCAATCTCTCGCCAACTACCGGCAGGGGGCAGCAGAGAGACACGGAACGCCGACATCGACTCACTCTTTGTCCAAGCCTGAGGGCAGCCGCCCATTATTTGACACAATAGGGCGCGCTGAGATGAACATTTTGGGCATGGGCATTGTAAACAGCGTACTTGTCCTTTGTGTGCATATCAAAGAGAACTACGTGATTTATTCAACTGTACATATAGGCTATTCACAGTAATTCATGAATTTCATTTAGAAGAACATTTTTTTAGGCTCTATGATTTTATCTGCGGATAGTAGCCTATAGGTTTTTAAATTGATGGATGGTGCTTCGCTAATGAGTAGGCCTATAGGCTATCTTTCCCCCCCTGTTTCTACTGTTGAATGCTGCTAAGAGGTTATTGTATAATTCATACAGTATTGCGCCTCGTATTGGGAGTTTGATGGTGAAGTTACCTTCAACATATTTTGCCTTAGTTACCAAGGTGACCGAGCTGTCAGGATAAAACCAACGAGACTGCAACGACCTCTATCTATTTCTTGCCGATTTTAGGCCTGCCTACAGAATTCGAGGCCTTGCTAAAATAGTGCAGTTGAGAACAACGGTTTTGTCTGCACCTGAATAGAGCAAAGGGAGTGAAGAGGACTGCGCTTTGAAAGCGCGCAATGGTTCAAGTGGTCATGAAGATGGAAAAAATTTCTATTATTGAGACGCCATAAAATAGACAAGACCAAGGCCTATTAAGTAGCTGGTCTAGATCATTTTGATGTTTCCCCAGAAGAAAGGTGTGTAGCCTACTGTGAGAGTCACTTTGACGGATCTTCCACTAAAATGAACCAGGCTGCCTGGCGCACCTGGCGTGCCCTAGTAATATCGGCCGTAGTAATTTGAAGACTCCAGTCACCATCATGATATGCCTGTAAATTCATAATCCATCACGCAGAATATACTAACTTTTTTGGGCTCTGCGAAAAAAAAGAAAGAAGAAATTATGCATGCCTCTAAGAAATCATGGTAGCGTAGCCTATGATTTTTCTATGTCCATGCCTGGGTTGCCTGCCATGAATTTTCTTAAAACACATAATGACGATCGCACATTCCTCCCAGCAGAGCTAATTACAGAAGGCAGGGTAATCGCACATTTCCATCGCGTGTAAATCCATCAGTCCAAAACCCATCTGTGGCCGGTGCCGAAAAGAGAGCTTCGCCAGGCGCACCGCTGTTCGGTGCCTCTTTTTAAGAGAATGGATGAGCCGTAAGACAATCTCCGCTGTGTCTGGATTTGCTTCACCACTGTCTGATGTGGAAGGTCAAAGAAGCTGTAGTCTTAAGATTATTATTTATTTATTTTTGTCAGAAATCTTCATAGTTCCTTCCTCTAACCCAAGGTGAGACTATTACATTCTCTCCCAATTCTATCAATTCCAACACTTTGATGTTGGTTTCTCTTCTGTGTTCAACCTCAGGCAAATAATAATAATAATGCAAAACACCCTTTTAATGTTTCTTAACAATTAATTTATTATACATTGTATCAACATCTGTTAAATAGAGTAAAAGCTAGAAAAAACAGATCCAAGGTATTAAATTTAAAATAGGCTGCTTTGTGCTAACAGGTCTCTCAGTACAGATGTTGTTCTTTACTCTGTGTGCTCAGTGATACAATCTTAAGATATGCTTTGACCTTTAGAAACAAACAAACAAACGCGTGCACGCACGCACGCACACACACACACACACACACACACACACACACACACACACAGATTCACAATCTCTTTCTTTGATGCCACAATTAAACTCACACAGACATGTTTAGCTCAAAACCTGAAAATCAATACGGAATCTTTGGGGATAAGGAAAGTAAAGTAGTGCACTATGAGATCTTAAAGCAAAAGCAGTAAAAAGCCCCAGGAAAAAAGGAATAAAAAACAACAAACATTTAGTTCTTTAAAAAATGCAGTTGATGTGTACAGAGGGATCTTTAAAGCACTTGTAAATACCTCACACTTCAAACAATGGAACTCAGCTAGGGAGGCAGAGGAGGGATTTTTCTACTGCATTGTTTTGGATAATTGGGAAGTGTGTGTGTGTGTGTGTGTGTGTGTGTGTGTGTGTGTGTGTGTGTGTGTGTGTGTGTGTGTGTGTGTGTGTGTGTGCGCGTGTGCGCGTGCGTGCGCATCCGTGCCAGCTCTATCTAGCAACCGATCCTTTAAGGCTGTATGGCTGCTTCCCACTGCTATTCATGAATCACGCCATTTATCATCCCACACACATACATATTCAAACACACTCACTCACACACACACACACACACACACACACACACACACACACACAAACGCAGTATAATCACTTAATTATACCTTGCTCTGCATATACATATTGGAGTTGTGATAGGATGCTGAAAGGTGAGCCATGATTACTGTAATACACCTTGAGGGTTTGTCTACTCCAAAGAGACACAGAGTCTTAATGGCATCGCACGAGTGCCTGGTGGGTGTAGCCGAATCAAGAGACTGCGAGTGGAGTGGGCGGGGTCCTTTCGGAAGCTGTGGTTTGAGTGCACCCAAAACAGGAAGAGGAGTCGAGAGTGTCTCCCAGGCGACCCAGCTTTGTGCATATAACCTCAGCGCTAGCGACGCTAACAATAACAACGCTCCGCAGTGCTAACTGCTCTCTGAACTAGAACTAGTGCAAACAGATACAGCCCTTAGGTTCATTTGCTCTAAAAACACTGCCAAACACCACACACACACACACACACACACACCTGCAAACACACCACACAAGTCTTCCTCGTGTAGAGGGATAAAAATACACTGTGGTGTCTATCCATGGTAGTGTGTGTGTGTGTGTGTAGGTGGGTGTCTGTGTGGGGTTGGGTGGTTAGGAGATTCAGGCCACGGAAAAGCTTGTCAAATCACACATTCAGCATAGAGTCTCCTAGCCTCTGTCTCTCTTCCTCTTCTTCTCCTCCTCCTCTCTCTTTCTCTCTCTCTCTCTCTGTCTTTCTCTTCCTCATCACATACACTCACAGCTGCTACTGAGCTTTGCGGATCTCCCAGGACATCCGTCTGAGTTGAGTGTTGCCGGTACCTGGCCTGCTGCTGACAGAGAGCCAGACACCCAGCTCTGTCAGGTCGGACTCCCCACACACTCACCCCCCCAACCTCCACCACCACCACCACACACACACACACACACACACACACACTCCCCCACTCCTGTTCACCTGTTCATCCAATTCAACACCGACACTGAACCAGCTAGAGGGAACAGACAGAGACATAGATAGAAAACGTGAAGTGGGACAGAGAGAAGAAAAGAGAGTTAAGAGAGTGTGTGTGTGTGTGTGTGTGTGAGTGAGTGAGTGAGTGTTTGTGTGTGTGAGAGAGAGAGAGCTAGAGAGAGAGAGAGATAAGGTGCATCTAGCTTTGGAGAACAAGCGTGAGATGGCAGGACTCAGAAGCAGATGGGGCGAGTCAGAAGTTTGCTCCCCAAGGGTGAAGGGGAGGGAGGGTGAAGGGGAGAAGGATGCAGCAAGAGTGGAGGGAGGGGGGGAAGGGGGGTGGGGGTGTTTGGGTCAGTCAGAAGAGTGCAGTGTTGCTACAGAGAGCTCTGAGTCCTGATGAAGGCCGTCCGCTCGCTCTGGCAGTCAAACTCCTCGTTCTCCGACTCGGAGCCCCCATCGCCGCCACCGCCGCAGCAGTCGCCGTCCGCCTGCTCCTCGTCTCCCCACACGGTGGGGATACCTCTGTAGAGCACCCGCGCCCCTCCGTCGCGGCCCCCCAGCCCCAAACCCAGCCCCAGCCCTAGTCCCGTCGACACCAGCGAGGGCAGTTTAGTCCTCCGTCCACCGGGGGCGCCCGTGTCGGAGCGTGACTGCAGCAGCAGGAAGACGCCGGCCACGCCGGCCAAGACCAAGGCACAGATGAGTACGCCCACCAAAGCGGGCAGGTGATTGGACGATCGTTTGCCGGGAACCGGCTCTATCCATCCCCTCCCTCCTTCTCCTCCTCCTCCTCCTGTCTCCACCACCTCCGCCTGCCCTCCGGCTCCTCCATCCCCCCCGGCTCCTCCATCCCTCCCGGCTGCGGTGGGCCCCACGGGGGACTTGCGCTGGACGGGACTCTGGTTGAGGCAGGCGCCCAGGAGCAGGTGGCTGTGTGTGGGGCAGGAGAGGCAGTCGGAGGGGCCGGGCGCGGAGCAGGTGAGGCAGGAGGCGTGGCAGGGCAGGCAGGCCTGCACGGACGACTGCTCCACCCAGCTCTCCAGGGACAGGTTGAGCTGCTGGAGCCCGGCGATGAAGCCCGCTGGACACACCTTCACGCAGCCCTGCAGGAAGAGCGAGAAGCCTGCGCTGCACTCTGGGGGGAGAGGACACACACACACACACACACACACACGCACACACGCACAAACAGAAATTAGCTCCTAATATGGTGAAGTTCCATCTGAATTCTAAGTAGAGCTGCACTGTGTAGGCTTAGAATCACAGACACACACAGTAAGCTCCTTACAGAGGCTCATGATATGGTCAAGTTTAATCTTTAAAGAAATACAGTGAGTGTACTTTATAGAATGACGCACATGCACATGCACACACACACACACACACACACACACACACACACACACACAAAATGAGCTCATAATGCGGTCATGTTCCATCTAAAATGAAGTAGAGCAGTTCTGTGCACTGTGTAGACTCACGTATCATGAACACACACACACACACACACACACACACACACACACACACACACACACACACACATACATATATATTATTAACT
>JAODXP020000017.1:24195193-24197693 GCA_027497455.2 Sardinella longiceps
GAAAGAGAGAGAGAGAGAGAGAGAGTGCGTGGGATGGAGGAAGAGAGAATGAAAAAGGCAGAGAGAGAGAGAAAAGAGGAGACAGATATTAAGAAATAGACAGAGTAGGAGACGGAAAGAAAGAACTCAAAGACACGTGAAAGGGAGAGAAAGACAAAGACGGGCAGCCAGACAATGAGAGTGTGAGCAGGAGAGAACGACTAAGAGAGGTAGAGAGAGAGAGAAGGAAATAGGAAGAGAGAGAGAGAGAGAAAGGAAAGAAGAAGAAGAAGAGGAAGGAAATCTTTTCATTCATGCTCCCCAGTGCCGTCATTAGTTCCGAGCCATCCTCCTCGGCGTGGGGCTCAAAGCGCCCAGTCTCCCGACAGTCAGAGACAGGATTAAGGGCTCTTCCTCCTGGCTCACCGGCAAAGCCAGCCCCGCTCCCCACGGCCTGCGCCGTGTACCACGCACACCACGCACACCAGCAAAGCCAATCCACTCCCTGCGGCCCACGGCAACCAGCAACGCACGCGAGCAAAGCCAGCGCGGTCGGTCCCCAGTGGTGCACAGCGGTGAGCGACACACACGAGTAAAGGAAGCCCACTCCCTGGAGTCCACCATGTGCTGGTCTACTGTCTACGGCCCGTGGCTTATACATGGGTGCTGTGCACACACGCAGTGTCTCCCCAAGGTGTCATCTCTGCAGCGCAGACAACACACACAAGCAAAGCTGTCTCAAAACAGGCCGCGAGCCACACACACACACACACACCATGTTGGCCCACAACATTCTAGACTCCCACACACACAAGCAAAGCTGGCCCAGAGTGTACATGATCCACACACACAATGCTGGCCCACGGCATACACAACACACACACACACACACACACACACACAGCTCGCCCAAAGTGTACATGAGCCACACACACACACAAAACGCTGGCCCACAGCATACACAGCACACAAGCAAAGCTGGCGCTCTGTGCATACTCAAGTCGAAATTGATTTATTTCATTAGGGACAGTGCCTAATAACACAATTAAGCTAAATTAGTGCTATTATAGAATAATAATACAGGGAGGGATGCATTGGAGCACGTACTCACCAGGCATGTGAGCGTTAAGTGTGCTTAAGGCCCAAAGGATATGGCCACAGCATAACAGACCAGTCACGTCATTTTCAATAACTGAACACAGGCAGGTAAGAGAGGAAGAACACACACACACACACACACGCACACGCACACGCACACACGCACACGCACACGCACACGCACACGCACACACACACACCTCACCTAACCTTACGGTCTCTCCCACTCTCTACCCATCCTGCCATCTGTTCAGGCTACTTGAAAGAGTTTGGAGAGAAGTAGAGTATGGGTCATTCCGTGTGAAATCAACCAGTGACGGACCGGTCACCCTCTCTGAAAAATCTGAAAAAAATTACAGTTGTTTGTATACTCAACCTATGCTTGAATCTGAAATAGTAAGTCTGTATCACTAATGGTTGCAAAAGTACAGCCATTTGAAAGTTCAAGTAATTTTAAGCATTTTGGTGAACAAGCCTTTTGTCCAACTTCCAACATAACTGGCTCTTTTAGTATTTCACACACAATGATGAAACCATGTGCATAGAGACACATTTTCCTGTAGAGTTCAAAAATCTACTCAGATCAGATGTATCTTGTGTAGTTTCCCCTCTCCAGAGCTCTGAAGATGGCTGTAAATTCTATGTGTGATTTCACACCACCACCTTTCAGGGCTTCTTGTTCAAAAAGGAAGTGAGACAAATTTATCCGAGTTTTTTTCCCACTCAAATATGGATTTTGCGGTCCTGTTTATGCATTAACTTTTGTTGATAATGTTATCATACTGTCAGAGCATTTCTTCAAAGATGGTTCCAATTTTGGAAAATGCTGTTTTCATCCTCTTATTTTACCATGTGGACAGTTTGCAAGATTTTTTTTAATTTTACCATGACTCATTCAGTATCTGAGGAACATCTGTCCAAAATGTTGTGTTGTTGGTGAGTCTCGTTATTGTGATATGATTTTTTGAAAATATTGTCAGTAACTCCACTGATTTACATTGACTTCCATTGTATTGAAAGTGCACCACATATGGCGCAATGTGGTACTGCAGATAAGCAAGGAGAAATCCAGCATAAAGCCAATAGGCCCATTGTTCCAGTTACCTGAATGCTGTCTTTCAGAAAAAGAACATAAAAATTGATTATAGACCAAATAACAAACAAACTAATGCTGAGTGAATGGGGCAGAATTAAATAGAAATGAAAGTAAGTTGTTGGGTAGGATTTCTCCTTTAATTCAGTGGATTTACTGACAATATTTTCAAAAAATCATATCTAAATAACAAGACTCAGCAACAACACCAAATTTTGGATAGGTGTTCCTCAGATACTGAATGACTCATAGTAAAATTTAAAAAAATCTTGCCAACTGTCCACGTGGTGAAATGAGAGGATGAATATGGCCTTTGCAAAAATCATACCT
>JAODXP020000017.1:24217693-24227693 GCA_027497455.2 Sardinella longiceps
CAAGGCAATATGAATCAGGGAGAGAGAGAGGAGAGAAAGTAGAGAGAGAGATAGAGAGAGAGAGAGAAAGAGAAACAGAGAGAGAAAGAGAGAGAGAGAGAGAGAGAGAGAGAGAGAGAGAGAGAGAGAGGCCAGTGGGACGGCTGAAGGCACAGCTCCATGCGGGCTCCCGGGGCCCATCACATTCCATCAGCTCAGCTCCTCCTGAGCCCTAATTGCATGAGGAGGGCCCTGAGTCGAGCCAATCCCTTTAAATAAGCAAAGGAAACAACTCAACTCCACTCCCCTAAGCCCTTCGCTTCCTCCCAGAGCCACATGCATGGGATTAGACAGGCCCAGGAAAAGCTGAATAAGATCATTTATGGAGTAAAGTGAGAGAGAGAGAGAGAGAGAGAGAGAGAGAGAGAGAGAGAGAATGAGGAAGAAGGAGAGAGAGAGAGGGGAAGCGGTGCAGAGAGAGTCCTCCTGACGTGGCTGGAAAATCGGCTTCACGCGCCACGAGGCACCACCGGCTAAAAACTCGTGGCCAGGTTTCTGCCTGACATTCGGTGACACGCTCTCGGAGGAAGTCGTGTGACGCAGAGCAATAGGCAGAGAGCGTGGTGGGAGGTCTCCTGAGGCTGGCGAGAGGGCCCTCAATTTTACACAGGCAGCCTGTGAGACGCCTTGCGGTCTAATTAGTTCACTGGAGCGGCAGGCAGCTGTCACTCCGAGACAGGGGGAGAGAGAGAGAGAGAGAGAGAGAGAGAGAGAGAGAGAGAGAGAGAGAGAGAGAGAAAGAGAAAGAGGAGAGAGAGAGCAGAGAGAGGTAAGGATAGAGGTGGGGGGGATAAAGAGGAAAAGTGAAAGACAGAGAAGAGGGCTTATCTATATCCATATATACATAGCCAAACAGAGCCCTGACAGTAGCCAGTGCCCAAATGGATTTCAAATGTCACTGAATGATATGTAGTCTGGCGCACAGCATGACTATAGAGTGGGAATCGCGCGTTCCTGAATCTGTGTGTGTGTGTGTGTGTGTGTATGCGCCTGAGAGAGGAGAGTTGTCCACATGAGAGAGAGAGAGAGAGAGAGAGATAGAGAGAGAGAGAGAGAGAGAGAGAGAGAGAGAGAGAGAGAGAGAGAGAGAGAGAGAGGGAGGTGTCACCTGTTGTCATTGAGCTGAGTATAACGAGGCTGTGGATCAGGGTCTCTGTCATTCACATCGTAACTGGCATCTGGATCCTGTCAGAGCAAGAGAAAAGGTGAGACCTGCACACATGCACACTGATGCGCACATATGCACACACACACACACACACGCACACACACACACACACACACACACACACACACACACACACACACACACACACACACACACAGATACACACAAACTCTGCTCAATGCATTCAGGTCAATTCACAACTCACAAAAATTTCACGCATTCACAGCTAAATGCACATTTCAATATTTTCCAGACACAACCCCATAGACACAGACAGCCAGACATTCAGTCAATATAATGTCTCCACACTTAAACCACATTTTCATCTGAGTCACGAGGAGAGTAGACTCACATAGTTCCTAGCCAGGTCTGGATGGTCCTTCTCTATGCCATCGTCCAGTATGGTGACCACTACGCCCTTCCCTGTGAAACCCTGGGCCCACGCCTCCTTCACATTCAGGTCACGATGGCTTGGGTTAGACTGGGGAAAAACAACACATCCATGTCAAAATGCTATTTAAACACGCACGCACACACGCACACACACACACACACACACACACACACACACACACACACACACACACACACACACACACACACACACACACACACACACACACACACACACACACACACACACACACACACACACACACACACACACACACACACACACACACACACTCGTTTGAATGGTGATTTTTATGCCCCTCCCAGTGTAGCCCTGGTCCCACATCTTCTTCATATTCAGGTCATTTCTGGGCTTAGACTGTTGAAAACAGCAATTCATATCACAATGCTATTCACATACATTATGGATAGAGATGGTCAAGTGTTATTCCATCGAAAATTGATTTTTGAACCCTTTCACGTTGAAACTTTAGTATTGTTATTTCTGAATAAACATGAACTTGTTTTCTTTGTGTTATTTGAGGTGCTATTTGGGAGCACAACAACATCTAATTTGCTATTTTGAGCAGCTCTCATTTTCTGCAAATAAATGACAATCTGTTTACTTGGGAGTCTAGGAGAAATGTTGTCAGTACCTATATAATAAAGCTGAATTGTTGATTTTAATCAAAACATATTTGCAATAATAAAATCTCAGAAAATTATACTTTTGCCCAGGATTTTTTTCTGGAGAATAGTTGGCCACATATGTATAGGCAGCCTCTCTCTCTCTCTCTCTCTCACTCACACACACACACACACACACACACACACACACACACACACACACACACACACACACACACACACACAGGTACACTACTGCCTCTGACACACTGGCAAGCCCACACACTCCATCTTTTTTCTGACAGCTCGATGCTTATCACCAGCTGGCAGGTTGTCCCTTTTTTAAAGATGAAAAAAGTTGGGAAATGCCGCGCTGCCTCAAACTGCCAGGACGCTCTGCTTGACTGGTTTAATTATGAAAGTATTAAAAGAAAGATGAAATGAAATGAAGCTACTTTGCTGCCGGCACAGGGGAATAGAGAGAGGGGGAGAGAGAGAGAGAGAGAGAGAGAGAGAGAGAGAGAGAGAGAGAGAGAGGGAGGCAGAGAACGTGAGAACGAGAGAGAGGCAAAAATTGAAATACCACACCGTCCTTTGTGTGCGAAACACCATCATATTAGGCAGGCATTGAGCGAACTCGGAGGAAGTCGGACCACTTTTAATATCTGATAAGGCGATTGAGCCGGGGGGGGGGGGTGGGCAGGGATGGGGGCTGCAGGCTGCAGGATGGGCTGGGGTTAATATGCCTCTCGCTGGCAAGGCTATCATCTCCTAACAGGCCTCTAAATGCTGGGGAAAAGGTCAGCATGAGAGGCAGCTCCACAGGCAGCAGAACAGGGGATCAGTGGGGGATATTCACAACGGGGGCTGGTGCTGGGGATGGGGATGGGGATGAGATGGGGATGGGGATGAGACAAGCGAGTCCTTCTGTACCTCACAAGCCTCCCAAAGCGGCTCACATCAGTCTGTCTGGGGGCTGGCCATATTTATATACTCAGGGCTTGACTTTGCAACAAAAGGGATGCAAGGGGATATTCAAACATGTAAATGGCTTGAGTTGAATGAGAGTGTGTGTGTGTGTGTGTGTGTGTGTGTGTGTGTATGTGCAAGGTGGGGATATTATGGCAAAATGGGATGCCATCTCCCCATGGTAAAAAGCCATCCTCCCTCGTAATTTGACTAATAACAATAATGGCTCTTAGGTCCTGTAATCACGACAAAACTAGACATCCTACATCCGCCACTGCACCCCAATTGATGTGATTTCCACATGAATCACTACAGTATGTCCTTTCCCATGAACAAACATGTGACATGTACACACACATGCACACCATTCTACTCACAGCATCCACTTGTCTTGTTGATACTATTATTATTACAGGCATCTGACTTGGACTGGGGCAAACAATGCGAGTGAGGGAGTGCTCCATTAACACCCACTTGAGATCCAGAGATGAGGGCCTTCAGGGCATGTAGTGGGAGATGTGAAAAGCATCTCTGCTAGACTGGAGTCAGGATGTTACAACACTCGTCCGAGGTCGGGTTCAGCTCGGGGGAAACTGGGACGTACAGTAAACAACTCAGACAATTCAGCCCTTACATGTCGATACTGCAATTCTGACAGCAACTGTTTTTGTGGTTGTGAATCTCTGGCGTGTAAAGTGCACTCAAACTGCAGAGATTCAAAAACAGTTGGACAAACATTACTTGAAGAGATCCTATGCAAGTCCAGTTGCACCATCCAGCTCTTCTGCCAATAATCCTCCATGTAGAATTGCGTAGGCACCATAAAAATGTATCACAGTTGGATGGGTGAAATGGTACAAATCATTTTGTTATTCAAATTAAGTCACGTGACCTAGCTTGCTTGCTAACCAAAACAAACAGGGGTGGCCACTCCCATATCTTGCAATTGCGATTATCTGCTCAGTTCACAAAGGGACACATTTTGTTCCGGAACATGTCATATATCTTAGTGAGTTCTAAGCGATATATATAAAAGGTACAATGAATAGGAAACATCGCAATTTTAACTAAACTTTTATGTAAACTTGCAAGTGGGGGCTTTAAACAAAATAATTATTCATGGGTTTTTCTGGGACAGTATAGAGCAGATGGAAACTAATGGGGCAGATCGATGGGGTGGGATTGGGAATGACTGTAGGCATAATTCAAACCTAGGTCCCCTGTGGGCAGCGCTGGAGAGCCAATACATGCTATGAGTGATCTAGCCGGTTGTGTCAAAGCGGCATTGATATTTCCTCCAGTGGCTGACACTTTTATCCATGGCAGCTGACACATGAGGACAAACAGTCTTGTTCCTGTACATTGCATAGGGGAGAAAAAAGCCACGAGATGGTGGAGGGAGGTGAATCACAAAGAGCCAAGGAGGTGAGTGGTGACTTTTTATGTAAAGCTGTAGGGGGCTCTCACAAGGAAAGTCGGCATTCAAAAGCTTTCAAAAGGCCATGGCCATGACGTCAGTCCAACAACTCACTGAGCTGCAGCCGCATGCCTGTCACATCAACTGCTTAGCCAGTCTTAGCCAGCCACAATCTTCTGCTGGCTAGGCTCAAGTTTGCCTTAAGATCTCCCACTGTGGTGTGTCTGCATACATCTGTGCCCATTTTATTTGTGCTGAAATCCTGACAACTGGCAAGGTCTTTTTAAGCACACGCCTGAGGTGAAGTACTTCAGTGAGTGTCCACTAGAAACCTTGAGGTTGACCTTCAATGAGGCATGCAGAGCAGTTTAACAATGCTCTGCCCTACAGCGCAACATTCCGATTTGACGTTTGAACCCAAAATGTGCTGACTGCTATTACTGCTGACAAGACACACACACTTCAGCTCTCTCTCTGTGTGTATGTGTGTGTGTTTAAACCCCAGTGCTGAAACGGAGAGCTGATTACGGTTAAAAGTTATCAACGGTCCTATTTGCTCAGTGCTCTCAGTTTCAATTTCTGCATAAACTGCTTTGTGTATCTCCCTTCCTCTGCTATGCCAATCCTCTTCCAACAAAACTACTTTCTCTCTCTCTATCTCTTTCCGTCTGTCTGTCTGCCTGTCTCTCTGTCGCTGTGAGCCGGATACATGCTAATTAGAGGTGAAGCCAGGACAAGCAAAACAAACATGGCCTTTTCCAACCTCGACTGTGATGGGAGAGGCACGCACGTAAGGTGCTGTTTGGTTTATTAACAGCAATTGTATTCCGCAGCCACGACACTGAGGGAAGGCTGATGAATGCGGAGGCACGAACTTTAATGGCTCTGCCTTATTTGAGAAGTCTGAAGGAATCAACAAACCACAATTAGAGAAAATTGGGGGGAAATAGAGAGAGGAAAAGGTTGGTAATTGCTTTGAAGTCGTTCTACATTTTCAAGGTCTGACTTGTGTTGATCTGTTCAGTGTGTTCTTTGTGTGGTTTGATATTGAGATGTAGAGTTGTAGAGGTCAAGTTAGTAGTATGTAGTGCATTTCATACATAGGAGAGCATTTCAATGTGCTTCACAGAAAATAGAAAATGAAATTACAAAGGGTAAAGGAGATAAAATTTTAAAAAGAAGATTGAGAGAGAAAAATTAATAGAAATAAATAAACAGAAATAAATAGAAATAGTGCTTTTAAACAGTGTTTTTAAATCACTTTCAATTCTACACTACATATAACTTGGGATTGGCCTTTCACCTTTCCTCCTGATGGACACTCTTATCGTCTGCCTAGAGACCTTAAACTCTTGCTCCGTGTGCACCGCATGTAGGTTGATAGTAATTTTTTGGCACAACATTTTTTGGCCTTTCACCTTTCCTCCCGATGGACACTTTTATCGTAGTAGTAGTAGTAGTAGTAGTAGTAGTAGTAGTACAAGCAGTTGTTTATCACTGTTTAGACATTGAAAATCCAGTCTGATTTGCACACACTGTCTTGTTTTATTTGATTACGTTTGATTACGATCTGATTTATACAAATTAGTGTATAAGTGCTTGAATTATGTATAATTTGTATAAGTGTAATACATGCAAAAATAGATAAGTAGTAATTAGTATATAAGTGCTTGAATGACTGATCTAGTAAGACGAACTTGCTTCACATTGTATGTTGGGAGAGGGGCAGTAAATGTTGGTAATGTGCTATTTAGAATCTGAAAATAAAAGGCAATGTTGTGACTGTTCATGAGGCTTTGAAAGGCCAGGGCAATAGTGTGTGATAGGGCAGAAAAAGCACAACTGCATGCAAATAAGTTTTAGTTTGCATAGAGAAGAATGACAAATACAGCCAAATCTCACTGTATACATAAAATTTGTTGTTGCATTTATTTGTTAGTTTAGTGATGTGGTCACGAAACATGAAGGTATGAGTCAAGCACAGTAACAGACAGACAGAAAATATTTACAGTTTCTTGTAATGACCAGATGTTGGTTTGCAAAGGTCACCCTAGCAGCAAAGGGAAACCTTTTCGTAGGGATATGAAGGATAAACAGGACAGTGTCATCAGCGTGCCCTAGGGCATACAGTCTGTTCCAATTCGCACACTTCAGCACTTTGAGTGCTTCGTTTGAGTGTGTAGGGCTCTTCCAATTCAAAAGCAGCGAAATGACAGTCAAAATAACGGTCAAAATCCGAAGTGTGGAACGATGGACACTTCTCGCACTTTATTGACGCCATCTTGGCAACGTAATGGAAGAGGTATGACAACTGCCAACTTTTCAAAATTTATCTAGCTGGTATTTACCGTTCGTATGCTAAGCTAGCTATCGCTAAAAACAAGTTTAACAATAATAGCTAGTTTTGGCTAAGTTATGTTACGAAGCTTGTGGAAATGCTAACCTTCAACTCAACATTGCTGATAACATCGCGATCGTAACGTCCGGTAAGTGCACAAAGTGCTCCATTTGGGACAGCCCTTATCTGCCGAAATTCATGCACTTTAACAGCAAGTGTGCAGTGCTCATAGTGCACTCTACTGAAGTGCACTCGCGAAGTGCGCAGATTGGAACACGCTGATAGTCTGTTCTATGAAGTTAGAAACTGGAACGAGTCTGTAAGCATAGATCTGGTCTGCTACAGTATGGGAGGGTGGGATCTGAAATCAGTCTAGTTGGCTCTGGTCATGTTAAATTATTGTACTGTAGACCCAGGCTGGTAAGGTTCTGGTGGGTTTGTGTGTGTATATACTCACCAGGTACCACTGCTGAGAGAACTTTGGGTCAGAGGGCTCGGTGAACACCTGCCTGCGGCGCCTCTGCTTGGCCACCTGCTGCTCCAACCACAGCACCTGAACACACACACACACACACACACAGACACACACACACACACACGTACACATATTACATTTATTGTCGTGACAAAAGAGCCCCTTAAGCAATTGTTTGCCCACTAAAGCAATCTACCCTCTCCCTCTGTTTACTCTCTCTTCCTTCCTTCCTCTCTCTCTCTCACACTCACACACACACACACACACACACACACACACACACACACACTTTTGTTCTCCCACATGGGTTTAACTAAGCAAACTTGACTCCCCCAGCAGCATGTTTTCTCAGTGCACTAAAAATACTCTCTTAGTCAGAAGTCCTCAGAGCAAAGATCAGATGAAAGAAATAAAGCATAAAAGTAGAAGAATAGAGAGAGGGACAGCGGAGAGATTGAGAATGGAGAGAGGAAAGAGAATATCTACATAGACGCTAAGAAGAGATGAGAAAAGAGAAATTGAAAGAGAGAGATAAAAGGGATAGGAAAGAAGAGATCTGTAGAGATGCAAGGCCTTTTCTCAGCCTTTCTATAATAGAAGATTCTGGAAGCTTCCTCTCGGCAAAAGAAGCCCCAGCTGTGGTGAGTACAACAGAAACTCCAATAAGGAGCCGTGGGCAAAACTCCCTCTCAGCATATTCTTGGTCTCCTTGTGTGTGTGTGTGTGTGTGTGTGTGTGTGTGTGTGTGTGTGTGTGTTTCAGTTTGTGTGTGTGTGAGCGCGAGTGTGTGTGTGTGTTCCAGTGTGTGCAAATGATGCATGTGTGCAGGTGTGTGTGTGTGTCTGTGTGTGTGAGTGTCTGTGTGTTCCAGTGTGTGCAAGTGATGCATGTGTGCAGGTGTGTGTGTGTGTGTGTGTGTGTGTGTGTGTGTGTGTGTGTGTGTGTGTGTGTGCTTGTGCCAGCAAATGTGACTGCGGGGCATCTCCCAGACAAGCTCATCTTTATTCTGGCTAGTTTAATTCACAGTATAAAGGGCAACTCGGCCCTCCCTGGGCATCCACAAACTCACCCCCGGACCTCCCGCAATCCCACAACACACTGCATTCTATGCATCATGTCTCCGAGCCCTTAGCCCGCCCATAACCTCTGCAGAGAGATGGCTTTCTGTGGGAGTGTGAATGGGGAGAGGGAGGAACTGCACAGAGGCCAGGCTCCGTAATTCAAAAAGCAATCCAACCAAATGCGTAGAGTTCACCTCCATAACACCTGAACTGGAAGAGCCCTTTGAAGTCACCATAGATATTACATAGATATTACAGCCTTTTGAAGTCACCATAGATATTACATAGATATTACAGCCCTTTGAAGTTAGCATAGATATTAAGGATTGAGTGAGTCTATTCATACATGTATGTGTGCTGGCTGCAGCTGCAGTATGAACTATTGTCACAATGCTGAGTGTTGAACCCTCTTCAGGTGAAGTGTTCTTAAATGAAAAAGGGTGTTAATAGACCTATTTGTGTAATTGCTACCTGCATTTCATTAGTCAGACAAAAACAATAACAACAGAGCAAGACAAAACAGACCATGACAGCAACAAAAGCAGAACATTTCTTCTGCCTCTAGGCAACAACATTCTTTTAATAAAATCTGACAACCATCACAAGACAAACAACAACATCCATGGCCTTGTGTCACATTTTGTTGTGCGTCTGGTAGTAGCTGATGTCGCAACACACGTGCAATGGTTGTGAATTGTGACTGTGACTGAGTCCTTTGAACCTGTTACAAATCTAGTATTCCCTTTGGTGCTAATGCACACAAGTATGTCTCTGTGTGAATGGCTACATCTGTGTGCTGGCTACATCACTTATAGTATGTCTGTGTGTGTGTGTGTGTGTGTGTGTGTGTGTGTGCATCCGTGTGCATGTGTGTACAGTGCGTGTGTGTCCTGTATGTGTGTGTGTGCATGCACGTGCGTGTTTATGTGTGTGTGTGTGTGTGTGTGTGTGTGTGTGTGTGTGTGTGTGTGTGTGTGTGTGTGTGTTTGTAGTGTGTGTCTGCAGTGAGTTTGTTCCCGTCAGCAAATATGTCCAAAGCTATGCTTCCCCTGGGTACTGATGTGCATGTGTGACTTCCTTTGGTATGGATGCGCATCTGTGTGTATTTGCATCTGTAAGCAAATATGTCAAGAACTGATTCCCTTTGGTATGGATATGTGTGTGTGTGTGTGTGTGTGTGTGTGTGTGTGTACGTGAACGTCTGTTACTCCCGTTGGTATGCTGCTACAAATGCACACATGTATAATGCTCTACATTATTACTATGCTACAAATGTGTGTGTGTGTGTGTGTGTGTGTGTGTGTGTGTGTGTATGTGTGTATCCTGTATGTATCCCCATGGCCAGGCCTGAGAATGTCTACACTGTATGTGCAACTTCTTTTGTTTTGACTGTATGTGTGTGTGTATCTGTATGTGTGTTTACCTGTGGTTCAGAGCGCAGTCGAACATGAAGTCCCCGATGAGCTGAGAGAGATCTCTTCACCACAGAGCGATGCTGGAAGTGATAGTAATC
>JAODXP020000017.1:24237693-24240193 GCA_027497455.2 Sardinella longiceps
GTGTGTGTGTGTGTGTGTGTGTGTGTGTGGCCTTTGAGGATCGGCTTCTGTACTGGGACACGGCAGCAGCTTCACCTGCAGTGGTGCACATCAGTCCAAGAGCTGGGGAACTGCCTCAGGTGCAACTAAACCTTGCGCGTGTGTGTGTGTGTGTGTGTGTGTGTGTGTGTGTGTGTGTGTGTGTGTGTGTGTGTGTGTGTGTGTGTGTAGGCATGCAAAAGACAGAGAAAGACTGAGAGAGAGATTGAATGTGTTTATGCGAGTATGCTTGTGTGTACAGTGTATTGCGTTTATATGTGCGTGCATGTGTGTGTGTGTGTGTGATGAAAGAGAGAGAGATAGTAAGCTTGCTTGTAGAATTCAAAAGGCTCTCCATCTGTGCAATTCCACGTACACGCGTCTTAAACCTCTGACTGAGCTCAGAGAATATCTTAACCAAATTAGTAAACACTGCATATTTTATTATCCTCACAGCAGCTACGCCCGGAATAGACACCCAAGAGTTACAGTAGATTAAGGCAGGAAAGGGATTACACACACACACACACACACACACACACACACACACACACACACACACACACACACACGTACACACAGAGCACACTTCAGAGGTGTGAAGAAAGTGATGCTGCTTGGGTAGGGGAGGGGAGGTTGGAAGGTGTAGGGAGGGAAAGAGAGAAAGAGAGGGAGGAGGGAAACGCAGGGAGAGATGCGCAAGGGAATGATGGACAGCTAGGGACAGAGTGTTGTGACAAAAAAAGCAAACCAGAGGCACCCAGTGACAAGTGAGAGCGAGAGAGCGAGCGAGACTGCAGAGTCCAGGATGGAGAGACTGAGAAAGGAAAAAGCAGAGAGAGAGAGAGAGAGAGAGAGAGAGAGAGAGAGAGTGAGGAAAAAAGAAAAAAAAATAGACAGGTGAGAGGATAGGGAAAAAATTGTGACACACAGAGATGGAGAGGACGTGATATACTGAGGTGCTGAGAGTAGATTGGTCTCTCACACACACCTGCTTCCACTCTGCTCTAGCACTATGCCTCTCTCCACACACACACACACACACACACACCTCAACTATAAAGACCTGAACAGCACACACCAGAAGGGCAGAAGCTGAGGCGGTATATTAACTCAGTGTGTGTATGTATGTATGTGTGTGTGTGTGTGTGTGTGTGTGTGTGTGTGTGTGTGTGTGTGTGTGTGTGTGTGTGTGTGTGTGTGCGCGCGCAAGAGCCAGAGAGAAGGATGGAAAAGACTCTCACACAGGAGACACCGGGGGCTGAGGTAAGTAGAGGATGGGTAAGAGCTAGAGAGAGAGAAAGAGAGGGAGGGAGAAAGCGAGTGACAGAGACTAAAAGGGAGAGAGAGAGAGCGAGAGACAGAGCACGAGAGAGAGAGAGAGAGAGAGAGAGAGTGAGAGACAGAGCATAAGAGAGAGTGAGAGACAGAGAGCAAGAAAGTGAGAGAGCGAGAGACAGAGCACAACAGAGAGAGAGAGAGAGAGACAGAGAGAGAGACAGAGCACAGAGAGAGAGAGAGAGAGAGAGAGAGAGAGAGAGAGAGAGAGAGAGAGAGAGAGAGAGAATGTAGCTAGATGAGTGTAAAAAGTAAAGACAAATACGCCCAGAGTCAAGGCGAGGAAAGCAATAATACTGCAGCTCATAAAGGTCACAGATGAGAAGGAGGGAGAGAACAGAGAGGAGGCACAGGGAGCGAGGGGCAGAGAGAGAGAGAGAGAGAGAGAGAGAGGAAGACAGAGAGAGAGAGGGGGAGGGATAGAGGGATGGAGAAGAAAAAAAAGAGATGCTCAGAACAAAAAGACAAACCTCATCAGAGGCAAGAGTGTGTGTGTGTGTGTGTGTGTGTGTCTCGGGGTGTGTGTGTGTGTGCATTATAGAGAGCATGTAAGAGACTGTGTGCAAGTGTGGTGTGTATGTGGACACTGCCTCAACTAATGCACAAGTCTGTGCTTGTGTGTGTGTGTGTGTGTGTGTGTGTGTGTGTGTGTGTGTGTGTGTGTGTGTGCGTGCCACAGAGATTCAAACTGTGAGAGGCTGTGTTTGTGTGTGTGCATGCGAATACTGCCTCGTCTAATGCGGCAGATGTGACCGCATGAGTGTGTCGTCTATCACAAAGGACCTCAGGCATTATGGTCAAAACAGAATCTAGACTTCTACTGTACACACACACACACACACACACACACACACACACACACACACACAAATACTAGCACACACTAGCACATGCACACACACAAGCACATGGACACATACAAGCAAACACACACACACAAGTGCACGTGCACACACACACACACACACACAAGTGCACACACACACACACACACACACACACACACACACACACACACACACACACACACACACACACACACACACACACACACACACACACACACACACACACAGGGGGTGTGAGGGGGCTGGTATTTCCATTCAGTTGTGGCGCCCTTGGAGCTGGTCTCATGTGTTCTGGT
>JAODXP020000017.1:24250193-24285193 GCA_027497455.2 Sardinella longiceps
TGGATTCCTTTTCATGCAGTTAATATCATTCGCCTGGGTCATTCTGCTAGTGGAAAAAAGGGTGCTCTTTTTGCGGTAGCTTGTTTGGCATAAAAGGAAACACTTTGGGCCCATTGGAGCGCAATTATTAGGGGGGAGCGGGACAAAAGGCTCAGAAAATTTCTGGCAAGAGGCTCCTTTAAATCTCTGCTAACTCTACATTTCTAAAGAGCAAATTTTTCAAAAGAGTGACTCCTCTGCAAGTTTTTTGGCCTATGTGACGTCAATTCAGTGCTGAATAACTCTGTGTGGTTCACATTGAGCACTTCGATCGATTCCATGTTTTTAAGTGAACTCACTGAGTGCATTCCTGACTCATACCGACTTCTGAACTTTGACTTCTCTAAAGCCTCTTGTTTGTTTGTACACCATTTCGACTCCTCAAATCCTGAACTCAAAGCCTACTGTTGGCTTCCTCCACACACAAAACACACAGCCTAGCCTACACAGTAACTCTGCATTCTCCGTTTCTCCTCTCTCCCTTCCCAAGCCCTAAAGATCCCTGTGTCTGAACTACTGCATACTCTTCTCCTCTTTCTCCGTGATCTTCATGCTCCCTCAAGTCTTATATTTTTGCTCTCAGGAGACCCAAACGGAGTTGGCATGGCAGGTGAACTCCACTTCACCTCTCTCGGCAGCCTCTTCCTCCTCACCGAGACTGAACTCCCAGACCAGAGCTTTCATGTCCACCAGCTGACTGGCCTGCTGCCCATCACTGACCGCTGACACGCCCGCCTATGGCCTTCTGCCTTTGCCTTTTGCACACTGCTTTGTGCTCTCCGCATCCGCACTCCTCAGCCAGCCCTGGGCTGCTGCTGCTTCCTTCGCTCATGGCTGCGTGGGCTGCCTCTGACTTATCCGATTTCGCGTAACAACTGACTAATCATATCAGTCTCTCTCCTTCTCCCTCCATATCGCTCACTTTCTTTCTTTTTTTCTCTGCCTTGTTCTCTTCTTCTCTCACTCTTTCACAGTGCAGTTGGGTGTCAGTTGCTTAGTTGTTTTTTTTTCCCCACAGTGAAATGGAGTGTCGATATTGTGTGTTTAGTCTCCTGCAGCTGTGGAGCGATGAGGCTGTTGCTGCTGCTGTGCTGCACTCTCACCAGTCTCTGACCCCTCTCAGCCTGTTTGCTGAGCTCCGGTCGAGGCAAGGTCCTCCGGGCGGCTCTAAGGGCATGCCTTGAGAGCAGAGAGCTTTCTTCTGTCTGGGCAGCCTGTCCGCAAGCCTGAGGGGTGTGAGGTTGTGTGTGTGTGTGTGTGTGTGTGTGTGTGTGTGCTCTCCATCCACAATAAAAAAGGCCACTTAAAAATACAGTCTTTCTGTGTGTGTGTGTGTGTGTGTGTGTGTGAGAGAGATTGGAAGTCTCTGTGTGTATGTGTTTGTGTGATTGAAAGTCTGTGGGTGTTTGTGTGTAGTTTGTGTGTGCCAAGGCAGAGGAGGTTGCTTCCGGATAAATCCATTCTACTTGAATGAATGGATAGATTTCTGACTTGGGGGATTGTGTGTATGTGTGTGGAAATATGTATGTGTGTGTGTGTGTGTGTGTGTGTGTGCATGTGTGTGTGTGAAAACCAGAAAAGCCGGGGGGCGGGTAAATCACAATCTGTGACCTGAGGGGGCTCTCAGCGGTGGCGTGGGTCTGTCTGTCTCATCTCGTATGTTGCTCATGTTTCACCACCCTCTCCCTCTCAGCCAGGAGCACAGGAGCGGAGAATCTCTCCTCACACGCCTGCTCTGCTGCCCTCGGCCATCTCCAACCAACCACATACGGTCATCCGCCACCGTCTATCAACCCCCCCCCCCCAAACCCCTACCCCATCGCCAATCCTCTCCTTGTCCCAGTGGACCAGGGGTCCATCTGTTCAATATTCCCGATGGCTCTCACCAGAGTTTTTACACACCAGTCCAGCCCTGTCCAGCCCAACCCGGCCCATTGCGATTCAGCTCGACCCGTCAGAGCTCGTCTGCATCAGACTGAGGGGAGGGAGAGAAGAGAGGAGAGGAGAGGAGAGGAGAGGAGAGAAGGGTGTGGTGTGTGTGTGTGGAGAAAAAGAAACACTTTCCACCACCGACTGGGGAATAATTACGTCTGTAGAACTGGCACGCTTTCAGGCCATTATTTAGACGGCTCAAACAGAAGCAGAAGCCCTGGCCAAAGCGATGCATTTAAACGAGTGTAAATAGAATGTGCTCCAGGGGTAGAATGGCAGTGGTAGAGGTTGTGTTTATTTGTTAGTCTCTCGTGTGTGTGTGTGTGTGTGTGTGTGTGCGTGTAGGCTGCACACACGTATCTCTGTGTGTATTTAACCGAGTTACAAACTGTGTTAACTGAGTTTGAGTTTGTGAGAGAGTGTGTGCGTGCGTGTGTGTTTGAGTGTGTGTGTGTGTAGGGGCAAGTTCACTTGTGTGTTTTGAGGGGATAGAGTTAGAGAAACTGAGGTGTGAAAGAGGGAACAGAATGCAACGATTGGTAAACAGGAAGAAAAGCATGCGCAAGAGAGAGAGAGAGAGAGAGAGAGAGAGAGAGAGAGAGAGAGAGAGAGTGTGTGTGTGTGTGTGGTTTCAGGGAGAGAGATGCAGGATTGAGAGGATATTGGTTTTAGGTTTTAGCAAGAATCAAGAGCTAGAGGCAGCAGGAGGCAGAGAGAGAGAAGAGGAGATGTCATCAAAAGAGAGTTCAAATGCACCTCTCTGAGCTGGCAGTGGCAAATGTAAAATATGATACCAATCTTGCCAAGGTGCTGCCTGCCATATTGCATAATGAAACAGGTCCGCATGCCAAACCCCCTATCCAGGCGGACAGCAAGAGAGAGGAGTGCCAAGGAACAACTAATGAAGTAAATGTTTATGTGTGAAGTTTCCTGTGTTCAGTGTGTGTGTGTGTGTGTGTGTGTGTGTGTGTGCGAGCGAGCGTGTATGAGTGTGTGTAAGAGAACAAAGTAATTTGGAGAGATAGGAAAGTCTAAGAGATTGAAAACACTCCCCCGCCAGCATATCAGACGTTTGCAAACAAATTGTTGTATGGAATATGTCTGTGAGAAACGGTGATGGTGTATGTGACTGTGTGTGTGTGTGTGTGTTTGTGTTTGTGTGTGTGTGTATGATGAGCTGTGATCAGCTGACATTAACAGCTATAGCACGTTAAAGATTTGGGCTTAGTTGTCTTGGCAGGGCTCAGACGTGGCATTTCACCTTCTTCTGCTCACTCACTCACACACACACACCCAGCCGCACGCACCACACACACACAGACACACGTGCACACATAACATCACAGATGCGCACATACAGACCTTTCAATCAACCCGTCAATTCCACAGTAACAGCATTACTTAGGAAACTGCTGTGTGTGTTTGTGTGTGTGTGTTGTGGAATTGACGGGTTGATTGAAAGGTCTGTGTGTGCGCATCTGTGATGTTACTGTGTGCGTGTGTGACTGTGTGTATGCGTGTGTGTGTGTGTGTGTGTCATTCCTTGGAGAAGAGCCCAGAGGGGTTCCCAGTGGCATGTGATCGCAGGGGACTTCCAATCCTCGCCTTCTACAGTATTTGCAGCAAATTAGGACACACTCCATTAGATTTGATACAGTATTATTGTGTTCCCATGATGCATTGCTTTGGGGATCACTGTGGATAGGACTTCATCCAAAACTCTCCTACTGACAACAGGCTGATAGCATTCAAAATGGAGCACACTGGTTTAAAACCAAAAGAAACAAAAATAGATTGAGGTGTGGTACTGCATACATCTTGTCCAGTGCTGAAGTTGTGTCATAGCCTATATTAGCCTGTATTATATTACAGTGTGTCTTTAGCCTGACATAGCCCGCCCATAATACGAATGTTCATACGTATCCATGGTCTGGGAACGGTCCTCTTGGGCGTGTTTATATCGGTAGAGAGTCTACCGGCCAATAAGCGACGCTGATTAGACGAGCTGTCCAATTGTTTCAAACCAAAAGTGAATGCCCTCCCCCCCGCAGTATAATCGCGCCAGGTTAAAGAACCTCCAGACCATGAATACGGATGAACAGCAGTATTATGGTCGGGCTATGTCAGGCTAGTGTGTCTTTACTCCTACAGTAATAATAACTTTATAAACACTGTTATAATACAGTATATGGGCCTTGCACAAGGAAGTGGGTTTTGTCATAATTGAAGTTTTTTGGCAGGGGATAAGACGGAGAGGATATGGGCCAAATAGTCATCAAAAATGGAGAAGGGCTTCATTCCCTATTGATGTGTCCTGTTTTCTCATCTCCTGCAGGCTAGGAGACATGAGCGATAAACAATCTACTGTATGTATGAAACGGAAAGAAATAAAACTGCACATATAAAACACCTTTGTTCTACTGGCTGTGGGTTTAAAAGCTTATGATTGGGCACACATAAAACACGTCAGCAGTAAAGTAAAGATGACTGACAGTCGGCAAATGCTTTTAAACAAAGTGGCAGCGACATCAGTGGATTTAGCCAACCGATAAATGGGCAATTACACTACCACTAATGTATTTGACTATGTTAAGGTTTGTGATTTAAGCGGCAAAAGTAATGTGCATAGTGCATACACACACCCTGTACTGTATGTATCCACAGTTCCTCCTGGCACAGGACTTTATCAGTAGTGGACACAGCTTTGCCTGCTTAACTCCTGCAGGTGGGGACAGAATCAGCTTAGCTCTTGTGGACTGGGCACTGGCCACCCAAGCTACTACCTCATGGCAACAGCTCCAGGAGAGTTAGTGTGTGTGTGTGTGTGTGTGTATGTGTGTGTGTGTGTGTGTGTGAGAGAGAGAAAGACAGAGAGTGTGTGTGCGTGTGTGTGTGTGTGTGTGTGTGTGTGTGAGTGAGAGAAAGACAGAGAGTGTGTGTGCGTGTGTGTGTGTGTGTGTAAGGGGGTAATGGTGGGGGCTTGGAATGTTCCGGAGTCGGAGCAGGCTGCTGCTGCCTCGCTGTGAAGCGCGACGGCAGGCTGTTTGTTTGCCCGGCGACTCCTCCTTATGAATCAGCTGCTAAGGGCCCCCAGCCCGCGGCTCGTGCCAAACACACATTTCCCTGCACACTTGAGCGCCAGGCATAGCACCCTGTGGAGGTGTAAACCAACTCTACTGTAAAATAGGCATCTCACACACACACACACACACAAACAATCTCTCTCCGAGACCAGCAGGCTGGCAGGGGAGGCTGTTTGGTAAAGATGGCCAGTGCGATCAGCAGCTGAGCACGGTGCGGTAGGTTATCGTCTCATCTGTGGTTCACTGCTGCGCTGCCTGCAGCCTAGAGGATATAGGGTAGTGTGGGGCGTAAAGAAACACATTCCCTTTTAAGAGCTGTAGGTTGCTCTGAGTCAACCTTAAAGATCAAAGGTAATATTTTATACATGGGAAGAGGATGCATCCCTGAGAAGCGCACACACTGACTCCAACCACGGTGGAGGCACGCAAATGCATTATTTGTGTGCCTTTGTGTGTGTGTGTTTGTGTGTGTGAGTGTGTGTGTGAGAGAGAGAGAGAGAGAGAGAGAGAGAGAGAGAGAGAGAGAGTGTGTGTGTGTGTACTGTATAACAGAAACATACTGTACAGTGCGTGTGTGTGTGTGCGTGCTTGTGTGTGTGTGTGTGTGTGTGTATATATGTGTGTGTGTGTGAGTGTGTTTTCTTTTGTATGTGTGTATAAACAGTTATGTCACTCACCTGTCCATTCAAATGTTCAAAGAGTGGGTTGCAGTGCAGAACAAAGGAATGGAATAAGAAAGAGAGGAAACAAAAATAGGCCCAGCAGAATCTTTATTTATTTAGCAGGCAACACCATAGTCTACCTACAATGCTTTTCCTTTCCAGGTAGTTATTTTTTTCGGAGCTGCACATTTGTTGGCGCCACCTTACTGCCCACGCAGGGGCTCTGAAGCAGAGCAAAGCCCAAACAAGAGGTATGGGTCATAATAATACGAGAGACGCTAACATTTCGAAGATGTGATTTCAGCTCCCGTCGTTTGTCGAAGAAGGCCAAGTAAATAAAGGGAGATGTGTGGCAGACGTGAGTGTTCGCAAGGTTGCGAATGTGTTAAAGAGGCCGAGCGTGGGCCTGAAAGAAGAGGAAAGAAGGAAGGGAAAAAAAACAAAATATTTCCATGATTATTTGACAGGACTGCATTACGGCAGCTAATGAATGATGGAAACGAGGCGAGCGTGCTGGCACATGAAAGCCGAATGCTTTCTCCTCCACGTGTCTGAGTGAGGTTAACAAGCTGTCAAGGCAGAGCCGAGCTAGGACGAGACATACTCCACCAAAACCCCCATCCCCCCAAAACTCAAAAAAACTTAAAAACCCAGACTTAAAAACGATACTTTTAAAAGCACCAAACACCCAACAATTTAACATTCATGTCACTCGCCAATCAGGGAGTGTGAAACATCAATATTTGCCTGGCAGAACGTTAGAGGCTTGATCTAAGCGGTTTTAATGTGGTGATCATAATCAATAAGATAAACAGACACAGACAAGTCTTCCCCTGGCTACGCTCTGTGTACGGAAATACAACTGGGCGTAATGTGGCTGAATCATTACTCATTCTAAGCGCATGGAGGATCCAACATCTGTGCTAATAAGCCGCATTAATTCACACTCAGATAACAGCGCCGGCTTATTTAAAGAGCAGTGGCGGGATCGTGTTACACAGTGATCAGTGCAATAGAGGTGGAAGCGCCCGAGTCCGCACGTTATTTTTTTTGTTTTGTTTTGTTTTGTTTCCGGGTGGTCCATGGGAGTTAGTTACACACTCTGGTGAAGACATCCTCCACATCTACTGTACAGTGAGTTCACTACAGTTTCTCACATTCAGGGAGGAGACTACATCTGACATCTATGTGTGCAGGCCTTCTGGCACTGGTTAAAAAGAGTCTTCAAGAGCTTGGGTGAGTGAAAAGAGAAAAAAAAAAAAATTTGCCTGCCAGAGAGCTTGCCTGTCTGTCAGCTCCGAAACAGATCCAAGTGAATGCGATTTTCTGGTCATTAAAATCCCGAGTTAGGCAAACAAATAAGAGCTTCATTTGAAGACAAAAAAAAAAAAAAACCTGGGTCCCACGAGACGCGAAGGCGAAGCGGGCGAGGTGGGTTTATGATGGATTTCTGCCGACAAACGAAAGCAGGAACAACAAATCCCGTGAGGGCGTGTGGGTTTCACGCGCTGTCGCTGCCTGCACACACAAGAGCATCCAGAATTGCTGTGCCGCTAAATCTGCCTTTCAGGCCTGGCTTTGTAGGACCAGCAACGTGAAGAAATGGGAGGCAAGAGTGATAAACAAAAACAAAAACAAACAAAATGCCTCCTTCTTTCAGCCCCATCTGCTACAGAACAGAGAGCGGCAGAACAAACACAAGCGCAAGTCGCCGGCAGCATCAGCCCACTAATTTGTGGACGTGTCTATTAGTGACTGTGAGGGAGAGAGAGAGAGAGAGAGAGAGAGAGAGAGAGAGAGAGAGAGAGAGAGAGAAAGAAAGAGGCTTCCGGAAACCAAAATAGTCTCTGGAAAAAACTTGCACGTCACTCTCCCACACTCAAGAGACGCACTGAACTGCCGTGGCGTCACACAAGACTTAGACTTAGACAAGATACACAAGAGTTATGTGTTTGTGTGTGTCTGTGTGTGTGTGTGTGTGTGTGTGTGTGTGTGTGTGTGTGTGTGTGAATACTGACAGGCTTTCCTCCGCTCCTCTTCTACACACTCCTTGCTGTCCACCACAACCGGGCAAAAGGAGCCAGTTGATTAGGTTCTGAATGTTTGTCTGTCTATTTTAAGTGCCCACAAATGTTTGTCCCACTATTTCTCTCTCAGCGGGGTGTTAGTCTGGTTTTAAACGCTTTAAAACTCACTACGACACGACTCTGCAATATTTCAAGCTTGACGCTACCACACAGTCAGTCTCACGGTCGATTCTATTCTTATACCATCTAAGTGAATTCCCTGGTTTGTCCCCAGACGCATAAAGCAAAACCAGACATCTTGAGGATACAAGGAGACAGTGGCTGTGCAGCTCCACTTGAGCGGAGCTGAGGAGAAGGGCACGGCTGGTCTGGTGTCATAGTGTGTTGTACAGTAAATGGAGCCTTGTTGAAATTATCGGCAGCGATGGCTGAGGCAACGGTGGTGCCGGCAGTGCAGAAGCAGGTGCAGGGAGAAACTGGCAGGGGCAAGGGGGTACCAGCTACACGTGCTACGCCAAGCTGATGGGCCTGACCTAACGCTGGGGCTGGGTAAGCAAAGACAGAAGGAAAGAGAGAGAGAGAGAGAGAGAGAGAGAGAGAGAGAGAGAGAGAGAGAGAGAGAGAGAAATAAGGAGTTATATTCGCTCCCTGCTGTGCTCGCGCAGAAAACTGACAGCGAAGCCGCTGCTCTGCACTGTAGATTCTGCAGAGTGGGGAGAGCAGAGAGGGAGAGAGAGAGAGAGAGAGAGAGAGAGAGAGAGAGAGAGAGAGAGAGAGAGAGAAAGAGAGAGAGAAAGAAAAAAAACAAAAACAAAAAAAGAGAATGAGGGAAGGAGGAAGGAGAGAAAAGAAAGTGAAAAGAAAGAGAAAGAGTGAGAGAAGATGGAGTGAGAGAAAAAGTGTTAAAAGAACGACAGAAAGAGAATTTAGAAAAAAAGACAGTGAGAGCTAAAACAAAGAAAGAGAGAGAGAGAGAGAGAGAGAGAGAGAGAGAGAGAGAGAGAGAGAGAGAGGCGTGATGAAGATGGGGATGTCGCCGCAGGCTAGTGAGGCAGGCAGGCAGGCTAGGCTGGGCTGGGCTGGCTGGTGTAGTCAGTGTGCTTTAGTGAAGCAGCAGTGCTGTGCTGTGCAGTGCTATGCTGAGCCGGCAGCTACAAACACGCAGAAAAGCTTGGCATCAACACAGACTGGAGGAGATCATTCACTAGCCACCAGGGACGGGTAAACACCCTGTATTAAATGGCTACTGGTGAAAGGGCGGACACGACACACACATGCACACACTCCTTCTTTTTCTCTCTCTCACTTTGTCTCTCACAAAAAAAATCTCTCTCGCTCTCTCTCTCACACAGACACACACACACACACACAGAGCCAAAAGCTTTAGGGCTATTGGAAAACCTCTCATCATGGTCACTGAGCAGAGAGGGATGCAGAGTGTTATGCTATACAGCCCGACTCTTGGGGGAAGCGTTCCCTTAGCTAGCTAAGGCTCAGTCATAAAGCTTAAGAACTTACACTTCTATAATATTTACCACCCAAACTTTTAAAAATAAGAAACTTTCTCTAAAAAAACAAAACAAAACGCTTCTCTGTCACAACAGTGGCCCTTTTAATAGAGCTATTTGTCATTTCGATGGCACGACATTCGCAGTGACTCTCTGGGCACTCTCATCCAGTACACACATCATTTAACTATTATTATTCAATCACTCACAAACCCACCAGCCAACAGCCCACTTGTTAAAACAACACTATGGAGATGGAGCTAAAAATTGTGAACGTGGGACTGGGCTCCTTAAAAAGGTGCACAAAACCTTCCAAACATTTTCTGAATCTTATTGGCACTGCCCGAATGTGCTCATTGTTGTTTTTATTATACCATCGTTGTCAGTAATGTCATGTAGTAAACCTGTAACTAGATTTGCTTTTATTTTGTGGTGGATTCTCCACTCAGAATTGAACTGAATTGACTGGTGAGAATAATACTTGTGTTTATCCACACTTCAAATAACGGAGATTGCACCAAAAACAAATGACCTGATGGGAAAGATAAATCAAACAATTGGCTAAAAGTGTTGTTATCATAGTGTTGTCATAGTGTTGCTTGAAGTTGCTACCCTGTATTCAGGAAATGACCAAAAACACAGTATCACTGTTGCCACAACACTTACGTTGCCATGGTTGATGAAGCCGTGTTTCCTGGCGATCCTGTCAGCTTCACGGGCTCCCCCGGCAACATGCACGGCCCAGGAGTTGGAGTAGGTGCCAGCGGCAGTAGCGCCAGCGGTGGGGTTGGCTTCAGCGGCGGCGGCGGAGACAAACCCCCCCTGGCCCCCAAGGGTGCTCAGGTGTAGGAGGAGGTGGAGGTGGAGGAGGAGAAAGGGGAGCAGGAGAGCCCCAGCGTGCTGCAGGCCCAGCCGGGCATCCATGAACGGGGGGGCTGGGTCTCTGGCAGCCGGAGGGAGGGAGGGGAGGAGGAGGGGCAGAGGCTGCTCACGCTCGACCCCTGCAGGCTTCTATCGAGAGCTACACGCAGGACCTGCAAGGGACAGACAGAATGAGAGAATCAATTTAATCCGGCCACCACACACACACACACACACACACACACACACACAGCTAATCACATGGCAATGAAAGTCTCTCTCTCTCTGCCTCTCTCTCTCTCACCAACAGACACTATACGCTCTCTCCTCTCCTCATACTAAAAGCACAGCTCTGTGACGCCGTCTTTGCATCCCGCCTGTCAAATCTGAACTTCCACTCTTTAAAGCAGAAACAATATGTGGGATCAGAGTCGTCTAATGTAGTCTGCCTTCTAATGGATGATTCCTGCACAAGAGGAGATGCATGAGCGCACACACGCACACACACACACCTTGTCTCTCGAGCCAGACTGTCGCTAGGAAGCCTGGCTCCGATTTCATCTCAACTCAGCCAAGCACCAGCTTGGCCTGCCATGCAAAAGCAACATGAAAAACAATGAACCTTGGAGCTCCAAGTCATTTGTAAACCTGAAATTGCATCGATTGCTTCTTTCTTAGCAAAATGAAATTCTCCAAAACGCCATGATTGTTTCTTTGTTTGCTAAAATACATTTTCAAAATGCAATAACTGTTTCTTTTTTTCCCCTCCACTTGGCAGTCTGCTGTCGTCGTGACTACTTCAATAAATGTAAGTTTACATCTGCTGCATCTATTTATGCTGTTTCTGAATGCACTTACCCCCCTGTTACCCAAATCCAAAACAACAATTGTCTGAGCAGCTGCCTGGCACAGCTCATCCTCTGCATTTCCAATTTTGAGAACATTTATGCACAAAACAGACTATGTTATTCTCTGTGCAAAAGTAGTCTGTCGCAAAAACTACACACCACTCAGAGCCCCATCACAGACATGCACACAGACACACACAAACACACATGCGTGCGCGCGCACACACACACACACAAACACACACACACACACACACACAAACACAGTCCCCCAGAGTGGCAACACTCCAGAACGTTCCCCACATCCCGTTCGCTACTCCCTCCAGCTGTCCTGAAAACTCACAGGGGACCTTCTTCCAGAAACTCAAGTTGGGCACGACTCGCCACATGCTGCACGAAACATTTTTGAGAGAAACACAAAACCCCCACCATCATTACCACCACACACTCACACACGCACACTCTGTCTCATTTTATCCTCACAAATTACCTGCTGCCATCTAATACACTTAACATATGGCAAGGTGCTACTTAACACTCATTCATCAAGCCAATGCTCATGACGGCTATTATGAGCAAGCCCTCTGTGAGGATTTGAGGTGGAACACACTCCTGGTTGACACAGCTGCACACGCACGTACGCACGCACGCACACACACAGAGCAGCAAATTTGAGTAAAGTGAACTCATTAGCCAATCAGTATGACTCACATATTACCCAGCCTCATTCGGCTCTGCTGCGCTTATTACTGCGAGGGGCCGATTATTTCAACTCCAAGGAGGCCTGCCTGCCACACTCGTTTCTCAAGAAACCAGCTCTTCCTGTGGTCCGCGGCAGCAAGGCAGACCGCAAACGCAGACCGCGGAGAAGATGAAGAGGAAGAAGAAATCCTGGACGTGGAAAGCAAAGCTGGGAAGGAAATCATCATGACAGATAAAACACAGTTCTGCATGGGAACAAGAGAGATGGAATGTCTCCGAACACTCTAATTTAAATTTTGCAGTGCCAGCTTCTTCACAACCATTCATCTCGCTTAGAATAGTCGCTGTGAAACGTCAGCAGAATTGTCCGTGCGCACAGTTAAGTGTACGTGCTTCTGGAGGGTTCAACATACAAAAAGCCTGAATCTACAAATCAGGACGCGCCCCCATTTAAGAGGCTATGAATCTGAAGCACATTATATGTTCTCCAAAGACGCCATGTTGGAACATCTGGAAGCTGGAAAACTATCAAGTAGTCAGATGAGAATGACGCAACCAACTTCAGTCATGACAAAAATATGAAATAATCATCTGCTATGACTTTCTGCTGATGTTGATGTCAAGTCTAAACAAGTCTTAGGGTTTCTGACTGGAGGCAGTGAGGGGTGGGAGGTGATGTCTGCCAGAGTCACGACCCTGAGACGCATTGTGGGATGTCTCTCTCTAACCAGCTGCCGAAAGCAGGTGGCAAACGCTAGGCCTGAACGTCACTAGCCTCGTTAAAAAGCTGGCTCAGAGTGGGTACAGGTTGGCAGAGAGTGGGCATGTCAATGGCATCAACCAGTCACGAGCTTTGCATTTACATAAATGGGGGCGCCAGCAGAGGTCACATACTCCAAAGGGGGACGTTACAGAGGGACCACTGCAGCATTTGATCAAAACGTGACTGAAAACATGTGAGAAGTGTGTGTGTGTGTGTGTGTGTGTGTGTGTGCGTGTGTGTGGTGGAGCGTTGGGGTGCAGCCATTACTCAGTTTGCCTGAATTCCTCTTGCTACAACTTTTCAAACATCAGAGATCAGAGCAGTTACATTTAAAGTGGCAATTACGCAGACACGGAAAGGCTGTCTGACTACAATCTCCCCATTCAGCCATGTCTGAACAACAGCTGAATAATAAGATTTTCCATCTCAAGTGCCAATTAAAGTGGGAAAAAAGTGGTGGCCTAATTCAAGCGTCGTCGCCCAAAGCACAAAGGGAGATTGTTAATGGCTGCTGGAATCCCAATTGAAATCTTTTTAATGAATTGTGATTACATATGTTAGAACCATTATATTCGGCAGCTCTGAACATCGGCCGTCTTGATTCAAATCTGAAGACGTGTTTACCAGAGAATGTCATTTCATGCCCCACTGTTAAAAAAAAGACTGGGAAGAACAGAGGCACTCTGATCTTTTCTCGACCTGATTCCACCTCATCAGACACCATTCAAACTATAGCTGAAAGACTCCTTTTGTTATTGCCTTCAGGGGAAATGATCTTTGTGTCTGTTTTCTGAAATATCCTATTGGTGTCACAAAGTAGAGTAGGGCCAAAAGGAATAAATCCATTAACTTTCTACAAAGTTCAAGGACACTCCACTCAATTGGATGCCCAAAGGTGAAGAATCCAGCTGCTAATTAGGCTGTAGTTAGTACATGGGGCTTTTACAGGTCAAAGACATTTTCATTCACACAGATGAGGGACCCATTTTAAGCTTAGGTTAAAGATTTAGGCTACTGAGATTTAGATTTAGCCTTGAGTAGCCTACTTGGTAAAGTCAATAAAGTACGTATTAATAATAGACTAAATGTTTAAATAGGCCTATTTATCAAGCATGTTTTTTTGCCTACAGCTCTCTCTTTCTCTCTTACATAGGAAAACAGAGAAAGACCTCTTTTAGACCAAACATCTAGGCAATTAAAGCATGTGCCAAACAGATGAGTAAACATGTTAGTTAAGATTAGGTGACTTGAAGATTTGAAAAATGGTTTAGGCCTACTAGTTGTAAAATGACTTCCTACACTATTTCACATGATAGCCACAATAGTTCACGGTCGTGCTAAAAGTCTCCGGCTGTGCATCTTGGTTGCTGGGAGGTCTTCATTTTGATATTGGTAATAGGTTAAATAATGAATACAACAGCATGCAGCTGTATGACACAATTTTAACACTTATAAAACAGTGGTGATGATGAGACTCAGGCAAAGTTTTTTCATTGCTACAACAGCAACAAAATATTTTAGAAAGATTTTATGCTTATAACACTTTGTCCCTGAAAAAGGAAATTAGATACTACAGCCTACCCATTATAGTGACAACTTTAATTTCAGAAAATAGGTTACTAAAGACAAACTAGGAATAATAAGCTGTTCACACCAAGTTTTCCTAAGTACCAGAAGTAGGTTATCGTGCATGAAATGGACATTTACAGTACTAGGCCTAATTGCAAGTTCTATTATTTTGCATCTTTCTTGATCTATGTTGGCAATTATTTGCATGAGAAACAAGCAGGCAGCCAAGATAATGATGTTTCAACTTTATCGATTACACTAATCAGAGAAAAGGAAAGGATACCTGCAACAACAGCGATCAATGTTGGCACATAAAAAAGCAGAGCCTTGCCAAATGGAGAAGCAAGGAGCATTTACGATTATTTATTTTGTCATTTTAAAACAAATACCCGGCCTCTTCTTATTTGTCCTTTCTCCCAATTTCACACTCTACCAATTATCACATATTTCAAGAGGTACTGTCATGGAAATACGTCTATTGTTATCCAGAAATACCTAATTTCCATTCATAGAAATATTGTTTCACAGTTGCTTCCTTGCTGAACAATGGAAAAGTCTGATTTTTTTTTTTTTAACAATCCCAATCCTTGGCATATCAGAGAACTGATAAGCGTTCTAGGCCTATATAACACCAAATTAGTTTATTGCTAATGATAACACTCCAATGATGATGAGCAGAGTGACAATAAAACACTGAAAACTCAATGCCACACTTTTATTTCTAAATCATGAAATAGATCATTACCATGTAGAACTATCATTACTGAGCTTATAGACAAGTAGGCCTAATTGCTCAAGTAATTGTTAAATTAGCTGTGTGACTGAACCACAAGACTGATCATGTATGTCGTAGACTACTTAACAGCTTAAGTGCTGTTGTGTTGCTGCAGCAAAATAGCCCACTTAATGCCACACTTGAAACTACTTTGAACTACAGGCTAATACTTATTAATGCCTTGGTTCACTGTGTAAATTTCTGCACTTTGGAAAGGCGTAGGCTATTAACCAGCGACCCAGCCATCTGCTGAGAGGCAAGATGGAACAGAGACAGCCTGGCTGGAGTGAAGTGGGGTTGGCTGGAGAAACGTGCTGGTGTGGAGAGACTTGTTAGACTTCTGATATTGCACGGATGAGGCTAATAGTAGTCTATAGCAAACACTGTTTCTTCTATCTCTCTTCTTGATGCCATCCCACCATCAGGCGTTGCACTTACAGACTTCCAAGCTATGGCTCATTGACTTGATGCCCAATTCAGGGTGGGTGGGGGGTGATGGTGGTGGTGGGCAGAAGCTCTCGTTATACTGTCCTAATGAGTACAACTGGAAAGAAGCCATGAGTGTGCCGGTAACTTTGCATGGCATACGGTAACAACAACAGCTACCCTCCTCCTAATGCCAAGGATAATGAAAATGATGTGTTATCACTGCCAGTGCCAAGACGACTCTTGATGAAAAAAAGACATTAGCTAAATGTGGTTAGCTCTCCGAGATAACAAATAAGAGTGCTTCATTGGGAGATTTCCCTGTAGAGCTTCCTGGCACAAAGCAGATAGCCTGTGAGCTTCACAGGATGAGGGTGGACCAGCTAAGCCTAAGCTCCATCTATCTTCATTTCAACAAACTCAACTTGCTGCCTCGCACACCCTGGAGTAACAGTATTGCCTCCTTTAGCACCGTTATTGCATTTTCTGAGTCACATTTAGACTCCGTGAATAATTCAGCAGTCACAATGAAATCTAATTTCCTCCCAATTTAGGCGTCCACATACCTGGGCACACGAGATACCCCTCTAGGAAGACCTTTCCTTGGCACGCCAGGGAAAGCGCAATCTTGGCCACACAGGCCGCCGCCAGACAGGTCACGTCTCTGGGCTGCGTGACCTTTGATGACATTAGAAGGAGAGTCCACCTGCGGTGCCACGGTGACTCATTTCATCTGACCAGACCAAATCATTCTTGCCTCTCTCTTAAGAGCACAGTCTTTTTCCCCCCATCTCTCCCCTTTGCCATGGGTTAGTAATTCATTTAGGGTAGACAGACATCAAAGAGCTCACACTGATAACTTAGTACTGCAAAACATCTTCAGTTGCATCTTTTCGAGCATTCTAACATGTTTTCCACTACTTTATTGCAATGCCAGCACCTCTAGTTCTAGTCTCAGTAATTATAGCTTATTGTATTGGTTTATCAGCGACAGACATCTCAACTTACCCCAAGCGACCGGGGGTCGTGAAATAGCTTCTCTACACACCTCCACGGCGCTCTCTTCTCTGCACGCCGAGAGGAATTTCTCAGACGCGTGGCGGTGACAGCTCAAAGCATGGAGCAGATGAATAGCGCGCAAGGTAGAAAACGAATCCTACGTTGAGCGCACTAACTAGGCTAATCTTGTCATCTGTTGTAAGACTTGATCCGATTGAGAAGAGAGCCACCTTGACAAGAACGCGTGGAGAAACATACACTGATTAGTACATGCAGGTGACAACGTTCTCCTCTCACATCACCCTACAATCCAGAGTGAAAAACAGACAGGTTACTGCCTCTTCCTGTGGTATTCACATTACGCAGCTCCGATTAAAACGATGCAATCCAACAATCATTTCTTTTAAAGCGTAAACATACTGCTGACGCTCAGAAAGTTGAAACACAAACACCACCCCCTGAAGCCGAGCGGAGACAAAACAGCGTTTTAAATGTTCAGTAGCTCAACAAAACAGCCTCCTCATCCCCCCCCCCAGAGCTCAACTCTTCCGCATGAGGACGACTTCTTTATTTTTCAACCCCAGGCAAATAAGTTGCAAAGTACGCAAGAAGTAAGCTTTCTCAATAAAGCCACACAATACATTCATGTTTACCGTTAAACCTTCCTGACACAGAAAGTTTGATCTCGTGGTCGTGAGCTTTCGTCCAACGTGCATTAAACCCGCAGGCATTTCGAAATCTTAACTAAACTGCAGTATGGCTAATGTCAGATTTCTTAAAGTTAACGTTAATGTTAACATTACCTTGATTTCCCCCGACAGAGCACGTTTATCCTCCTTGCACACGAGTCGCGACTGCCCCTGGTCTCCCCTACGAGCAGAGGCGTTGACAGTTCTGTAACAAGGATGTCATGTCCAGTTATCTCTCGGTAGAGTGAATCCTCGGCAAATGTATCATATTTCAGACGGTAGTCCAGCCTCTCTTCCAGTGTGGCTAACGTTACAGTTCACTTCACAGTTCGTGTGAGGCTGAGAATGATGATGAGGATGAGACCACAATTCGCACGCATTCCAGTGGATCATATGGACCCAACAACCTACAACACTCCCAACAGCTCACATCACTAACCACTGAGGCTGTGACAAACTTTCGACAGCTTTATCATTCAACTCCACATTACACAGTTTACTGCAGACACCAGCCTCGCTGCGGGAGTAGGTTATCCGATGAGTTTCAAATGTTCAACTAAAATCATATCTGATAGTAACGTTTATAGATATGCTATAGCCTACGACTGCACGTTCCCCCTCACGATGTGTAGTAATTATGGTCTGCAAATCCCAGGAAGTACGTCACAGTGCAATCATAGGTTAAGGAAAAAACAAAACTCAATTTGTTAAATAGTTGATCTATGCTGCCATCTCGTGGATTGCGTTGTGAATGCAGCTAAAGTGCAACACGGACAGAGATAACTGATAGCCTACACGAGGGCCTGATCCTGATCATGATAACGTTATATTCAGGCTGTCTGAATTCACATCAACTAGAATTACTTTTTGATTTGACATAGGTCAAACCCAGACCTGTGAAATGCGTTAAAACAACAACAAAAAAAGAACTTGACAAGGGCCGACACTAAAGATGAAAGTTCCCCCTCCTGCCAAATCCCACTTTAACCACTGCACATATTAGGTCTATAGCCTGCTGGTAAAATGTGAATTTCTTTCATATAACTCAGTTCTGCAGAAGCAACCAGGAGTTCCAGAAGTGTAGCCTATAACATAGGTTTAACCATAGCCTACATATTAGCCTATATAATAATCTACATCTATGGGTCTTATGGGTTTATTTCATGTATTCCATGTAAATTGAACATTCTATCATTGGAATGCATTGAATTTATCCCTCTTTCTGACTTAAAAAAAATGGGTAATAATATTTGAAAACATGTCTAAGATCTCTGTCTTTCAAATAGGCTAATGCACATGGGAAGCCCACAAATTGGGTCCCATATAGATAGAAGCTTTTAGAATATTCATGCACAAAAATGTAAAACCACTTTTATAGGCATATTCCGTAGCCTACTTCCCAATTTGTGGGCTTCAGATGTGCATTATTTGAAAGACACTGAATTTAGACATGTTTAAAATGTTATTACCCATTTTTTTTTTCAAGGTAGCCTAGAAAGAGGGATAAATTCAATGCATTTCAATGATGGAATGTTCAGTTTACTACCATGGAATGGTTTTAGAATCTCTGAATGTTCAAGTGTGAAATAAGCCCATATCAAGATTCAAGATTCAAGATTCAAGATATCTTTATTACTTCTCATCATAGGTTTGAAGCCTATAAAAGAGTAAAAATTCTTGTGTTTTGTCTCCTCAAAAAAGATAAATAAATGAAAGGTGTGTGTGTGTGTGTGTGTGTGTGTGTGTGTGTGTGTGTGTGTGTGTGTGTGTGTGTGTATGTGTGTGTGTGTGTATGTGTAGTGCAAAAAAAAGTGCCTTATTGTCTTCAGCATGAGTTGAGCAGTCTATTAGCTTGGTGAAAAAAGCTACTTTGGAGTCTGGTAGTGTGAGCTTTCAAACTTCTATACCGTTTTCCAGACGGTAATAGCTCAAATAGTTCATGGTTGGGATGACTAGGATCATTCAATATTTTTTTTGCCTTCCTGATGCATCTTCCCTCAAATAGCTCATTAATACATCATTCATATTTGTAATGTTATATATTTTTCTCAGTTAAAAAAAAGAAAATCATCCAAATGAACCAGCACATTGATGGCCTGGGTCCACCAGTTTGGTCGCTAGAGGGTGCAGTAGCACGAGGGTTTGACTTGTCTTTAGTTGGTAGCTCGACCAATGCTAGAAATAGGCAGGCAGACTTGCCAGCCCGCTTTCAGCTGCGTTTGCTAGCACGGACCAAAGTTATCCCGGAATAACGGCAGCACGCATGTGCCGTCAACCCGGATGTAGAAATATACCCGTTCTTCCGACCTTGTTTTCAATTTCACCCTAAAAATGTCAACATGAACACTGATATCATTTTTAATCGTAATACCTGAGTAATTAGACTGATTTGGTCCGGGTCAAGATTCGAGGACACAGCCGTGACAAAGATCATCAGGTGACAGTGGACTGATGAGTTAAACTAGAGCAGTGTACATTGTTTCGGTTGAGTGAGACCATGGAAACATGTTTTTTTGTCACCATGGGTGCCGACTCTGCCGAGAGGCATCAATCAATACTTTTAGTTGTCCGTGTAAATGTTGAGTAAAGGACAGCCTCTGGTAACCCAATGTGAACAGCACCCTAAAATTGCCTCCATGTAGACTAAACACTGCGTTACAAGGCATATGTTTGTCAGCAGTCCCTTCATGAACTAGGTAAGCACTAACCTGTCAAATTCTGTGTTTTAGCTATGGATTTTCGAGGCAAAAAGTATGAACGTGGGAGTAACTGGTCAGACCCAGAGGTGGCGGAGTTATTGCAACTTTGGGCGGACGAATCGGTCCAGATTGAGCTGGAGAGCTGCCTGCGGAACCAACACGTATTCAATCGAATTGCTGAGGTTTTGCACGGGAAAGGGATTTTCAGGACAGGGGATCAATGTCGGGAGAAAATTAAGAAGATGAAATTGGAATATCGTCGCATCAAAGAAAACCAGAAGAGGACAATTAGAGGTGGCAGAACCTGGAAGTTCTATGAAGTTATGGACCGTGTCTTGACAAACCGACCATCCTTATCCTACGCTTCTGGAGGAGGTGGTGGCATAATGGCTCACCAGCTTTTGCCGGGAGCAGGTTATTCTGACACATATCTCCACGGCCTACCAACGGCAGCCTTCGGGTCCTCAGCATCGGCTTCCTATTTGTTTAGTCACCCCCCTAAGCCTGGTGATTTGTTGGAGATCAAAAGCGAAGACGTCAACTCTGAGGACGGATTCCTGAGTTCAGGAGCCCCTGCGGAACTGCTGTATCACATCGGGTCAGGTGACGAGCCAGATGCTGACAGTAAATCACTGGGAGCGGACATCGAGGACACAGGGGAGGCGGGAAGAGCGGAGGGCGCGACTCACGCCCGTCTGTCGCCTTCAGGTGAGCTCGTGCTCCATAAAGTTATTGCCATTTTAATCCCACGGGCTTGCAAGATCACAGTGTCTCACGCCAGGTAGGCAGACTGTTTTGACACATGAGAATCCCTCTTGGGAGTTACTTCGACTTGCAAATGGAAATAGTTTTTTTTTGCGTGTGTGAAAGTACTAGACCTACATAAAATTGAACTTTGTACTTTGACTACGCACAATAAACCTAACAGACTTAATCAGATTTCAGGAAATTAATTTGCTCATGTATGACATAGGCTGAAGACTACAGACTGACACGTAACTTAAATGGCCAGAATTCCAGTTGATCAGGGAAGATCATAGACACTGTTATCATCCAATACATTGATGTTTACTCTGTCCCAAACAATGTCTTTGTTTTCATTCTTAGTATCTCATTCAAATTTCTAGGTATGAGTGATCAGAACATGGCTGGGTCTTCAGGCACGGGCATGTCTGTGCGAGATGGTGGCGGTGGCGAAGAAAGGTCCAGGTCGCATGACCGAGGCGGCCTGAAAGGCCCAGGCTTTGTGCGACAGCGCAAGCGTCGGTGTGTGGGCCGAGGGATGTGCGGTGGAGGCGGAAGCCGTCGTGCAGTGGACAAGGCCCTGATGAGCTTTCTCTCCTGGCAGCGTGCAGCCGAGGAGCGGCTCCTTTCCCTTGAGGAGGCACGGCTGGAGCGGGAGGCACAGGCCGAGGAGCGCCGCCAGCGACTGGATGAGCGTCGTGCTGAGCAAGAGCGCCAGCACGAGCTGCGGCTTCTGTCATTGTTTGCCACAGCCCTGACGGGATCTGCCAGGGGCCAAACAGAAGGTCGCTTGGCTACGGTGGTGGCCACCTCTCCAGCGCCCACCCCTCCGCCCCCTCAGTGTCCCTCTCCTCCTGCTACCCCTGTCTCTCCACCATCCAACTCGGTCAGGGGAGCCGATGCCCCAGGTCACAGCATCTTCCTCTCTCGCCGTGGCAACCGCATCCGCCAGCACCAGGGCATCCTCCAGGAAGGCTACACGCAATACCATGCAGACAAGTACAGCCAGGAAAACCCAAATGTGAGTGCCACCATCCTGGTCACCATCTCATAAGAACATAGTCAACAATGTGTGTGTGTGTGTGTATGTGTTGCTGGGTTTGTTTATACATGTGTTTCTTCTCCCTCCAGCTCTTACTCACCATGTATTTCTGTTTTAGGGCATCATAAACATGGGCACCAGTGAAAACAAACTTTGTTATGACCTGCTTCATCAACGGGTGTGTAGATGTACTCTATGTGTGTGTGTGTGTGTGTGTGTGTGTGTGTGCGTGTGTGTGTGTGCGTGTGTGTGTGTGTGTGTGTGTGCGTGCTTTTAAATTAGACTATAGCACAATTGCAGACTTATGACGGAAGTGTTTGATGCAGCCTTGAATGTCACTTCCACATGTTATATTTGAAGCTGGAGAATTAAATATTTTGAATGCCACATCAATCAAAAAACAATGAATTCAAGATGCATGGTCTTTACACAGTACTAATCATTTAGGACTTCACATACAAAGTCAGCTCTGTATACTGTATGTTATGGACATACTCACATTATTGAAAAGATCGTTTTCATATACCTATTCCACTGCGATGCTTTATTATTATATCTTCTACACAGTGTGAAGGTTTGTTTATGTTGTCAGTTTTTTAAGTCCCATTTCTGGATCTATGTGTTCTGTAGTTGACCCAGCCTGACATGGCCTGCATGGAGCCCTCCTTGTTGCAGTATCCCGACTGGAAAGGCCATCCATTGTAAGGAAGAGTTTCTGTTTTTATCCTACTTCATAACATAAGAAAAGGGTAGAAAGTTTCCAGTTCCTGGTAACCTTTAACCTCTATGGAAGATGATCTAAATGGACCTATAATGAGCCTTAAAAATGCACTTTTTAATCGATATGTAGTGCTGTTGTTGGGTGAATCCAGTCAGTCCATCTGTATACATTACAGCCACTCATACTAAATTCATAAATTCTCTCTCAAGTTAGATCCCCATATCCTTGTTCTTTCTTCTGTATGGTCATCCGGATGTAGAATGCATTCGCCTTGTTCAATATCCAACTGCTCTTGTTCAATATTTGATAATTCCCCAACTCTTCAATTAGTTATGGATGTAGAGAGCATAAATGAATGAGTGAGTGAGTTAGTGCTGACTTAAACATTGAGCACCATTCATATCTAGGTGCTCCAGCTGAGGAAGGAAGTGTGGCACTCAGATCAGCAGCAGGCTGTAGACAGCTTCTGAATGGGCCTCACTGTTTCTGTACTACTTCTTTACTTTATCCTTATGCAAAGTCAGCTCCCCACCGAAAAAAACAAACTAAAAAAAAACAGTAATTCATGCAGTCAGCGAATACGGTATGTAGATTTGTCAGAGCAGTCCATTAGATTTGTCAAATGGAGTGTTATAATGGCACTTTTTCTTTTGAGAAGACTCTTTGGGGAGTAAAAATTAACTTAACTGAACAGCTGAAATGAAACTTTAATGCTTTCCTCTGTGTTTCTCCTGGAAAACAGAAGTAGATAATGGAGCATTTAAATGAAGGGACTCTTTTTTTTTTTTTTTTGGTTTAGATTGCTCTTCAAATGAGATGATGAGAATGGCCCATTTCAGGGAAATTCTCAGCTTCATAGGAAAACATCCATTTCCTCATTCTAAACTAAAACCGTGTTTAAAAGATTGTAAAACCATAGTTGTTGGTTTTTTTTCTTTCCTCCTGTAAAGCCTCCGTGAGGAAGTAGCCCGTTTCCTGACACATTACTGTCGCTCGGTGGAGTCCCTGAGGCCTGAGAATGTAAGTCACCCGCAACTTCTCTTCTCTCTCCCTTCCACTGTCGCCCTTTTTCTCCTCTCCTCTCCTCTTTTTCTCTATTCCTCTCTTCTTCTGCCTGATGAAACGGTGGTGATTGGGGTGGAATCGAGGCAGAGGTCCACAGACAGATCACTGAAGTAGACTCTGCACAAAGTCGAGATGACTGCCAGTCCCTTTTAATCAGACATGACCAATCAAGCCTTGATTAATTAGCATCATGCAGAGAATTACCTTTTTTTTTTTTGCGGCCATTCATTTGCATTCATTTGGAGAATCATTTGTATTACTCCACGGCTGCCTGGGTTTTTCACCCACTAGCGCTTTTGCAACTGATGATATTACCCTGCTTAATCAAACATTTCTGCAAGCTGTTCCAGTCCCCCGCCCCTCTTTTGCCCCTCTGACTCTGCTCTCCTGAGAAATATGTCTTCCTGATTACTGAGTCCAGGGATGAATTGTGGCACAAGTAGTATTAAAAAAAAAAAGAACGAACACCTGTGGTGCCAAAAAAAAAAAAAAAAAAACTTTGATCAGCTGGGGGCACTGTTGCTTTTGAGAACTGGCTTGACCATGAAACATGAGCAATGCCTCAATTACATGCAGGTACTATTCTGGTGTCCGTTTTCCTAAAGCATAGTTGCTAACCAGTTAGCAATTTAGTTGGTTGGCAATGGGATATGGCATTGCAACAAACAAATTTCCGAACTTAGTTAGCAACTATGCTTTTAGGAAACGGACCCCTGGTTTGAAACAGAATGGTGGAGATATTCAGTTTGCACACAAGTCCTTTTTCCAGATGACAAACAATGGAAACAATTTGGTCGTATTCCCATATCATAATCACTAATGGCCACTGATAAACCTTTTTGCAAGTTTTGTGGGTTATACTGTAGATTTTAATGGTTGGTTTCAATAGGACATGACTTTTTCAGTCTGTTGATGTTATGAACATATGCCTCACAACTGTAGTTATCCATCTTTTATGTGCCTGTGTGTGTGTGTGTGTGTGTGTGTGTGTTTCTGTGTGTGTGTGTGTGTGTGTGTGTGTGTGTGTGTGTGTGTGTGTGTGTGTGTGTGTCTGTGTGTGTGTCTGTGTGTATGTGTGTGTTTTACCTCAGGTGGTGGTGATGAATGGCTGTGGGTCGCTCTTCTCAGCCATTGCAGCCGTGCTGTGTGACCCTGAAGGTTAGCCATATATCGTTAAGTGTGTGTGTATTTGTGTGTGTGTGCCTGTGATGTCTTTGTTTTTTGCAAAAGCTCACAGCCTCCAAAGTAATCTGTGATACACATGCAATAACACGTTTCCAGATATACACATTTGTCGTAGAATAAAACTTCCAGCTACACAGGAATCTGTCCCTCAGGCAATGTTTACAGATCCTATTGTTATAGGCACTATAGCTGCTGTGACCTCCTTATGCACATCTAGCAGAGACTTTTTGTGTGTGAATGTGTGTTTGAATGCGGCGTCTCTCTGTTTGTCTTCATCATAGATTTTTTTTATATTGTGAGTCTGCGACTATGTGTGTGTGTATGAGTGCTGTGCTTTAAGAATGATGTACGGTATGCTGTATGTTCGCAAATTTGTGTGTACTTGTTTTTATTCATATGAATTCAGTGTGATCTCACATCTGTGTGTGTGTGTGTGTGTGTGTGTGTGTGTGCATGTGCATGTGTGTGTCACAGATGCAATTCTTATCCCCACACCTTTCTATGGGTGCATCACTGAGGATGTTAATCTCTACAGTGGGGTGCGGCTCGTCCATGCACACCTGAGTGCCCAGGTATAGCACTGCTCACCTGTTTTAACATTTATCCTCCATTCACTCACATACCAGCATCAAATAACATCATAAACTCTCTAGTTAATGTAGAAAAGATAAAAATGGTGTAGTAAAATGGTTATGAAATAAAATTATATGAAATTGGTGGTTGAAGTCAGACCGAGGAATAGTAAAGAATTCAGAAGTCAGACATTGAAAGACCATCCACTGGCCTTATTTAGCAAAGGGTCTAGGGGTCCAAATGCACTCTGTGTGTGTGTGTGTGCGTGTGTGTGTGCGTGTGTGTGTGTGTGGTTGTGGGCCTAAGCTTGTTTGCTCTGCAGGCTTGATGAAGGAAAAACTTATTTTTGGTATTTTGTCCATATTTGCTTTAGAAAGTAAAAAAAAAAAGAAAAAAAAGTTGCACACGATAAAAACAGTTGGTATGAAACAGCGGAACCCTTGTAAATGTAGGGATTTTCTTATGTATACATTTACTGAGCATGAAAACATGTCTGTCTGTGTTTGTTTATTTATCCAGCCGAGTGGCAGTGACAACAGGCCTTTTCACTTGAGCGTTGATATTCTGGAATCTGCTATGTCTAAAGCAAAGAAAGAAGTATGTTTAATGCATGCATGCATACACACACACACACACACACACACACACACACACACACACACACTGTAACATTTCCCATACACACACATACCCCATACATGGTCTGTACTAACGATAATCCTTTGCTCCTTTGAACCTGTCACGTTTAGGGTGTGAATGTTCGAGCAGTCATATTGGTAAACCCCCATAATCCACTGGGAGAAATGTACTCTTCAGAGGAGATGACTGACTTCCTGGAGTTTGCTAAAAGGTGAGTCACGATTAATTCAGTCCCCCCTCAGCGACCTTAGGCCTCACTGTCTTTTTAAAACTCGTCAGCAGTATTTCACATCTCCTTGAAAGGAAATCGATTCTGCCTGATGAAGTAAACTTCCTCTGATTATGTTCAGCATAATGTGAAGTCAGTTAATTCTTAGTGCAGAGAAAACTGCAGTCCATGTGTAGTAAGAAGATATACTAAAAGGTTGATCCTCCTGTACATTATGGCAAAGTGTTTGAAATAGGTAGAAATAGGTAATTGGATAGATATTCATCATCTGTAAAAGCCAATTTTGACAATTTTATCTGGTTTTCTAGTCTGCTATGACCAGAAATAATCATCGTTGGCCAATGTTCTGGGTTCAGGTTTTTAATCATCTTTTCTCTCTCCTGTTCCAGACACAAACTCCATGCCATTGTAGATGAGGTCTACATGCTGACGGTGTTCGACGAGTCTGTGTCCTTCCACAGTGTCCTCAGTCTGGACAGGCAAGACGCGCACACACACACACACACACACACACACACACACACACACATTCAACTTTCGATCACCCTAACAGCAGTAGCAATAGCAAGTGCAGAGCCTATGAGGGAGCATAATTAGTGTTGCTGTCTATCCCCCTCTTTCTCATTCTGACCGCATCGGTCTTCTTATCTCGCATCACCAGGACAACACACAGCTTGTGTTCTTTGTTATGACAACCAGTCACCTCATTGCCGGAAGCTCGGCATTGTTCCAGACAGTTATGTTCCAGAATGTTCCTACACTACCTGTAGTGTTCACAGACAAATGCACTGATCCATTCGGGTTCTTTGCTTTTTAAGTGGGGCGTGAGACACAGATGCTTCTTTTCATGTAACCGAAACAGTCTACATGCAAAGTCAGCATGATGAATATTATTTTAAAAAAAAATGCATTGCCTCCATCTGACCATATGCCTCTGACAGCAGGCGCAGAAAACTTCTCATGGCTATATTTTATTCTCACATCTCTATTTCTTCCGTCTCAGTGTAGAGCTACTTCCTCCTGTGTTCCACATCTCTGCAATGTCCTGAAACAATGCCATAAATGGCTCTGTTCCTGGGAGACTGCAGTTTTGCACTTGTTTGAGTTCAAGTGTGATGAATAGGGTCCATTAATGATGTCCGTACTCCAGGCATCCAGACCACAGTCAGAGCACTAAGATAAACTAAAAGTCGTGGAAAAAAAAAAAATCCTGGAAAAAGTGTGGAGAAAGTACTGTATGCCACATTCTGTATTTTTGACTTGGTGTTTATAGAATTGTAAACAACTGTTACATTTAAAGAAGCACAAGTCCCCACTTTATCCACTGGATGGATTTTTAAACTGCAGAAAAGGTTCATAACTAGATTTTGACAAAAGTGTTTTTTTTTTATGATGGCTGTATTTTGTTATCACAAAAAGCCCATAAAGTATATCAAGCTGTATAAAACATTAATTACAATGGGGTTTGTGGAATTGTGAATGTTATGACATTTACTGCCTTGGAAAAGCAAATGCAATGCTTTCGTCCAACCCTCATCCCCTACAAAATTGCTTCTACCCCTCACCAACCTAATTAGCAACCTAATATTTTAATGCTTTCTGCCTACAGGTTGCCAGATCCCCAGAGGACCCATGTGATGTGGGGGTTGAGTAAGGTTAGTATACCACACATGCATGTCAATCAGCCACTCACTCACTCACTCACTCAGGCACTCATCTTTACAGCTGTAGCACATAATAAGTTAGCAGGTGCATTTCATTGTGCATTGCTTTTGTATGATTTCTGACAAGCAATTTAAATCCTTAAATAGAAAATAGAGAAGGAAAAAGTAGACCTTCTATTTCTGTGATGGTAGTAATTTCCAATCAGAAGCATTGTGATTATGGTGAACTCCTGACCAAATCTTTGGACTGTACTGTATATTGTGTTTTTCAGGACTTTGCCATGGCTGGCATTCGTGTTGGCACATTATACTCACTGAACAGGGACCTGGTAGAGGCACTGGACCAACTAGGCTGCTTCCATGGGGTTCCAGGGCCCGTCCAACGCCAGGTGGCACGTTTGCTACAGGATAAGGGTACTTGTGTTTTACATGAATTAGTTTTCCTGTAGCTGGTGTTTTTTCTTGCAGTGCAAAAACAGTTTACATGTCGGTGTCTGTGTATCTTTGGGTCAGGGGAAAGTGATGGAGATTTTCTTATTCTGCTCAGCAGCAAAGGTGCGAATGTCAGATCAATGACAAAAACTCATCATTTCTGAAGGCTTGGCTTGAGGGTTTGTGCCCGAGGCTGGATCTTAAACCCTGGCCCTGCATATCAGTTAGGTCAGCTTTCGTTTTTCCAGGTCAGAAGACAGACAAGGAAAGATCCGCTGCAGAATGTTAATTCAGAGATGTTGAAGGTGCTGCAGTTGGTGGTCTTTTTAAGTTATGAAAACCTACATATGTACACCAATTATCTACAAAGGACAACAGAATCCAAACAAGCAGTTGTATTGATACATTGTCAGAAGCACCTATACTCAGTGTTGTTGACATATTCACAAAAGTCAGCATGTTCAACTAGTGCCTGATTGGCTCTCTGAGACGATAATACTCTATCCTAGGTGGCTGCTGTGTAAAATACTAGGCAAGTGAAAGTTGTTTTCAAGGTTACTCAATTCTGTGAAAACTCTGGGTAGTATTTTATCAACACAGCGTTTAATCAGCTGTAATAAAAAGGAAGTTTCACATTATTCTTGTAAATCTTGAACATTGAGGAACAACATGATAATTTTATTCAAATATTCTAACGTTCACACCTTGAATGATAACTGTAAAGACATTTTTGCCAGCACTAACCAGGCTAGTGTAGTAGGCTAGTGTACAGTAAGTGTGTACTCATGTAAAAGAACTAAGGTCTAAAATTCCATGGAAAGAGAAAGATTGCCTGTCAAACTTTTTATCATTCTGTAAATCACTCTGAATATGATCCCAACAAAAATTGTTGCATGTCTATATCATTAGGTGGTGGTGCAGACACTGTTATTAATATTAGCGATATTTATATGTTGCCATAGTTGTCGTTATTGGTGTGAGCGGCCCTCAATACACTCAGAACAAAAAATATAAATAATCACTATCGAGTCACGACTCTACCATCCAAATCCTTCCTTTATGCTTGACACACCAGAGTCCATCCTTTTCCTAAGGTTCCTTTTTCTCATTTCTGCCAGACAGGATAAAATGAGTTGTTTGTATTCTCCTAAGGGCAAACTCAAGGACACCGGTGCTGTGTGTAAAGGAAAGCTTTATTTAGGGGAATGGAGGAAAGGTCCTTCGGCAGGCATGTGGTGGACACATGACTCAGAGAGCGATGGAAAGAGAGTGTAGAGAAGCCAGGGGATGGGCCTGGAGGATTTAGACAAGATGAGCAAAAAGAGATAAGAGTATTCTGAACAGCAACCAATTATCCAAACTAGAAGAGGGTGAAAGGTGATTTTCACCCACTTCCAACTGTCGTGAACAGAATGAAACGGTATATTGTATTTTGTTTCATTTGACACTCATTTCAATTGCTAAGGTTCTGGAGGAGTTACTGTGTGGGTTTTGTGGTTGAGATGTTTTTCGGTTGGCAGAGGTGTTTAGTTATGACGATGTTAGGGTGAGTTGTGGTGTTATGGATGACAGGCCTGTGAAAGATGTGTCCGAGAGTTGACACCAATGGGCCCCATGGTTAAAGTCTAGTGTCAAGGTCCTTAATTAAGGTCTGGCATGTCAGCGATTGGTTCTTGAAATTAAGTTCCTGGTTTATGACAGGGCTGTGGTACATGTCTACATGCGTTGTCATTGATGAGATCTTTAATGAGGGTCTTGCGTGTCATCGATGTGACGCTGAAATTAAGTTCCTGATTCATGACAGGGCTGTGGTACATGTGTAAATCTGATGGGGTCCTTAATGAAGGTCCAGAGTGTCAGACTGTTGATGCTGTAGTTGCTGGTTGATGTCAGGGCTGTCATGTGGCCTGGGTCTGTATTTAATGGATGGTTTCTAAAGTGGTCCTGCACTCTGATGCTGTCACAGGCTGGATCAGTGAAGAGTTCCTGCCCACCTGCAGGAAGCGTCTGCGGGCGGCTCACAGCTTCCTGTCGGAGGAGCTGAAGAAGATGGACGTGCCTTACCTCCACCGGCCTGTCGGCTTCTTCATCTGGGCCGACTTCAGTAAGGTGAGCCGAGACCCCACGAGGGATTACAGCTCTCCTACCGGGGTTTCTCTCTCAGAGCTCAAATGTGCAGAGCTGCACTAACTGTGCAAAAAAAAACCTCTCATCTCACAATGGGGCCCTAAGGGCTGAGCATACTTTCAAGATTGTGTTGTAAAGACAGCCAAAGCTGTGGTCTCAGACTTATGAGACCGTGCTCATCTGTTAGGCGTTAAATGCCTTTGCACAGATAAGCACAGAGGTCCTGGTATTTTTGTTACCAAGACTTCTGGCTGATTCTTCCTTTGGTCTCGACCGGGGATTATTTCAACCGTTAGTTCAGTTCATTTTGATAATATGAATGCACTTTACTGTCATATATACATAGTGCATATGGCCAATCCAAGGGGCTAGGGAGGTTTCATAAAAAATAATTGCACGATTATGCTCTATGGTTAAATTGGAGACCATCTTAGCAACTTTCTTTCGAGCCTGTGTTTTGTGACCTTTATGCAATTGGAGAAACAAAAACAAGCTTGTTTGAAATGACCATTTCAAATGGAAACTAGCATGTAGAGGAAGTCCTGGTATAAACATTAAGTGTGTGTTAATGTGTTTGTTCGTGTGTGTGTATGTTTGTGTTAGTTTCTGTGTGAACCCTCATTCCCTGCGGAGCTAGAGTTATGGCGGCGGTTCCTGAGGCACCGTGTGGTGCTGAGTTGTGGCCAGGCCTTCTCCTGCTCCAGTCCTGGATGGTTCCGGATCGTCTTCACCGACCAGGAGAGTCGCCTACAGCTTGGTCAGCCTGGGTCTTATTTTTCTGTCACTGTGTCAGTTTCTCTCCATCTTTCTCTGTAGAACTTCTCTTTTTAGGATCTGAAATCCCCATGTTTTTCACAGTTTTTTATATTGCTGTTTCTGCCCTTATTTTGCTTACTGTTTTTCACGCTCTGTCACTTTTTTTGCCAACCTTTTTTCTGGAGTATTTCGTACTTTTTCTCTTTCACCCCTTTTTCTCTCTCTTTCACTCTTTCACACACTCTCTCTCTCTCACTCTTTCTCACCCTTTCTTTTTCTTCTTTCTCTTTCACACACCCCACAGTCACAGTCTTGTGTGTACACTCATCTTTGTCTTTCTCTGCCTCTTTCTCTCCTTGACTGTTTGGCACTCTCCTTGGCCTCTTGCTCTCAGTCATCCTCTTTCATTTTTCAGAATAATATTCCTTATATGCTGTGCCTCTCACTGTCTCTGTCTCTGTCTCCTCACCGCAAAATTGAAAGAGAAAAAGAAGTTGCACTCAGGCCCCTGCAATCTTATTTATTTATTTATTTATTATTTTTTGCTCATTCTGTTTGAAACATGAAAAATTCTCCCTGCAGAACTGGCAGAACAGAGAAGAGTCTGAGGATCTGAAAGGATCTTTCAAAATCCTTTCAGATTTCGTCTTCCCATCTTCCCCCCTCTCTTATTTCCCTCTCCCTTTTCAAGTTAGGAATGCTGTTAGTGACATATTGTGATTTGTGATGGTGAACTCTCTCTGTGTGTGTGTGTGTGTGTGTGTGTGTGTGTGTGTGTGTGTGTGTGTGTGTGTGTGTGTGTGTGTGTGTGTGTGTGTGTGTGTCACTGCTCCAGGCATGCAGCGGATCAGGCAAGCCCTGGAGGAGTTGCAGGAGTCACGTTCTCTCAATGGCCTGGGGGAAGCAAAAGGACTGACTAGCGTGGCAAAGGAGAAGGATTCCAAAGATGGCATCTCGAGGGAGGCAGCTACACCCACAGCCTCAGAAGAGCCCAGCTCTGCCTCTACTACTGGTGCTGCTGCTGCTGCTGCTTCTGCTGCTGCCGACACTTTGTCCCTGGATGGTGAGGAACTCGTAGTGCTGGACTGCCAGACATCTCAGTCAGGAGAAAAACTGGACAGTCTCATCGGAGAACTGCGGCAGCAAATCCGCTCCTCTGATTGGCTGGAGAAGAACACTCCGGAACTGTCAGCCGGGGAAGATCCAGAGCTGTTTGAGGTGTTTAAAGACCTGCTCGACAGAGCCAGGAAATAGAGAAACACTAGCGGCCAGCCGTCTTCTCAGTACACTGGTTCTCCTCATGGCTGGAACTCTCTCACCCCATCTTAATGTGGGTGTCCACACTCTTGACTTTGCCTTTCAGATTTGTTCAAGAATCTGAAGGCACACTTAAAATCAAATGTCAACAAAACTTTTATTGATTTTTAGACTGAGAAAGTGCCAGCCTTATTCTGGCTTTCTGTTAAAAGCCTTGTTTTCTTCAAGTTCATCTGCAGCTTACACGTTCGCGTTTCTCACCCACATTGGTCACAGGTGTCATTGAAATGTGTTAAGCTGCCTGCTCTCTGGAGCTTTTAAAGCTATAAAGGAATGTTTAGTATGCTGACGTAGCACTTTCAATGGAACTCTATATTTCAACATCAGCTTTTGTGAAAATAATACAGCCAAACTAACGAGTTGCAGCAAACGACACACTCGTGACATTTCCAAAATTGATGGGTCTTACCATTTCTGTAGTAGATAAATAAGTTCTAATGTCATTTTTGAAAATCCACCTACACAAATACACCAACAAACCAACATTAGATGATAGTGCCTAAGTAAATGCTTTTTCTGGTGAATGAGTTGATAACACCTCTATGTTATACATAGGAACCCCAATTTTGTAAGCTGATTGCTTTTTCTATGTTGAACAAATTTGAAATTGTGTCTTGCAAAATTCCCCAGGTTAATCATCTTATACGGGACACTGACAACCACCTAACCCAAAACCACCCGCAGACATTTTTGCATCAAGCTTGTAGACCAGCAGCCATATTTGTTATATGAGAAACAAATGTCTTGTCACTGTGTCTATAATTTGCTATAAAACATTAACCATATGAACAATATTGTTTGCGCTGGCTTCACTCAAGGTCTGTTTATCTACTTTGTACTGTGTGCTGTAAAAGCAGGAAACAGGAAGTATGTTTTTTGTTTTTTTTAGTGGGGGGAAAGGAGGGGGCTTAGTGCGACTGATCTCAAGTCTACCCACTAGTGGAGAGTCCAAACGTAAGCAGGTGGGTTTAACCTCCTACCACTGCTTCGACTACAGTTATGATGACACATACTGGTGTCTGGTGGTGGGTAGTTCCTTTTCTTAAGTGTAGAATAAACATTATAATATGACCTTTACCAGTAAAGTCGAAAAGTACTGTAAGGCCATGCTGTATCTGTGCAGTCAACATCAGCTTAGTGAACATATGTAGCCTACCACACATACTGTACAGTGTTTGTGAATACTCTTCCTAAAGGATAGCACTGTGTCTCCAAAAATGATGTCAGTAAGTTTAAAATTAATATTGGAGTAAATATGAAATGGAGTATGTATTTAAAAATCATACATGATATAAATCCTTCTCATGTTCTACACTAATATGTTGATTTTGAAGTACAAGACATCCTCAAGAGAAACTGTATTTGCTGGACCTGATTTTGACATTGAGAAATGACTTTCATTTTAGTCCCTTTTAAGACCACTACCGCCTACTCATCCAATCCTGACCTCTTTCTCATTGAGTGGCTCATGAAGTAAGAGTGTGTTTGAGTGTGCATGGTCACACTGCAACCAAAACTCCAACCAAAGTGGTTGAAGGGGACAGTTCATTTCCAACTGAGATATACTGATGTTCATGTTTATTGTAATAACATGTTTGTTGCTCAGGTTTGTTTCTGTAGACAGGTGTCTTCTGATTCCCAAGTGAAAATAATAGGCCGATTTTAAGCTGTGACTTACGAAGAATCTATTCACAGAGCTGCAGTTTTCTATTGAGTTTTTTTCCTAAGTTAGCAAGAGGGAGATAGTGATCTAGTGATTACATCAGTTATGTCACTGTGGTTGATGGTCCATGAAAGCTTATTAGCAGCAATGCCTCTGTTTAGTTAGGGAAGTTCTCAAGAACATAAATAAAACAGAAATTCGGGCGCAAGAACAAGAATGTGTTCTTGCCTCTGTGAAAAAACTTGGGCAAACAAACGTGGTCAGGGACAAGATATTTTTAAATCAGACATCTGGTTGGTGTGTTTTGAAGATGAAATGGAAAATGATATGCTATGTTTTTCGTTATTTTAGGCCTCCATTATTTTTATTTTACACTGTTTGATAAACGTAGCCAATGTCAAGAGTGGTTATTGTAGCCTAGCAAAGATGCCAACTTGACATTCATATCAGTCTGAACACAACGCTCTCACAGATTGTTTTTAATGGTAGGCTATCTTTGTCCCCTTTATTTCACTGATACCAAAGGAGAATCTTGAAAACATATAGAGGGGAGGGGATGGGAGGGGTCGGGGACACATCGCATAGGTCCCGTCATTACGAACGTGAACAAAGTTTCACTTTCCATCGGTGACACAATGGGTATTCAGGGGGAACTCAAACCTCACGTGGGGGGTTTCCGTCGGAGGCGGCTCTCGGGCAAAGGAGTGTTTTACAGTATGACATGAGACTACCCACCACTGAACCAGCATTCAGACTCAAGGAGCTCCCGAGATCAAACGTTGAATTTGAGCACTACCAGTTCATAGAGAATATTTTTGTGTGTATGGGGGAAATAGTTTGGAATACTTGACTTCTCTTTCACTGTCTCAGAGCGACTCGCCTTGTTCTTATTCTAGTTTGTGTGTACACAGTGTTTTTGAGACTTAATCAATGCTTCATCAACTCAAACTCAAAGATGCAGCCAAGGGGCTGCTGCGCTGGCTGCGCTCTCGGGAATCCTCGGAGCCTGAGAGCAAAACACGCGGTAAGTGCTTCACCCCTCCACTGGGGTTTTGTTGTGCTCCTCGGTCTCATTAGTATGCTTGTAGTCGGTGCTTGTACGTGCTCAACAGCGGTCTGATGTTGTTTCTGTCGGAGCAAGATTATCGGATGCCCCCGTTCCCTTCGGAGGGTAGCGCACTTTATTTTAAAGACTCCCTGACTAACATCATTTTCGTAATAAATCTGAATAAATCATTAATTTCTGCATAACCTTTCTTAA
>JAODXP020000017.1:24290193-24292693 GCA_027497455.2 Sardinella longiceps
GATTTTGGGTAATTGGGTAATGACCATCCAATGCTCTTTTATTTATGTACTTTTTTTGTTTGTTTGTTTGTTTGTTTGTTTGTTTACATTTCTTACGTTTTGGTGTTCATGAGAAAGTAACTACTAGTGACGGTTTACTTATAACTGTTGAACAGTTATTGTCCTTGACGCTGTTACTTGCATGTACTACATTTTTACTGATATAAAGACTAAAAAGCCAACAACCTTTTTGTCTCTTAATCTCATTCATTTATTAAACAAGGTATTTAATGAACATAAAAATCTTCTGAGTGTCTTTAGTCACTCAACTGACTGCCTAAGTGTTAGTGACATTAAGAGAATTGCTCTTATAAGCGCTCTGCTAAGTGGCTTCAGAGATAAGAGAGACTTGAGTGTGTGACCCGCATGGCCACTCTCTGGCATTGCAGCAGCTGTCTCTCTGGAGACGGACAGGAAGTTGTTTATTCTTTTTATCCGACCAGAGTGTGGGGAGGAGAGGGAAGTTGATCAGACTCCTCTGGTAAATGGCCATTAATCAGGTGTTGGCTCTAATTAAACGACTGTTCCACCCTGTTAGCGTTGGGTAATGAGTTTGTTATTAAATCCTCCGAGAATTGTGTTTTTTTCTCTTTCTTTCAATCTACCAACTAGTGCTTAATTGTTGTTTGAATGAAAGCCGAATGTTCTTCAAGGTCGTGGCTGGCAGGATGTGAGACAAGACAAGCACTAGTAGGCAGACTCCCTCTAGAGATCAGAGACTGCAAAGCAAACCACCAGGGACTACAGGAGACCTTAGCAGGCTCCTGCTGAGCGCTACATGTGGCCTCTGTGGCCTGTGCATGTGGCAGATCAGTCAGGAAAGAACCAACGGCAGCCTCCTGTGGGATGATTCAGCGCTCTTCAACTTCACTCTCCTCACACTCCCTCTCTTTCTCTGTTCCTCTTAGCTCACTCTCTCTCTCTCTCTCTCTCTCTCTCTCTCTCTCTCTCTCTCTCTCTCTCTCTCTCTCTACCTCACTCTCAGTACCTTTTCTTCACATGATCTCAAAGGATCACTGGTTTAAAACTTTGATAGATAAATAAATAAACAAACAGGCTAATAAAAACACATGTCCCTTTGAAAACAGGCTAATAAAAACAAATGTCCCTTTGAAACAGTGGATTGTGGTACCTCTCATACTTACACAGATGCATACTCAGTTCACTCTCACAGATTTTCATTTTGCTGTCTCACTCACAATATCCAACTCTGACTCATAGGCTACGCACACGTACTTACATACACACACACACACACACACACACACACATACTGGCCTCTCTCTCTTTCTCTTATTGTGTACAATATCTCTCACTCACACAGGTGGACATTCTCTCTCTCTCCCTCTCTCTCTCACACATGCACATATATATATAGAGAGAGAATGGAGAAGTAGAGAAAAGAAAGTCAGAACATAATTATGAGTAGCTTTTGAATCTCCACATTGAAGACAGTCTCCCTGTAGCTGCTTATAAAGGCCAACAGAACAGTTGCCTTCCTCTGTGTGTCCAGCGCCAGGCCCTTTGTGGCAGTGCCTTTTGCGCCAGGCCCTTTGTGGAACGAATATCTGTGTTTATATTTTGGGAGGCGGTGGGGGGTTGGCGGTGCTCTGTGGACGATAATGAGGCGACTGGCAGCAGACATCAGTGCCGCCGCTCCTTTTGATTGAGTGGCACAGCGGAAACGCCCACCAAACCTGCCACCCGCGTCTGAAATAGCGCCTGGGCGCTGGCGATACTCTTCATTTCAATTAGAGTCCAATTAGGAAGCCGTGTCCTGCTAATTATCCAGCCGCCTGGCATCCTCCGAAGAAAGTCTGTGAGCACGCGCATATGTGTGTGTGAGTGTGTGTGTGTGCGTGTGTGTGTGAGTGTGTGTGTGAGTGTGTTTATTGCAATAAATAAATAAAGATGCCAGCCTGCCAAGGGAGGCATTATCAGATTTTTTTTCTCTCTCTAAACTCGTGTTGTATTAGGAAGATGCGGGGGAAAAGGAGAAGTGCAGTTTTCTGACTTGACCTCTTAGTGGAGCTGTTGTAACACGAGAGTGATGGGGAGAAAACGCATTCTGAGATATCCATGAGAAGGGAGAGGGAGAGAGAGAGAGAGAGAGAGAGAGGGAGAAGAAAATCCTCCCTCCATTTCCCTCCATTTGGCAAATAATGAAATCAGGGAGGTTGGATGTGCTGTGTGCTTGGGAGTGTTTTTTTTTTTTTTTAAGTTTGCATATGTGCCTGTGTGTGCCTATATGTGCCTGTGTGTGTGTGTGTGTGTGTGTGTGTGTGTGTGTGTGTGTGTGTGTGTGTGTGTGTGTGTGTGTGTGTGTGTGTGTGTGTGTGCCAATGTGCATCTGCTCATCTTTGCACACAAATGATGATGACTACATTTCCAGCATGATCAAATCTCTAACCTGGGATGCAGACACAAAGGGACAGAATGTGGCAGCAATTTTATTCTCTGG
>JAODXP020000017.1:24310193-24317693 GCA_027497455.2 Sardinella longiceps
CCCAGGTACTCCATGCCGGACGAGGTTCAGCACACCTACTCCAAGTTCTCGGACTGGAAGTTCAAGTTGTTCAGGGTCAGGTCCATGGAGAAGGCACCTCTGCCCAGTGAGCCTCCCCCAGACACAGAGCTGGTGATTCCCCCAAGACCCCCAGAGAAGGAGGAGGAGGAGGAGGATCTGGGACGTCCAGGCGGCCTCATGAGGCTTTGCCTTGGGGGGAAGAGCAAGGAGAATGTGGAGGCCGCCAGCCAGCGGGTGGACCAGAAGCTGCTGGAGATTGACACTCACATGGGCTGCCTCAAGTAAGCACATTTCTCACTCCATTTTCTCCTCGCTCCTCTCCTCTCTCTTTCGCTCGCTCCCTCTCTCTCTCTCTTGTCTATTAAATATGAACTGTGTCAGTCTGTCTCAGACCCAATTGGAGTTGACAGTCTGTGAGACACTAAAGTGGCTCGATCAATCTGTCCTTGTCTGTAGGAGTTTGTGCCGCCTCTGTGGGATGTCACTGCGCAAAGCCAAGGGCCCCGAGCACGAGGTCCAGGGAGCGCTGGACGAGTCCAGCCGGCTCTCCCTCCGCAGGATGGGTTGCAAGGCCCAGGTCTGGTCGGAGGTCATCCTCAAGGTCTTCAAGGTGGACGTGACGGGGGACATGGAGACGGTGCACCCGCAGGCCTTCTGTCACCGCTGCTGGATGGCTGCCATTCGAGGGGGCGGATTCTGCTCCTTCGGGCCGACCCGGGTGCCTGAGTGGCGACCACATAGCGCCAACTGTTCACTCTGCTTCCCCAAGAGGCCCTCCTCGGCCTTCCAGCGCAAACGCCGCAAGCGTGCCAAAGCCCTCCGCAGGGCTCCTGCTCTGGCCAAGAGAGTGAAAAGAGAGGCCCAGAGTGGCATCGGGGGCAAGAGAGTGCTGAGAGCCTTGGATCAACAACAGCAGCATCAGCAGCAGGGGTCTGTAAGCAGAGGCAGTACGGTGAAGCCTGGTGTGCAGAGGGCCCTGTGGGTGAAGAACATCACCTTTTGTCAGAGGGATCACCTGAGTTCCAAGCTCCTGCCTGACGACATGCCTGTCGACTTCCTCCGTGCTGTCACCTGCCAGGTTTGTGACCACCTGCTGAGCGACCCAGTCCAGTCTCCCTGCAGACACCTCTTCTGCCGCAGCTGCATCATCAAGTACAGCCGAGCACTGGGCACCCAATGCCCAGCCTGTGCCCTGCCATGCCCACAGCCTACTGACCTGAAGGGCCCACCCAAGGCCTTCCTGGCAGTGCTGCAGTCCCTGCCCCTACTGTGCCCCAGGGAGGGCTGCGGTGAGCGGGTGAGGATGGACTCCTTCAGGGCCCACTGCCTTAGCCACCTCCAGCAGAGGCAGCCGGACACGGACGACATGCTGAGCCTCGATGCTGACAGAGATCTGGACGGCTACCTTCCGGTCAACAAGGGTGGACGTCCACGCCAACACCTGCTCTCCCTCACGAGGCGCGCGCAGAAACACAGACTCAAGGAGCTGAAGAACCAGGTGCGAAATTTCGCCGACAAGGAGGAAGGAGGGGACATCAAGTCCGTCTGCCTGACTCTGTTCCTTCTGGCCCTGAGGGCTGGAAACGAACACAAGCAAGCGGATGAGCTTGAGGCCATGATGCAAGGTAAAGTACCACTCCACTCATCTCAATACCGCTTTCTTACTGTAAACCCTCCACATATGTCTACCACTGTTCAGGCAGTTTGACTTATAATAAGTCTTATCTCCTTATTTAAGAAATCATTTTCAACTTCAATTCGGTTTTATAATATCACATGTTCAGACTAAACATTATAACCACCAGACATTATTATTTAAGGTCTGGTCTGGGTACATTATGTAAGCTCTGCCATTCAAAGCTGTAGACATAATAGTGCTTCATCTGGGAAGGGTAAAAGGGGCCAGAAAAGGAATTATAATATATTGAGGTATTGTCTAGGCAAAATAAAGATAGAGCAAAACAAACACTTTATATGAAACAATAAATTATTTATAAATCTGTGGAGAAAAATATTTTTTAGTGCCTGGTAAACGTGTGACTGTGCAAGAAAACACCTTTCGGCGAGGTCACTCAGAGACGCTGACACCATATGAAATAGCATCATTCATTCTGAGTTGCTTTTCTAACTGAGTTGCTGCCATATTTTTTGTCTGCACCATTCAATAATGTAGATGGACTCCACAAACATTCATTCATAATTTACTTGTGACCATTACTTTTGTATGAAATAATTTGTGAGCTTTCATAGAATATGGCACAAAAAGGGATATTGTTTTATTTGTGTTGTTTTGTTGTGTGTGTGTGTGTGTGTGTGTGTGTGTGTGTGTGTGTGTGTGTGTGTGTGTGTGTGTTTGGTAGTATGGAGAGATGACCATAAAATTTAAACAGTGCTGTCACCTTCTCTCTTCCTCCGTGCCACTCTGATTCACAATAACAGTTCTTGTCAAGAGCCTGTTAGGCTGAGAACAACAGCGGCCGCTCTTGTTTCTGTAAATGACACAGGCGGCAGAATCCAGCGCCCTGGGGAATTGGGCCCAGCTGGTGTCTGTTTTCATCATCAGCCAATAGATCAGTTCTGTCAGCTTCGCCGTTTCACCCCTCATCCTGTTAGAGCAGTAATGATCATTACAAATGTAACTCTGCTAGGACACTGTCTGAACCACCGTTATCACCAGAACATTGAATAATTTACACAGATATGCATGAATTGAGATGGAACACACACACACACACACACATACTGTACAGTCAAAACATACCAAACATCCAGAAACACTCACACGCACACAGACTCACAAAACTACACATCACACACACACACACACACACACACACACACACACACACACACACACACACACACACACACACACACAATCCCTTTCAACATTCAATTGCACTCTCACACATTTGAAGACATTTTTCACACATGCATCACAGCACACATACACAAACAAGTGTACACACTCTAATGTGTCCCATCCTCTATGCTTTCCGTTCTCACCCAGCATGGCCTCTGTCTCTCTGTCTCTGTTTACTCCCTTAGGCAGGGGGTATGGGTTGCATCCCGCTGTGTGCCTTGCCATCAGGGTCAACACCTTCCTCAGCTGCAGTCAGTACCACAAGATGTACCGCACCGTCAAGGCCACCAGTGGGCGCCAGATCTTCCAGCCGCTGCACACCCTCCGCGCCGCCGAGAAAGAGCTCCTGCCGGGCTACCACCCTTTTGAGTGGCAGCCGGCCCTGAAGGCTGTGTCCAGCAGCTGGGATGTGGGGATTCTGGATGGGCTCTCGGGTTGGATGAGTTCTGTGGAGGATGTGCCGGCGGACACCATCGCCCGACGCTTCCGTTACGACGTGGCTCTGGTGTCTGCACTCAAGGACCTGGAGGAGGACCTGATGGAGGGTTTACGAGAGCATGGCCTGGACGACAGCTCGGTGACGGGCTTCAATGTCACCATCAAGGAGTCGTGTGACGGCATGGGGGACGTGAGTGAGAAGCATGGAAGTGGCCCAATGGTGCCCGAGAAAGCTGTGCGCTTCTCCTTTACCATCATGTCAGTGTCGGCACAGTTGGAGGCCGAAGATGCAGACGGTCCCACCGCCGCCCCAGTGGTCATCTTCCACGAAATGAAGCCCAACTCAGAACTCTCCTGCAAGCCGCTGTGCCTGATGTTCGTAGACGAGTCGGACCACGAGACGCTCACAGCCATCCTGGGACCGGTGGTGGCTGAGCGTAACGCCATGCAGGAGAGCCGCCTTATCCTGTCACTGGGTGGCTTGCCACGCTCTTTCCGCTTCCACTTCCGTGGCACGGGCTACGACGAGAAGATGGTGCGGGAGATGGAGGGCCTGGAGGCGTCCGGCTCCACCTACATTTGCACACTGTGTGACTCCACCCGTGCCGAGGCCTCGCACAACATGGTGTTGCACGCCATCACACGCAGCCATCAGGAGAACCTTGAACGCTACGAACTTTGGCGCACCAACCCCTTTACCGAGTCGGCCGACGAGCTGCGTGACCGTGTCAAGGGCGTTTCCGCCAAGCCCTTCATGGAGACACAGCCTACTCTAGATGCTCTGCACTGCGACATCGGCAATGCCACAGAGTTCTACAAGATCTTCCAGGACGAGATTGGCGAGATGCACGCACGTGGTGCTGCACCTGCACCCAGCCGTGAGGAACGCCGGCGATGGCGTGCAGCCCTTGACAAACAGCTACGCAAGAAGCTAAAGCTAAAACCTGTGATGCGCATGAACGGTAACTATGCACGACGACTGATGACCGAGGAGGCAATTGAGGTTGTGTGTGAGCTGGTACGCTCGGAGGAGCGGCAGACGGCACTTCGTGAGCTCATGGGGCTCTACCTGCAGATGAAACCTGTGTGGCGCTCCACCTGGCCGGCACGCGAATGCCCCGACCAGCTGTGCCGCTACAGCTTCAACTCGCAGCGTTTCGCAGAGCTGCTCTCCACCACCTTCAAGTACCGCTACGACGGCAAGATTACCAACTACCTGCACAAGACGCTGGCTCACGTGCCCGAAATCGTGGAGCGCGACGGCTCCATTGGTGCCTGGGCCAGTGAGGGTAACGAGTCAGGCAACAAGCTCTTCCGACGCTTCCGCAAGATGAACGCCCGCCAGTCGAAGAGCTTTGAGCTGGAGGACGTGCTCAAGCACCACTGGCTGTACACATCCAAGTATCTACAGAAGTTTATGGAGGCCCATAAGAACTCGGCAAAGGCAATGCAGGCCACCATTAACCCTGAGGAGATTGTGGACGACAGTGATATGGTACTGGAGGTCCCAGAGTTCTAAGAGACTGAATTACAATGAAATATGTAGCAGTTAGGAAAGAGACATAACTCAGATGTTGACTTTTAGTGTCACTGTGAATTTTTATTGGTGATTTGCGAATTAGGTTTACATGATTCTTTTTGTCACAATATTTTTTTTTCTTGTCCTGTTTCAGTAATGGTTTTTAATTTCAGACATTTGAACAATGCAATAGAATACATTTTATTTCTTTAACGTGAATAATGATGACAAACTTTATATTCCATTCAGAGGTTTCAGACAATTTAGATAACTTCCTCTGTGTCACTATGAGGGACTTCCACGGCTCTTTCCATTTGTGTTTGTAGATGCAAAATAAATTGCTTTATGGCGAAGGTTGGATCAGAAGGGAATAGACTGCCTTTTCCCCCTTCAGCTTTTAAGAGGAGGGTTTCAGGACTTTTTTTTATCTTTGGCTCCACATGAAATATGAGAGAGTTTATTGTATTGCAAGGTTATGACACATTCATGAATTTATACAAAAGGATTATTTATGGAAACCGATGGAAATGCTGTAAGTCACTGGAAGGAAATTGTGTTAAGGGAGCCCACATTTATGATAGCTGTATTAATTTATCACTTGGGCTGAGGCGAAATGGAATCAGTGAAACTCAAATTGTCTTAGTTTTGGGAGTGCAAGGGAAAAGGATTGGTTTAGAGCTGTATATTTGGCTCCTGAGGTAAAGCAATAGGCCGTGGATGACTTTGAAATATCCCTATATATTTCAGCTCCCCGACACAGCGCGGGAGAGTGGCAACAATTCTACCTCCATTTCAGTATAAAAGGACACATTGACCTTCTTTTAAATCACAGTAAGGGAAAGCTCTGGACTATACAATTGCAATACAAAGCCTGAGGAAGCACTTAGCTTTTTGGGGAAAGGCCGCTTCCTGAGTGGCACTGACGCTGTCTCACGTGTCGACACTAGAACTGGCATCATGCCAAAGCACGCTCATCTCTCAAGCTGTTTTAGCCTTGAACCTTTACCTTATGTTCACTTTCTCAAATATCATACGGACATTAAAGTCTACACTGTGTACACAAAGATTAAGAGTTTTGGTAGATTATCGTTTATTAGATATTTTTGTTCTGGTATTAATCTTAAATGATCTAGATATCATCTATGGGAGTGCCAGTGTAGTAATTGATGATCCTTCTTGTACTCAGTTTAACTGATATTCAGAGATTTTACTGTGTTTTTGTTTTGTTCTTGTTTTGCCATGACAGATGGCAGATGACCTGGGAAATATTGCACAAAAAATCCATTTGCATTTTGAATTCAGTACTCAGAGGTGATTTACTGCAATTGTTCTGTTTGCTGCCTGTTCAGATAATTGTGATTAATGATATGTGCTTTCAGTGTATTTGCCAATAAAATGTACAAGTTTTTTTTAATAAAGAATCAGACCCCACACAACTGCTGCTTTGTCAAATGCATTGTCTTTGTCTGCTACATTTTTATAATTTATGAAATATTGAATTATGTAATAACATATGATTTAACTTCAAACGTGTTAAATTCTTGAAAAAAAATACAGCACATTTTGTGCTACAAACTCTCAATGTTCCTACGCTCTCAAGAAAACATCATTAAGAATTAATAATTAAATATATGATTCTTTGAAGCCTTGGAGTTTTAATTCACAAAACATTTTATTGAATTATGAAATACCATGCAATACAAAACAACACATTAAATACATGTTAAAGCATTTAACACACATCGGGTGATGTTTAAGGAACGATTCATCAGTACATTTGACAACACATTCAGTCAATATATACTAAAAATCACCACAGGGTTTGCATGGCAAAAGCTAAAACCAAGGATTTGTAGAGAGTCAGTCAAACAGCCTTCTCAGGAAACTCTTCTTGGCAGGGGTCATGTTGAGTTTGACAGGGGCCTTCCTGTGGAGAGACTTCATGGGTATGCGCTTGATGGGCATCTCCTGCCGTGGCGGTGTCCTCTCTTGGCGCCCGTCTCCGGCGTGATCCATGCAGAAGTACTTGCAGTTGTTCTGTGAGAGTTGGAGCAGCACCGGCTCGGGCAACTCCATGCACTGGGCATGGACCCAGTGCCCACCCTCACCGCGAGAGCAAAAGATCATGGCAGGCCGTGTGAGCTCGGTGGAGTAAAAGGGCTCCCAGGTGTTCACATCTACCTGGCAGTTGGCACAGCAGCGGATCCAGTAGCCCGTCTGTGACTCGTCCTCCTCATCGTCCTCGTTATAAGTGTCACCCTCACCGTCGCTGGCCAGCATCTCCAGCTCATGGGGATCGCGGCCGAAGTAGAGCTCCTCTGAGTCCTCCTGGGGTGTGGAGTCTTCCATGTCGGTGGATTCCTGGCTGTAGCCCTGCATGATGTCCTCACCTCCTCCCTCTTGCTCAAAGTTGACCTGGTACAGGTAGAATGCATCAGCGGGTGCTGGGTTTCCCTCTGCAGGGACAGCCAGGAGGGCACTACCTTTACCCAAGCTGCCCCCGAACCACACCCTGCTGCTACTGATCTCCCCACTCCAAGGGGGAGCCTCCCGTGGATCGATGCGGATTCCAGTTTCATCCAGAACCACCGAGCAACACTTCAACTGCTTCTGCTGATCCGCCTGGTAGCCGCCTAGGATGACGTACTCGTGTCCAGAG
>JAODXP020000017.1:24322693-24335193 GCA_027497455.2 Sardinella longiceps
GTTCCTGGCCTCTTTCACGCAGTTAAACCCAGGTTAGTCTCCCACAGAGCACACCAGCCTGTGTGGTGCCAAGGCCATCACAGTTGTGGGGTTTCAGAGGGCCACTTTGAACACATGGTGACAACACAGTGACAAACCTGGATTAATTGATTCCCTGTTGAAACCACCTAATTGACCACCCAATGGCTTGATTTTCCCAGGCAGCACAGTACTATAATAGGGTTAGAGTTAGAGTTAACTACTGATTCTAATTAATTGACTCAGCCATGTTTGACATCATTCTATTCTAAAGTTGACTGCATGCCTTTTAAGACTCGCAGCATGGGGGTCAGAAATGGAAACTAGGTCATCTGATTGTAAGTCAAGCGATGTACAGTAATGTACAGATGTTTCAAATATCACCAAACCAAGCGCCCCCCTCAGGCGGGGGCTAGAAGCACAAGCAGGCAGTGATCACAGGATGCCATCTACACAGGGCTGTCGCAACAGGACAGGCAAACCAGGCAAACCAGGCAACAGCCCCAGGCTGAAAGGGGTTAATTAATCATTTTAGTAGTTTTTAATCATTTTAGTAGTTTAGTTGGTGATGTTTTTCAACAAAAAAACTGTACAATACAAACAATTACTATTGAAGATGCTTGAAGATTATAACATTGTGGTTCATGTAGGTATTTATGGGGGGTTTGCTTTGGGCCCCCTAAGTACCTTGAAACGGCCCTGTCAGAGCAGACCTACTCTCAGGGCAAAGAAGAAAGGACAAATATAAAGACAAAAAACTTCAAATAGAAATACCGTAATTTCCCGACTATTAGCCGCGACTTATACATTGATTTTGCAAAATTTCTTCCGCTATGAGGTTAAAACAGGGGGGCAGTTAATATGGTTTTGTTTTTTTTAACTTGCATAAAACACTGTCCTGCGGCTTATACACAATGCGGCTTATATGCGGGAAATTACTGTAAATGTAATTGTGACTGTGAGTCTTTTCAGTCATCTGGTCTGGTCACTACTCTACTACTACCGTGGTGCTTCTACAGAAACCCTGAGGTCTGAAGAGCCACGGGACACTAGCAGAGATGACCCTCGAGACAGCCGGGGTGGGGACAGTGACTCCAATCGGAGAAGACAGCGGAAACCGTCTGACCTGCCTGAGGTCAGTGGCTTTTAGATCTTCTTCCTGCTCGCCCTCCAGGGCCTCAAAGAGACTGACTCATGCCTATAGCCGCAGTCGTCTTTGTCTGTCCGTCAGTCAACCTTAAATGTCAACCTCTATCCTCAGCTGTCCTGACGGTTAATTTTAGCCTCTCCTGTCGTACTGCGCTGTATGGCTCATCAGAGAGAGATGCGGAGGGTGAACAAAAGGCCGTCTTACACCTGAGCATATATAACTGTGGGCGTGTTGAAAGGCCCGCTGTATTTCAACTCTAAATGTTCCGTATATAGTGTGGGTGTGAACCAGGAGACAACAGTGCTGGGTTTTTATTATAGACAGTAAATGCATTACTCTTCGTCCTCTTTCTTTTTTGCTCATGCCTGGAAGCATCCCTTCTTTCGACAGACCCATAGAACTGCGGAAACGGCACTGAACACTTTTCTGTTAGTCAGCGCAGAAGAACAGAACAGTCTGTGCAGTCCCTTTCACCCTCTCCTCTCCTCCTCTCCTCTCCTCTCCTCCACTCTTCTCCTCTCCTCCACCCCACCGTCTATAAAGCACACCATCAGCTTGACTTCAGTGTTTTTTTTTACCTTCTCATCCTCTCCTTTCCTTTTCATTCTGCCTATGCCTGTTCTTAGAGGTGTGAGTGTTTATAAAAAGCTGCTTCTGAGCTGCAGTTCTTAGGTGTGTGTGAGTGTGTGTGTGTGTGTGTGTGTGTGTGTGTGTGTGAGTGTGGAGTTTTGCGTGTTCGTGAGCGTCGCGTCTGCTCTGCTTGGCTTGTCTCGGCTCCGTTGCTCAGCCAAGTATTGATTTCCGTGCGATTTTGATTAGCAGGCCCCACGGCTGTCGATACTGTACATCTGCTAAGCGTGCAGTGGAGCTGATGTTGTTAGATAACGTCCCATATTTACCTTTTTAGTCCAGGAGGATAGCAGAAAAAAGAACGGAAGGGGAAAAAAGAAAGAAAGAAAGAAAGAAAAAAAATAACGCAATTTAGTTTAGTCGGCGCCTTGGTTGTTAGAGCCTCCACGTAAAAGCTCTGAGCTCAATCTCAATCAGATCTGCGGCTGTCTCTGCGAGGCTGATATGAGGTAATGGATCAGCAGGCAGATAGTTCTTCCGCGTATAAAGGCTTTTGTGCCAAACAAAAACAGTGGGCCATCAATCAGATTAGGCGAACACAAGCAGGGTTAAATTTTGAGCTTTATCAGGGTTGCAGAGACACCGTGGTTGGATGCCAGTGTTTTGCCTTTGGGGAAGGCTGGCCAACAAGTCCCAGTTTCACATCAACAGCACTCAGATGAAGTGGGCTTTGTTGTATGTTGTTGCATTGTTGTGTTTTGAATACAACGTATACAAAATACAATCACAAACTCCTCTCACATGTGGGAGGGGAGATGGGCATCTCACATTTGCCAGAAGAGGAGTTTGTAAAAAAAAAAAAAAGCATGCCTCATGATTTCTTTCTTTCTCGCTGCAGCTTAGTTATGAAATGGACAAAGCAGCCTTGAGGGTGGAGGACAAGGAAGGTGACTTACAAGGTACTGCCCTCTCACTTTCTCTCTCTTTTTCTCCATCTCTTCTCTCTATTCCCCAATTGCATTCATCCATCCTCACTCTATATACCCTTTTATGCCAAATAAGACCGTTTATACAGTGTTATGTCAGGCATAGGCTCATGTTAGGTCACGCATCATTTCAAGTAATTCAGAAGAATACAACTTTATAGAGCTTACACAAATCTCTGCTCGTTTTCAGAGAGGCAGAGAGGAACCAGCTTCTGTGGAGAATTAATCTGCGAAGCTGCCCACCCCCACTCCCCCTCCACAACGGCCCGCCGTAAAATATTTAAAAGCCCAGATAAAGCAAAGTTTTAATAAATATTCTCTTCACGGGCGTACGTAAGGCATTTAAGGAGTTCACCTTACATTTAATAGGGTTTAGTGAATACCATGTGCCTGCCATTTGTGTAATTAGGACTGTCATTCCACTTGATTTAAATATATTACCATTCATTAAGCGGATTCGATGAATGCAAATTGCTGCTGTGGCTGCCCTCTCATCAGAGATGCGGGCTCTGGCTGCTGCTGCTGCTGCTACTGCTGTATGCAATAAGGAACTCCGTTTTAAGGGGCGACGGGTTAACCAGTTTAACTATCAGGCATCAGCTCACCCATTATACATATGGTATCCATAGCACAACCGTTAACCGTGTCTTTTATGTAGAATTAGGAAGGGATGAATTCATGCATGTATGTGTGGATATGTAGCGTGCACGTTTTTGTGTGCATCTGTTTATGTGTGTATGTGTGTGTGTATGCATGTTTGTGTGTATGCGTGTGCGTGTGAGTGTGTCACAGGTCAGTGAGCACAGGTGAAGGAGAGAGAGTCGGGCAGGTGTGTGCGTGCGTGTGAGTGTGTGTGTGGAATTGTGGTGGGTTTTCAACGGCTGATTTGTGCCAAGCGATGTGAAAAAAAAAAAAGAGAAAAAAAAAAGCCTCCCTTTGATGCTGCCTCCCGGGTGTCAGTCAAAGCTGCTGACTAACAGAGGCTGGGGCCCTGAACTTCACCTGCATTAGCATGGCTAATTTTTCCTCTTATCTGCAGAGGTGTCAGGAGAGAGGCACGGCAAAGGAGCTGAGGAAAGAACACCATCCACATCCATCCAGCTCTTTCCACTCATTCATCCGTCTATCTATCTGTCCCTCTCACCATCCTTACTACATTATGCTGTATCTAAACTACAGTACATATGTATATTCCCTCTCTTCATCCATTTTTCCTTTCATCCAACTGTCCATTACTCTCTATGTCAATCTATCTATCTATCTATCTATCTATGCTTATCTCTTGTTGTTTGATTATTGTTGTTTGTTTGATTGTTGAAAAGTACAACGTCAATGGACCTTGAAGTAGGGCTTCCATGTGTATGCGTTTGTAACTTGAGCATCTGTGTGTGTGTGTGTGTGTGTGTGTGTGTGTGTGTGTGTGTGTGTGTGTGTGTCTGTGTGTGTGTGTGTGTGTGTGTGTGCGTGTGTTTGTGTGCTCGTGGAGGCGCAGGGTTGGGCATGTTCGCTGTTGTGGAGGTCGCTGGGGCTGGTGAGTGGCTGCTCTCCCACTCCTCGTGCTCTTGCCCGGGCCTAATACGTCGTGATTAGGACAAGGCGTGTCGGCAGCTCCCAGGGAAGCCACGGGGGTGACCTCAGCGCTCATTAGCATGCGCCATGGTAACCAGCCGGCTTCACTCTGCCCCCACTCTCTGTTCTGCCCAGGCCCAGCTCTAATGACCTTGCTAGAGAGAGAGAGAGATAGACAGAGAGAAAGAGATAGACAGAGAGAGAGAGAGAGAGAGAGAGAGAGAGAGAGAGAGAGAGAGAGAAAGAGAGAGAGAAAGACGTGGTGCCCTCTGCCACTGCTGCCATCTCCAAAGTGGGATTTCTGGAATCCGCCGAGGGGACAGTGCTCGCTCGTGATGGATCAGCATATCACTCTCTCTTTCTCTCTCTCTCTCTATCTGTCCTTTTCTCTCCCTCTACCATCTCTCACTTTCTATCTGTCTCTTTCTCTCCCTCAGCTACCCTTGTTCTCCCTTCCACTAACCATCCTCAACACCCCCCCTCCCTTCCTCCCTTCCCCAGACGCTGGGCATCTCCCAAGAACCCAGAGTATGACTTTCACTGCCAGAGTAATTAGCTGTTTAATTAAGATCAGCATCATCCCCTTTTGCTGCCAAGAAACCTTGCTGAGTTTGTGTGGGGGTGGCACTAAGGAAGTAAGCAGAGAGGTGTACAGATTCTCTCTCTCTCCATCTCTCTCTCTCTCTCTCTCTCTCTCTCTCTCTCTCTCTCTCTCTCTGTCTCTCTCTGTGTGTTGTGTATGTGTGTGTGTTGTGTTAGTTGTAACACACTTATACCATGTCACTAGTGACGTTCATGTTCTTCTGTCCTTTGGCCTCTCAACTTCTCTGCTCTGTGCGTGTGTGCGTGTGTGTGTGTGTGTGTGTGTGTGTGTGTGTGTGTGTGTGTGTGTGTGTGTGTGTGTGACAGGAGCCCTGTCATGCAGAGGTGCCTCTAGCCACCTCCTGATGGTGTGAAGAAGAAAGCCTCCACCTCCCAGAAGCATCCTTGCCCTCATCCCAGCCCCCACCACCGCCTAAGTCAACACACACTTGTGACCTGACAGGCGCTGTCATAGCTCCAGTTTTGTTTGGCTCGTGGCACTTTTAGGCACATCTGTTCAGTTTGTTGATGTTTCCTCAAGGCCCTGAGTTAGTTTGACAGAGAGGGTGATGCCTGGTGCTAATGTTTACGACTGCATTCATTTTCATGGCGATCAATCTCATCCAGCCCTGCCTGCTACGGCTGCCTCCTCTGTGCTTTGCAAGTTTTTTTTGACTTGCATAAATGGATGCCTTGATCTACTCGTTTTTTTTTTTGTTTTTTTTTTTTTTAGTTTAGATTTTCCCTGACATAATCGTTGTGAATAAACAGAATAAGAAGAAGTAGGTTCTGGTTTTAACGCGTTTCTGAGATGTTAGATTTTTTATTATTTTTTTTTACATGGTGGATTGGGATTTTAAATCAAGCCAGCATTAATCATCTGAGGGGTAAAATGATAGCCTCTACCTACGTACCTACCTACCTACCAAACTGCTGGACCCTTGAAGCCTATTAGTTCATGAATTTTAGAATTGGTTGATGAATTGGAGAATTGTAGTGCTTCTTTACTGTAATTTATATAAAAGCTGAAATATAGAACATGATGTTCCTGGTGCTCGACTGGTAGTCTCTGATAGTACAAGGTGTAAATAATGCCAAGATCATGGATTCAATCCCCAGGGAACATGCATAAACAAGTCATGCAAATGTATGTGTGTTTTATGTAAGTGTGTATGCACGTACGCCTTAAGAGATACCTTCCGACAGTGACTCATGCATCACCCATTGCTTTATTTCCTCAAAACTTGAGATAGTTTCAATTTGTTGTGTGGTGTTTGGAGTCGCCTGTGGATATTTTGTCTGTAATTGCAACAAGTTGCTGGATTTCATCATTCATGGTCTGTGCTAGTGTCGCCGCTAGTCTCATCATGTCTGAATGATGTGGTAGTGCTTGCTCTGTAGGGTTAAGGCACTAGGCTGTGGAAAGTACTTTGAAATGACTGCTACAGTATATAAATACAATTTAATTGCTGAATTGAATTATGAATGAATGAATAAGTTGAATATTTCCTGTGGAAAAAATACTATATATATATATATATATATACATACACACACAGTATATGGTATATTTGGTAGATGTTTTGTGTTTTCTTCCTCTTGCTGTAAGGTCCAGTATTTAGTATGTATGTAGTAACATAGCACCCCCCTTCTTCCCTCCCTGCCTCCCCAAGGGTGCAGTCTGGTTCCGGGAGAGGTGGAGGATGAGGGCCTGCCTGTGCCTGCCTCCCTCATCATCCATTCCACCCAGCTGGAGATGTCGTCTGCAGTGAAGACAAAGCACTCCGCCAGCTTGCAGTCGGTAGAACATGGGAAGTCCACCAGCGAGTTGTCAGAAGGACACACAATGCACTCCACAGACTTGGCTCAGGAAGAACACACAACGCATCCTGCCAGCGGTGGTACAGGAATGCATGCGATCACTTCTATCGAGCAGGTTTGGACACATATCAGGTCAATCTGTTGCAGCAATCGCACATTTACCAAGAAACGCATGTAGTTTACTCGAGGCGGAAACAGTGTACACAACCACACACACACAACCGTTTTGTAGTATAATAGCATCTGTGTTAGTAACAGCAAGGAGTTTTGTCTAAAACCAACACGCAAACTCCCTAGAAGGCATGGAGACACCAACAACAGAACAGTTTTGAAGCTTGGAAAAGCCTAGCATGCTAATGAGTGTCTCCTGGTGTGCTTTTTCAAAAACATGAAAGCACAGTACGTGAGTATCCATGTGTTTACACACTCTAACAGCCTGTCTCTCCTGCAGGTGGACTGGGAAGAAGTGCAGACTTTTCACCTCGATGAGGACTTTGATTACGACCATGTGGTGCTGACCCACAAATACCCAACACATTCACAAAACCCTAAAGCCAGTTGATTTGTATGTGTGTGTGTGTGTGTGTGTGTGTGTGTGTGGAGTGAGTGTACATCACTCTGTTTATTTGTGCATGTCTAGGATGTGTGTGTGTGTGATGTGTGTGTGTGTGTGTGTGTGTGTGTGTGTAGGGAGGGAGGGAGTGTACATCACTCTGTTTATTTGTGCATATCTAGGATGTGGTTTGGGTTTGTATTTGAATTGGCCAAAAATTAAAGAGCAAACTGGCAACCTCAAGTGCACCTTATGTATGATTGGAAAGATTGCTTCTACTGATAAATTATATGAATTATATGCTTTGTCTTTTCCCATTGGTTTTTTTATTAGTCTTCTTTAAAGCCTGGCAAACCCTTATGTGGCTGAGGCCCCACTAGCATATTTTCAGTGCGTGTTTTGTACAGTCTTAGATCTCGCTCAAATCTGGTGTGGGCAGGCTGTTGGCAGTTGATGATTGGGTGTGTAGATTGGTTCTAAATGACCCCGAGTTCCCTCACTCTATCCTGTGATCGTCGTGTTTCTGGGGATCGGGGTGCGTTGGTGACCAGCGGCGAATCAAACGGGTGCAGAAGTCACACAGCCGCGGCCACGCTGTCCCCGGGGTCCCCGTCAGCGGGAGGCCGAGTGCAGTGCTTCAGAGCCCTCTGCACGCCACATCCCTGCCGCGCAATCACTCGAGGAAGTCATTAATTTTGTGTCATTACAAGTGCCTTTTTTTTTTGGCGGTGCTTTATTCACCCTGAACAAAAGAGGCTTGCTAAAATAGGGCAAACTGTTACAGCGGGCCTCCTCTGTGTGTTCTGTGTGTGTGTGTGTGTGTGTGTAGTATACGGTATGCTTCATCCCTGCTAAAGACGCTGCCGTTTTTGTCGGTTGTTTCTGAAGGATTTGACATTTGAAATGTTTCCCTTGCGTCCTAACCAGTGTGTGAGTGAGACTGCGAACATGAATGCCTGTGTGTGAGGTCCCCGGTCTCTGCCCCAGTTAGAAAGGAGCATCTGCTAAGCTCAGGTGGGAATCAACCTGGTGCCTGTGTGTGTGTGTGTGTGTGTGTGTGTGTTGTATGTGTGTGTGTCTGTGAGTTGGTGTGCAGTACATGTGTTTGTGTTTCTTATCAAACAATCTTTTTCATGTTCACACACACACACACACACACACACTTAATGTGCATATGTGTACTATATGTACTATGTGCTCTATATGCACTATATATGCATATGTGACTTTTTGGGGGGATAATGTGTGTGTGTGTGTGTGCGTTTGAAAGTGTGTCTCAGAAAGTTTTCTGGGAAGAGGAATCGCTGGTCAGCGAAGGCTGTTGATGTGTGTGTATATCCTGAAGCGAGGGGCAAGATGGTGGACGCTAAGTGGCTCCTCCATCTGAAGTCTGCGCCTGTCACCCCCCATTTAATTGGTAGGTGGGCAGCAAAGAGCTGGCAGAAAAAAGGACAAGACCTTTTCAGCACCAACCGAGACTTGTCAGAGCTTTCCAGGGAAGGTAAGACAAAGAAAATGGCAAGCAAGGTGGCAAAGTGCTTCGACTGTTCCCTAGTTGGACTTTTCTGATCCTTTTTTTTTAGTAGTCTTTTTCTTTTTCTTGTTTGGGATTGTGCACTTTTCCCACTTTTCAGAAGAGCCACTGGTTGGACGTCTGATCTAGCTTCTCATTCTAAAAGCATAGACTACTAAAGCCCTGAGAGAGTAGATTTCAGAGCGAGAGTGTTCAAAAACCCCACTGGTCTCAGCAGATTTGACTTTGTCTTAGAGACTTTGCATGCATAAGGGCAAGGAAGCCTTTGTTGGATGTTTAATCTAGAATACCCTTTTCTGCTCTCAGTATCTGTCTCCATATGTGTATGGCAGTATATGTTAAACATATGAACAGATGTGTGTGTGTGTGTGTGTGTGTGTGTGTGTGTGTGTGTGTGTGTGTGTGTGTGTGTGTGTGTTTAAGTGTGTGTATGTGTGTGTGTTTATGTAAGACAGTTGTGGGAGGGTTGGAGGTACTCCCCTTATCTAGGTCCCCCCTACCTCCCCCAGGTGGGGTTCCCAGGGTTAACTGTTGCTCAGCTGTTTTGGGGTTTCGACCACAACTCTGCAGCTCAATGGGGAGAGGAAGATAAAGAGGGCAACCCCGCCCCTCCCACGCATTGCACCGCGCCGCACACCACCACACCACACCACACTACACCACACCACACTGCCAGGTGCTGTTTGTTTTGTTTGTTTGTGGGACACTAACAGTTAGCCCCGTTGGCAGGTGAGCCAGACGGTCAGGCGGCATCAAGCAGAGCCTCTGTGCTCTGCGCTCTGCTCTGCTAAAGCCGACTGTTGCAGAGCACGCTGCAGTAGCAGCACAGGCACAGCGCTAGTGCTGCCTAGCGTCCCTGCCGATGGGGGCCCATTTAAAGGGGTAGTCCCTCGTCAAAATACACAACATTCAGTGGCTTTTTTTCTTTGCACAGTCCTTTTAGCAGGCTGATCTTTGTTTATTCATAGAGTAGTCAAATATGGAAACTGAACAGGTGGTTATATATATATATATACAAATTTATATATAAAACACACTATTATATCCAATCAATAGCATTGCTACAAGAACAAAGAAGATAATTGTATCTGGCAGTGGGACATTACTGTTTTTAGTAATATTGTTAAGGACTGTTCTTTTAATCGGGATGTGGAAAGGCAAGGAAATTCTCACTTGAGGTTTTTCATCTGTTATCTCCTCGTCTCTTTAAGGCTGTCACGGGTCCGATTTGATCTTTATACACTGAAAATGGTTCAGAAAAGCAAATCATTAATTGTTGTATAATAATCTTTGACAAATATGGTGTGTCCACTACACACATAGGATAGTACATGTCACATTCATTCACTGAGACCTCCGTGGTTCTGCTGTAGGTGTGTTCCATACCGGTGCTGTAGGGGGCACTGTTGCTTTGTTCCTGCGTCTGTCCACCAATCCCTCAGCTGCTCCATCCTCTCTGTGTGGAGGAGAGAGTGGGCAAGAGATCCTCTCACAGCATGCTCTTGAGCTTCACAGAAAATACACACACAGACATTCAGCCTCACACAGACACACACACACATACACATACACATACACACACGACACGAGTGCAAACAACTAGACCACAAAAACTTAGGGATTACTCTGAAACAGCATGAAATACAAACAGAAAGCAGGTGTACTACTTGATGTTCACTGCAGAGCAAAAGTCTTTTGAGTAGTATGTATGTGTGCAGACTGGAGAGCGTTGGTGTGTGGTGTGGGAATTGCTGTGGGAACACACTTCTAACTGAAGGGTTTTGTGTGTTACACCAAGGCCAAATAAATCCTGTGTTTTATAGTCGTACAAACTGCGCTGTTTGTACATATGGACTTCATATATCTGATAAGGTAGTCCCCCAGAAGCAGTCCTTTATTGCACTTGTAATTCCTCTTGAGCTCTGAATATGAGGTAGGCATGAATATAATGTGTGACAGTATTCTCTGTTGGAGAGGGCTGGTGTGGCTGTGTACAGTTTAATATACCTGTGTGTGTGTGTGTGTGTGTGTGTGTGTGCATGTACTGCTTGGGCATGTGTGTGTCTGTGTTGGGAGTGGGAGCATGCAGTGTAGGATTGCTGTACTTTCTTTGTGTCAGTTTCTCGCCTGTACTTATTATGTAGGATTTTTTTGCTTGCATTTTTTTACTTTGTTATGTAGGATAGGGCACAACAATGTTGATACTGTTGCACTTTGCAGTACATAAATACAGTCTGTCTTTTTGTGAGATGAGTAAGTCCATCACTTTGGGTGTTATATCCCTCTTATCTATGAAGACCTGTGCCTGTGCGAAAGCAGACTCATCTGGAAATGTGCCCAGAATGCTAGTTTACTTTCTATGGAGACTTACACTGAACCTGCTGCTCTTTTCAGGAAGGGGGGAAAAAAAAAATAAAAAATATTGCAGCGATTTTCAAGCAGTCAGCCAAATAGATGTTGTTGCTTATAATCCGTTTGCTCTGGTCCCCTCATCAGTGGAGAAGAGAGGAGAGGAGAGGAGAGGAGAAAAGGGAGAGGTTAAAAAAGGAGGGAAGAAAAATCTCATGGAAGCAGAGAGACACATGGTCGGCTGCACTGTATTGGAAGTCCTCTCTAAGTCCACACACCCTTTTGTATCGCCAAAGATTGTGAGCTTTCAGCAGACCATTTTATAAGTTATATAAGTTTTTATACCGCTGTACCATACTTTCTGAGTGCTGACTCCATTACCAAGTGTAGGGTGTCTTTGATGGGAGTTACTTTAGACAAAAGTGTGAAACTCAAAACACCTCAGCTAACATACCCCCTTTCTCTTAACACTTGAGACTGAGGCTGTTTCTATACCATCAAGAACCCTGTCTGTTAATGGACAGTGACTACTGCACTCATATGGCTTGAAAGCTTTGTGAGTGAATGTCGGCGTGCCATGAAAGCCATCTCAGAAGGGCTCCTGAATTTGACGGATTCAAGGTTAAGACACCATCAGAGGCATTAGTTGCAAACAATGCCGCATTTATCAAGGCAATGTTGGAATGGGCTGAACATTTCCCCGCTTCCCTCCCCCTTTTCATTTTGCTCTTTCTTGGCTTCAAAAGTGCATTATTCCACTAATGACCCCTTAGTCTCAGACCTTGATGAATTCCACCTGGAGGGCGGATTAGCGAGGGCGGTGGGAGGCTGGCACGAGTGGGCGGGTGGCGGACCGAGCGGAGTGGTGGATTTATGCACGAGTCCGCGGGACTTGTTAAGGAGGCGCATAACAGCCGTTAGTGGGAACGCGCCCGTCATTTGATCATTTCTGCTGCCTTTTCCCTCCCCATTTACATCTCCTCTGTCCAGCCGCTAAGGTTGCGCTGATTTACAAGGCTCCCGGAATGATCCGGTAATAAAAAGAGTGTGATAATAAAGCATCATGCCGCAGATGAAGAGGGAGAAATCATGAGGAGGGTAGAATAAGTACGAGAAAGAGAGAGAGACAGAGAGAGAGGAGGGAGGGAGGGAGAGAGGAGGGATGGATGGAGGGAGGAGGAAAGGGGAGGGGAGGGAAACAGGGCCGAGCATCTCTAAAGCACTGTTTATGTAAATTCCTTCTCATCTCCCCTCAGGGCCCCGCAGTCACCTTGCCAAAGCCCAGAGAGGCAGCGCCTCGCCCAGCCAGTCCCCATGGCAGCGCTCCCTGCTCTGGATGAGAGAGGATTTAGGGCTGGATCAGCCAGC
>JAODXP020000017.1:24340193-24362693 GCA_027497455.2 Sardinella longiceps
CTGATTGACAGCCTGCCGAGGTGTTTTCAGTGAAGGTGTCAAGCTCCACACAACTACCATCTCTCTCTTCTGCCCTCACTCAATTTCTCTCTCTCTCTCTCTCTCTCTCTCTCTCTCTCTCTCTCTCTCTCTCTCTCTCTCTCTCTCTCACACACTCATTCTACTTCTCCCTCTCCATTCTCAGATCCTAATGCATTCTCCCCTTGCCTCTTTTTCTCTCCCTCATCCATCAGTCATTCGTCATCATACGTTACTATTTTACCCGATTCCATCCACCCTCCCACCCCCAACCCCTTCCCTAGCCACCCATTCTCATTCTGCGCCAGTTCTCGTTTCTTCTCTCCCCACATCTCCGCTTTTGTACCTGCAATCTCAGGCTCCTTTCTTGCGGAGGAGAGAAATGCTCTCACTGCCAAGCACTTAAGGTTGCTGACTGACGTTCCTTTAATCTTGTTGCACTGTAACCTTCAGAGGGAAGGAAGGCGAAGCTAGCATTGCGCTGTCTTCACATAAATGCCCGCCCCCCCACCAACCCCTACCACCACCACTGGCTCCAACCCCCAGCCATCCACAACTACCCTTGAAGGTATACCAACCTCGTCACTTCTGCCTTTGCTCGTGCTTATAGCCTTTACCTTTTATTAAGATCTTTGCAGGCCTTTAGTGGTAGAGGATGAATGCAGAGGTTTTTTTCCATTGGCTCACAAAGAGAGCAGAAAAGAACAGAGGAAGATCCAGCAAAGTCTTACCTGGAAGACTTCACACCTCTTATCAAAGACCAAGGACGCCCATGCCATAGATTTAGCCAGCATCAAATACTTTTTTCAACACCAAAGACTTGGCTGGGAGCAAGGTTGGCAACGTTCTAAGATGAGTTCAGATTAGGCTAGGTATTCTTGGTTATTGGCTGGTTCAATCCCAAGTGGTTCAATCCCAAATGGTGCACAATAATCGACTATGCTTGACCCTTGACTAGGCCAGCCTCTTGACTACACACTTTTTTGCACAACCAATGTTGGACAATATCACATTGTGATATAGAAAAAAAGTAAAGAAAAAAAAAAAATCAATTGAGCATTTTCCTCTGTCACAATACATACTGTGTGCATTAAAATAGAAGTTTATACACTTTACACGGAGTTTGAACACTCTTGATAGGCATACATTTACGTGGGTGCTTGTTTGAACTTTAAACCCCTTGGCTCTGCCTTTGATTTTTATTGACTGTTCAAGGCCAAGAAATCTAGGCAAGAAAGCCAAAGCTCTTGGAGAGTAGACTTGTATTGTAACGAAAAGTTACATTGAGGAGCTGGGCAGTGCTTGCCTAGATAGGCTTTACTACCAACTGCAATAAAGAAACGAAACAGAAATTTTTGGGACAGTTAAAATAAATTTGTCACCTTTGCCTTCTCTTCTGTTTGTCAGAGAACAATAGCTCTCAGAACTGTGCATATGATTCATCCACTGTAAAAACAGTGATTCTGGATGGGCATTTTATTTGAACCCTTTCATATCTACCATCAAATTGGACTGATTGCCTGGCTGAAATCCTTCTAGAATAAATGGTCACTCAAAACCGCAAACTAAAGCTTGTCTCCAAAATGATGTTTCTGTTTTTTTTTCTTCTTCTTCTTCTATTTTCACTGCACTATAATAACTGAAACACAAATCTCTCCCTCTTCAGGAAATTAGACTATAACTCACTGGATATAGTGTTGTCTGGTGTTTATATATAATTCATTTAATGAAAAAACTTAACATTCATCTACAAGCAACTTTAAGCTTTTAATAATTTCTATGCCACCACATGAAAAGTACAGCATAGGATAAAGAAAAGAAATTAAAGAGAATACAATTCTTAAAGCTATTTTGATCTGTAGGTCTCTTATGAGCTCTGGGCATCTCATCGTGTGCAAAAAATGAGTTTATTTATATATTTTCCCATGCTTTTTCTTGGACCATTTTCATGGATGTTTTTTTTTTATGTAGAGGTCAAACGGAATCTCTTTAACCTCTGCAAAGATCCTCTGCATCTGTTTTATGAGCTAGACATTATTAGCCAGGGCTGAGCCCCCAATTAAATAAGAACTGTCTTCAGCAACCAACTTGTTTGCTCTGGATCTGCCTTGGCTGTGGCCTGGAGCTCAAAGGAAACTTAGCGCAGATGTTTCAGATCTGTTGTTTGCATGGGAGACTATTGAGGGCTAGTCGCCAGGGATGGGAGCTGTCACTGGTTCAACACTTTTTTTTTTTTTTTTTGCATAATGAACACAAAGCAGACATATTGACTAGAATGTTCTCTCTCTGGCCTCGGCGGCAGCTGAAAAGCACAGAATGACTGCTGAGGTGCTAATTAGCGCACGGACACAAAGTCTGCCCCAAAGGCAGATGAAAACAGACAGGAACATACAGTATCTCCACCCTGTTCAAAAAAAAAAAATTATAAATAAAAAAATACAAACAACAACAAAAAAAACATGATGACTCATACATCAGCACATTCACGGACAGGGTGGAGAATAGAATCTCTGATGTTGGTTCACTTTTGAATTAATATTTTATTTATTTATTCAATAATTTATGTAAAACATTCACTGATTTTATTGCAGAGAGCAGAACTGGCTGTTAATAAGAGAACAATGGCGGTCTGATTAGCTTGATGCTAAGTGGTGTCAATTGCCTGAAACTGATAGCACTGCAACAGCAAGGTGACTCCAGTGCTGGAATACATTAACGGGTAACTGTTGAGCTTGAGTGACACATTGAGCTGATGGAGGCAAATATTTTTGGCCAACTCCTTTTTTTTGTTTGGGCGGGTAGCAGTGTAAACTTATCCCATTTACACAGTGAAATTAGTTTATCTGGTGTGTATTAGTTTGGCAGCTGAAGCCTGAAGGGAAATAAATAAATAAACAAATATAAACAAGTAAAACACAAGGTCTAGACATTATGTTAAGATTTGTAAATGAAATCACCCATCCAGAAATGCTGCTGTGGCAGTTGCTCTGTCTGAGCTGTATTAGCTGATGCCCACTGACAAATAAAGTTTAAGAGAGCTAAGGGAAACTACTGGCATGTCTCCCAAACTCTCGGCCACGCTACAGTGATCATGGTGGCCCATTGACACCCATTCATCAGGACCCTGGGGACTCTCACTTAGAGGTAAATACCATGCCAAGAACAAGACACTGTTTGGCCCTCTCATTAAACAGAGCTATCTGGAAACAGTATCTGGGGGATCATGTGAAGGAAAAGGCAAGAATCCGAATCTCTCACAGGGCTTAAACATGCTGTGGAGTTTTTAAAAAATCGAAACATTTAAAAGTGACCTAAACACCAACTCAGGGTGAAAAATACCAAAACAAACATGGATATATAGTAGTGCTGTCAAACGATTAAAAAAATTACAACATTTTTCAATGATTAATCATGATTAATCACTTTTAATCGCAACTCATTTCCTCCAGTAAGAATTTGGATGTTAGGATATGCTGGATCCTTATTTTGCACTGTAAAGGCCCTGATACTAAATAGTTGGCTTTGTTCATGTCAAATGGGGCAATTCACACCTGTCCCCTACCCCAAGGATTCCCCAAACATGTTGTTGGACAGTCAGGAGCTAGGCCATAATCTTTGTATGGTTTGACTTGATGGCCAAGCCTTTTTCTATCTGAAATTGAACATAATACATGTCATGAATTTGGAACCATATCCATCAGGATTAATCTGAGTTAATTTTTTTAATCCGAGTTAAATTTTTTGGATTAATCACGTGATTAATCAGTTAATTTTGCCAGCACTAATATATAGCCATCAATGTTTATGCTAACTAATCAATGCAAACACTATCACATTGTAATGCAGTCTTACATTAGCATTCATTTAATTTAAATTGTTCACTTATGATGGTGATAAAGGCTTTGGACGCAGCACAAAATTCACTGCCTTAAAAGGACACCAAGTATACAGCAACAGGCCTGACTGCCTATGGACTGACTGCACTTGTTATTTACCAGAAACATTATACTGTAGGCCTAATATGGATGTTTAGGGTGGTATGACTGGTGGTATATTAACCAAATGGCCAACAATTGAATTGTTGACCTAATGTGTGGACAGTGTAGAATATTGACAAATAGCCAAAGAGCTACATATAACTCCTCTCCTCTCGTCTCATCCACTGAGCTTGGAATCAGGTATGCATGGACCAGACTGTTTAAATTCATCCTATGTCTTTTTTCCCCACTGAACTTTCCCTATGGTCATAGATTATTTGCATTTTACACCACTGCTGTAAAGGCTACTCATGTCATAGTCTCTCTGGAACTGGTAAAGCGTACGTGTGCATTTCTTTACAAGCCTATCGTGGAACCATCGGTGATAATCTCCAAGGAGCCATATGTACTGACAAGGTAATAAGGCTATTGATAAGGTTATTGCATGATAATGACATAAAGCGATTTGTGTTTCACACAAAATCAAAATTGCAAGGTTGGTTTTCTTTTGAAGCACAAGCACAGCTGCTGCACAAGGAGGGTGCCATGCACTCCGCTGCAAGTTTAGTTTACCAGTAAAATATAAGTAGACTATACAGTTGAGGCCATGTAAGGAAGTGTATGCAAACTTTTGGGCTGATGTCAAAAGAAAAAATCTCTATAAAATAGTTTGTCTGTCTATTCTGACATTTAACAAATATAACACATATATGTGAAAGCCTAACTGTGAAGTCATACAGTAATTTGAACATTATGCACTACAAACACTTAATTTGTCAACCATGTGCTGTGGTTTCTGCCAGGCATTAAGGTATTTAGCATCTTTAGGGAATGAGTGTCTAAAAATGTAGGAAATTAACACAATTAAAAAAAAAAAAAAAAAAAAAGTCTGATAGTGAAGAATGAAATTCAAAAATATGACTTTCATTTCAGTCGTTGATTTAGTGGGTGGGAATGGTTGTAGGCACATTATCCACAAACAATGAAACCAGTTCAGAATGGCAACCAGAAGAAGAAGACTTAATGTCATTTGCCTTAGACACCACTGTATCTCATATTGAAAACTGCCTTACAGTAATGGTGTTTTACAAACTGAAGTTCAGGAGGAATGAGACAAAAAAATGTGCCACAACCCCTTCTCTTCCTCTTACTCGTAAACTCATTTTCTTCCTATTTGCTGTAGCTTAGAGGTGCTCCAGCATTTTGCTTGCAACACACCACCTCCCCTTTCACCTCCTTATCTCAGCAGTTTTGGCTTTAAATGACTGATCCCTCTGCCCAAAGGGTATGCCGGCGCTTCCAAACACTTTTCAGAAAGTTTTTTACTCCTGCTGGAGCTAATATTGCACTTTTAATGGTAATTAATTTACCATTCACATGATCAGCTCATCCAATTCCTTTGTGAATTGTGTCGACACAGGTGGACTAGTACAAGGATACCTTAGTGATGAATGAGTTATACCGTCACATTATTCATTATTGAAACCACACACACATATTTCATTTTAAGTCAAATTTTTTTTCTTTTGTAATAGGGGTTGCTCCTGGGAAAATGCCATAACACTGAAAGATAAGAGAGATGACAACTAAGTCCTGTTTGACTCCTGCCAATCCTGCTCAATTCCGCTTGCACTTTAGGACCTGGACCAGCGACCTTACCCAACACGCTTTCCTCATAGCAATTGATCTGGAACTCCTTAACCTGGTACGACTAGATTATTAAGGTTGCAGTTATCAGCCCTCGTGTGTGTATGTGTGTGTGTGTGTGTGTGTGTGTGTGTGTGTGTGTGTGTGTGTAGAGGGGGGGTGGGGGAAGATTGATTTCTGTACAGTATGCACATGTAGGTGCTGTACAATTAGTCACAAGCAAATAATAAACTAGCCTGACATAGCCCGACCATAATACTGCTGTTCATCCGTATTCATGGTCTGGAGGTTCTTTAACCTGACGCGATTATACTGCGGAGGGGAGGGCATTCACTTCTGGTTTGAAACGATTGGACAGCTCGTCTAATCAGCTTCGCTTATTGGCCGGTAGACTCTCTACCGATGTAAACACGCCCCAGAGGACCGTTCCCAGACCATGGATACGGATGAACATTCGTATTATGGGCGGGCTATGTCAGGCTAATAATAAACCACAGTGACATATTGAACTAATCTAACTTAACAAATCTGAAGTTTGTAAGAGCTTTTTTTGGGAGGTAGGAAGGTTTTTCCTTTTTGCCTTCCAAATATGGAGCACAATGATAAATCTGAAACAAATGAGTTACTCTCTGTTCCTGTTTGGTGAAAAGGTGGTGATTTTTGTGGTGCTGATGTGGTGATTATGCTCAAATTACCCTCTATAGATAGTAGGGTGAGATGAGTGCAGGCAGTAATTTTTGGAAGTGGGGTTCTTAAGTGTGAGGTGTGGATGGAAGGTAGTGATGAAAGGCTGGCTACAGAGAAAGTGAAAGTGAGATAGTGGGAAAGCAAGTGAGAGACAAGACGCAAGAAATGTGTGTGTGTGTGTGTGTGTGTGTGTGCAGGGGCGCCGCTGGTGGGTTGGGGGGGGGGGGGGGGGGGTGTTAGGATGATTCTAAGGGCCCAGCAAAGACAGGGGGGCCTAAAGAAAATTTTAATATTAAAATCAATATATGAGCGGCCCAAAAAAATTTTTTTGTCATAGGGCCCAAAATGTCTAGCAGCGCCCCTGTGTGTGTGTGTGTGTGTGTGTGTGTGTGTGTGTGTGTGAGAGAGAGAGAGAGAGAGAGAGAGAGAGAGAGAGAGAGAGAGAGAGAGAGAGAGAGAGAGAGAAGGAGAGAGAGGAAAAAAATAGTATAGCAAATTAATGCTTGGGGCTTTTCCAAATGACTGCTTTGGTTTTGTTAAAAAAAGGACAGCTACTGCGGGCTAGTAATTAGAGAGAGCCAATGGGGATGGCCTAAGATTGAGTTGGCTTAATGAGAGTCACAGCTCACCTGCAAACCTGCACATCTGCTTCGTGTGAAATCCAGGTGTGCTGTGCTTTCTTTCCAAGCCAGTGTAGTATGACTGAAAAAAAAGGGCACTTGGGAATCATTGGTGGTGTGCTAGCCATTTAGCATATAGAGACAAATCCTGTGGATCCTGTGCATCACTAAGCTTCTTTTCTGTTGACATAATGTACGCTGTTATTGTAAGACGTGCAATATCTGCCGTAGTTGTCGCCAATACAGCCCTGCCTGGAATCAATTCTCATCAGTCAATTTGAATATGAATGCTGTGAAATGGGGAAGTTTAGGGAAGTGTAATGAAAGTGTCTGAGAGAACAAGGTACTCCATTAGTTATCATTAGTTACTGTAGTTATCATAGCGAGGACTTAAAAAAGAACAGTGTGAAGAATCGCTTTTTAATGACTGATCATTGTGTGTGCATTTTGAACTATTACTCTGATGGTTTGGAATGAATTGGATTAGATAGATATATTTCAACTGCTCAGACTTGTACGTAGTGTCAATTAATTTACTGTGTGTGTGTGTGTGTGTGTGTGTGTGTGTGTGTGTGTGTATTCTATGGGCATGTACTGTTTTTATGTATGGGCAGTGTGTGTGTGTGTGTGTGTGTGTGTGTGTGTGTGTGTGTGTGTAATCCTTCTCTGGCTGTGCTTAATGAAGCCTTGAGCTAAGTCACTCCTCTAGCTTGTAGCTAGGGCTGCTGATGCAGGAGGATCTCTTATTAGCGTTACCCATCCTGAGGAATTCCACAAGTGAAAGACTCCTTCCTGTTTCGGAGGCTTGTCAGCCAATTATTTGATGTGTGACAACAGTTTCATCCGAGGTTCACTGAGGCTCTGCCCACTGGGAAAGCGACAGACAAATCATTTGTTTTGAAGCAGGTTCCACAGATAGCCCCTGGAGCTTACCAAACACACGCTGGGAGTACTCAGACGAGTGCAGAGCTAAAGAAAGAAAGAAAGGAAGGAAGGAAGAAAAAAATAGGGCAAAAATAAAAGTTAAAAAAAGAGAGAAGAGATAGCTATTTTATGCTGTCACAGAAGGCATTTTTTTTCTTTTTTCTTTTTTTTTTTTTTACCCCAGCTTGTCTGACGTGTACACTCTAATTGCATTAGTCGCCTTTGTTAGGTGACATATGCTACTGAGGTGCAAGACACCTCTTGAAAGGCACCGACTGCCAGTGTAAGTCTATGAGAGATGTTATAAATAGTTCCTGTGGTCATGACAATAGAGTGTGACTGCCAAATCACCCTTCTCCCTAATTTGTGCTTCTTTTATGAAAGAGGACAAGGGGCCAGAAATAGAGACGACAAAAGCGCTGCACGGCAATTTGTCAGGTCTTGTCAGCGGCGAAAACACAGGCAAACACAAACTGCAATGCTGTTGCGGAACGGAAGACGAGAGAATAGATCAGAGACATCATAGGCTGCTGCTCAGAGAGGAGCAGAAGAAGAGGAACGACAACAACAACAACAAAAAACTAAAGAAAAAAAATCTGAAGAGTTTGTTGGAGGCTGTTGGTGTGGATTATGAGGCTAGGATTGACAGCTTTCTCCCTTCCTTTTATTAGTGTGCACAAGGTCAGCAGTTGACAAGACCCAACCAAGGACATATAGCTATCTTTAAAAGCATCCTGCGTCACCAGTGCCTAGGCAAAGCATGACCTCCACACTGCAGGGAATATATTGACTAAGCACACAATTCTACCTTTAAAGCTGATTTAAATGGCTGCTATATATAGCCTATGTGCCTAAAAAAAGGCTTCCGTTTAATCCAAATTTTGCAACTGCCATGAGTAATCACAGTTTGATAATATTCAGATGATGATTAAAACAAGAAGGCTTCCTCTGCCCGCAAGCTAACATACTGAGTGAGGTGTGTTGTTTCTGAAGACCTCAGCAGGCTATGGGGGAACTCATCCGGCTAAGATGACTGACATTAAGATCACATTGAGAGGCATAATGTCATTTACGCGCCTCATCAGCTAATGGAGTACAAATCCATTTTGGCCCAAACAGGAAGGGCCACATACATTAACCTGATGGTGCAGCAAAGTCCAGGCAGTGTGTGTGTGTGTGTGTGTGTGTGTGTGTGTGTGTGTGTGTGTGTGTGTGTGTGTGTGTGAGAGAGAGAGAGGGGCAGTGGTGGAAGGTAATGACATCAGATGTAATCAGAGATCACCTCACGTTTGAAACTCCTAAACAAAAAAAGGACCACGAAGCAGCAGGGGTTACAGAGTCACAGTAAAAGCTGGAATTTTAGATTAATTTGGTCCATCTCTAAGAGCTTTTTTGTGATTTGAAAGGGAGTGCACTATATGTCAGGTCAGGTTTTTATTGGTGGCCACCACAGAGCCTGAGTGAAATTAGAGCTCAGCCAGGGAGGATGAACTCTTCCCCTTGTTCTCTGTGCTGTACTCACAGATGATGACTTTCGTTTCAAGAGTTTGGAGCACTAAAGCAAGCCCTTGGTGCCTATTTTTCTTCTTGTCTGTTTTCCTTTACTCCACATTCTCTCTCTCTCTCTCTCTCTCTCTCTCTCCTCTCTCACTGTAGCAGACTTATTCTTTCACATCTGTCCTCCCTTTCTCTCCCTCTCATTCGGTCCAGCTCTCCCTAACTTTCTTTTTCTTTTTCACACAAGGTGACTTCCAGGGTAATTTGAGGATATAATGCACTGTGCTTTCCACACAACTACTGAGGTCAAAAAGAGGCCAGTTTTTTTTTTCTTCTCTGTGTCTCTTCCTCTCTTTTTCCCCTCTTTCTCTCGCTATGCTCCCTTGCTCTTCTGAGGCAGGAGGGAGCTTTTGCCATGTTGAGATTCAGACACCGTCCACAGTCAGCGCTCCATCCGCCCGTCTCGCCATACCTATCCGCCCCCTGGCCACCAGATCACGGCTTCTCCATTTTATTAGTTCGCAGAAGGAGAATGGGCTCAGGAACCAGCAGGTGAATAAACCTACAGATTACAGTGGCGGAGGGGCAGAGAAATCTATCATGGGGCCGCATGCTAACACGTCCTTGTTGTTTTTTTTTTTCCTCTCTTCCCTTCTTTTCAGGCCCAAAGGACAAAAAATTAATTTCCAAGGAAAGATTTTTTCTCTTTTTCTTTTTGTCCCTGCAGCTTTTCTGTGGGTATGTTTACTAGCTCCATTAAATTCTTCATTTTGCCGGCTCCTCATTAGGTTTTTTTTTTTTTTTTTAAAGGGGAGTTTCACTGCGTGGGAGTCGTAGCCGAGTTTGAGTAATAAACCCGAAAATAAGTGAAGTTAAACAAATGGTAAATAATCTTATCACTTCCAACAGGCGTGAAGATGCCCCCTAAAACTCCCTGACATTGGCTAAGCGGCTTATACATTTTTGTAATTAAAATTGAGTTTTTGGGTGGCAGGGTCGTTATCACCTCCGACCCCAGCCTCCAGGTGCCTTTGATGCCCCACGTTGCTGTCAGCCTGATCTGAGGAAGTGGAAATGCTGAAATTTCCGTTTTTTTCTTCTTCTTTTCATTATTTTTTTTACTTTTGTTTTTTTTGCTCAAGGAGGCAAAGAGTCATTTGTGCTGTTTATGCTGCTATCACTTCCATCCTCCAGTCCTCCAGTTTTTTTTTAAGGTGAATGAAAGGTGAATGAAAGGTTATATCTTAAGAGATGTTTAAAAATGTGATTTCAGATGAAATCTCAGGTGTAGTTCCTCTGTAAAAGTCAGTATGGTTCTGTACCAACTTTACCAACAGAAAGTGTGGGCACTGAAAATGTATAACAGTATTTAAACTGAAAGAATCATTTCCTTTAAACAAAGTCTGTTAGTTTCTTTGGTACCCTGTATTATCTCACTGTACTAAGAACAAGAATGTGGTTCATGATGCTTGCAAGCGTATTTAAAATACTGCTGGAGTTTTAGACCATTAAATGAGATCCCTTAGGACCAATTTCCGGATTAAGCTCAGGCCAGTAAAAGTTTTTTTTTTTTTTTTTTAACGCAAATTTGCAATTAAGTTCTCTTCTAGAACAGCGCTATGCTTGATCTCTGTATATATTGGGATTTTTTTTTTCTGTTTAGTAAGGTTGCTAGTCATGCTTTTCGACCATCACTGTGTATATTTGTGCACAGAAAGACACCCATGCAGTCTGACTGTGTGAGCACAAGCTTGCATCTGTGTGCCACACAGTGCTCAACCCCTGCTCAACAATAGAAGGCCTCTAGCCTACTTTGAGTACGATGAGGAATCAAAGGGAAAATCTGACTACTTCTGTGGGGTCCCTGCCAGCCAGACTCAATGCTTTGATACTCACTGATAGCTGTCTGCTTCCTCCTCCAGCTCCTGGCTGGGTGGGCCACATACAGTATCTACAGACTAGCGTGTTGGAGGTGGTACCTGATAGTGCCACATATCCACATTCACATATCCCATGAAAGTCATGGGAAGCCATGGGAATCTTACAATTGCTTTCTCTCTATTTGTTTTTCTTTTTATTTCCCTCTGGCAGAATAAGATTGACTTTCTTTTGTGCACTTCATTTACACGGACATGAATTTACATCATCATCTGACTCTCTGTTTGTTTACACGTGGTCAGGATGAGGTAAGGGGATGTTCATTGAATACAGACTTACTTCCGTTGAATTCATACAAACCAACAGCAAAATCTCTGTAGCCAGACTAAACACATAGTGCTTCTCTGAATATTTTTTTATATATTATTTTTCTTAATTGTCAAACTGGCTGCCCTGAGTCCCTGTTGGCTCACTGCTTTCTTCGCTTCATGAGTGTCTCTTCACTTATCCCCTCCTATTGCTTCAGCCTTCTAGAGCTCAAAGAAACTCCAAGTGGGTCTGTCAAGACTCAAGGAGGTGAGGCTAGAGGCACTTCTCAAATTGAGGTAACTAACCACCACCACCATCTATAACCTCTCCTCCATGCCCCCCCATGGAGCTTCCACTTAGTTGTTAGACAGTCTTTGGAAATATGCCGCCCCCATCCCCCCAAACGCACACACACACAACATCACCCTGGTCACAGCCTCCCACTGCTGCCTGTCGCTGCTGCCCTTTTTTTTGTCAGCTCCCCTCAGTAGGACAACACCGCAGGCCCTCTCTCTCTCTAGCCTCCCCAATTCAACAATTCAAGACATTCAAGACACACAACGAAGTGAGAAGAGGAACACAGAAATATTACAGGTGGATCAGCAGGGGGTCAGATTGGGTTGTGTGGTTGTTGTAAAAAATGTGCACTATGAAAGAAATGTTGTGCAAAGCCATGAAAGAAATGTTGAGCAAAGAAAAAAAGGAGGAAGAAGGAGATGCAGATGCCACATGTTGTGCTTTACGCAGCACCCATCACACAAGAACGCCTGACAGCAGACAAATTGACACAATGCACCACAGGAGGCACAACCTTAAACACACATGATTGGGCTTTTGCAAGAGAGCTGTTGATCTAAATTGGGAAGCAACTGAATGTAGCAATGTGACAGTCACATACAGACATTTTAAAGGACAAATTCGGTCAATTTTAACAAGAGCTCTATTGCTCAAGCTACTTGAGACTTGCCAGTAGCCTACTGAATGTAGCCAAGGTCCGCTCGCACTGCACTCTGATCTCAAACCCGCCTCCTTGTGGCTAGTAGAGGTGTGAAGATTTACAACGTACTGCTGCCAGCTAGCCACACAGTTGGCATACATGAGGATGCAAGAAATCCAACCGAACAACTCTGGCCATCATGCTAACAGATGTGGGCATATCAAATCTTCTTTTTTATATGCCGGCATCTGTTTCCGTTAGCAGCCATTTTGCACGACATCCCACTGATCCCTGATAAGGGCTGAGGCAGAGAGAACAAGACCCTTGGGGTATGGTTATAGAGTTAGACTTTTTAAGGTAACCTTAGACATTATACTAGCCTACTTAATTATTCAAAAAGTAATTACTGCAGGGTAATATCTTACAATGTCCTTTATTATATATGTTCTTGATAGTGAAAGATGTTCTTATGAAAGTATACTGTTTTTAAAGCCTAATGTGGGTAGGTCCTGAAGCAAACTCATTATAGTAGGTAAAGGAACATAATGAGAAAGAAAAATAAGTGGTTCACTTGACTTGCAGCCGTGAAGTTTGTCCTTGTGTTATCCATAGGTCAGACCTAGAGTAGAACTAGTCTTTGCACTGTCAAGATATTGACCACTCTGACAGCTTTCCTTTAAAATGTTGTTGCCTACTCAAGTTGTCAATGGCAGTGATAGAATAGTGAGCCACATGTTTCAAAAGAAGACTAAAATAACATGCCCTCTCTGTGATTACCTGAGAAATTGATGTCAACTCAATGTACCACTTCAACTCACACACACACACACACACACACACACACACACACACACACACACACACACACACACACACACACACACAAATCAAAGGATATCCATACAGCACTTCCTTAAGCTGTTTGTTCTTTGTGTTTCTGCAATATGGATGTGAAAGAGAATCCATTAGCACCTAAAGAGCTAAACTGAGGTCAAGTCGCCAAAGAACCTATAAATATATCAAACAAGGGCTTGCAATTATAAAATTTGTTGCACAAGTTCCCATAATTACCACAACAAAAAGAGTTTGCATTTGCACAACCTTTTTGTTATTTATTATTTGTGAAATGGAATGATTGGCTGGATATTATTTTAGGGGTCAATGTGTAGGCCTATTACAGTAATAAGGGATGAACCAATTGACTTTTTTAGAAATAGTGCAATACCGATTCTAATACATTTCTGTCGATATCCAGTACTGATGTGACATCCCCATTGAACTAGGTGATATAGGCATCACTCTCAGATGTATGGCCCTTCTCTCCTGGGCATTATTTTACAAGTGAGTCATGACAGAACAAAATAAAACGATTACAATCTTGGCATCATCACTGAAACATTACGCGGCAACACAAACAGCCAGAGGGAAACAGCACAAGATGAAATAGCATTTTTAGCTGTAGCTTCTGCTAAACACTTAGCAAGTAGCTTATGCTTCTAACTCACAAGAATAATGGATGGATGAATGGATTAGGACTACAGAATCATGGAATGGAGGTTTCCTGTTTCCTGTTTCCTAGGCTACAAACTACCAGACTGTTTTTTTGTAACTTTGTTGGAATCGTCGTCCCTGCTGAGCTACAACAACCAATGCGCAACAAGTTCCCACGGACAAACTTCATGGTTGTTTGGAGTATATACGCCAAAGTAGGTACTCTGTGGCTTCCTGAAAATGTTCCTAGAAATTGTCCTCTCGGGGTGGCCCGCTATATGGAAACCCGCACTGACCGTGAAGTTCTCATGACATTACCCCAAAGTTTCAATAGTGGAAACACGACTAATGACTTTGTGCCTTCCAACAAAGCACTGAAGCGCTGCTGAGCCTGCTGCGTTTTTGACACCACATTGGACAGGTATTGATGTTCAATTGATGAGCATGCAGAGGGTGTCTTTTGTCTGAGCCCGTGCTTAATTTCTCTGAGCATTATTCATTTTCCTGGCCAAACACTCGAGAGAGGAAGCTTCAGCTCATCCGGGGTGGCTCAACTTCCTCATCCTACTGTCGCCACCTACAGCAACACTCCTGTCTTCATCTTTTTTTCCCCCCCAGAAATCAACATGGAATGCAGCGAGGAACTGCTCAGTGCTCACATGTTCCCGGAATGCGGCAAAGCTCGGAATGCCACTGCTGGTGTTTTGTTTCTATGGAATGCTGAGGATGGTTGACATTTCCAAGCAGCGATTTTCTTTCGTGTCTGTCCACCAAAGCTAATCCCTATAGATGGGGCCTAGGAGTTGACTTCACTGTGCATTAAGCATGTTTCTTGTGGCCAGGATTGGAGCTGAATGTGTCCTTGCATGTGTGGCAGAGGCCAAGACAAAGTGAACGGGACAGCAGAGAATTGTTTCCACCATACGCCAACCCTCCCTGCCTCCCCCACTCTTCCCTGCTCTCGTACCATACACTCCATTCAGACAAAACAAATACCTTTCTGTCACAAACCTCTAATGAAGTAAAATGGCTGCCCGATAGGAGGATGTGGCGTGATAAGAGTCGCTGAGTGTGTGTAATGGCCGCTGGAGTTTTCACTGACCTTTGATAGAAATACAGTTATCACCTCATCGCTCCCTCCACTCCCACTGTGCTGGGGCTGCAGCCATGATGTGCTCATGAGATTGTGGTGTGTTGTGTGTGTGTATGTGTGGGTGTGTGTCTACAGTATGTACAACAGTGACAATTGTGGACTGCTGGAAAAGTGTCTGTGCTTGTGTGTGTATGTTAGTCTATGAGTGTGTGTGTGTGTGTGTGTGTGTGTGTGTGTGTGTGTGTGTGTGTGTGTGTGTGTGTGTGTGTGTGCATGAGCTGATCGAGGGACTGTCACCCCCCCCATGTGAAATGCGTAATAATAAAATGTCCAGTGTGATCCAGACCGGCTGGCCTGCAGGAAAATGGATTTCAGTCCACATGGAACAGATGATTCTCAGACCACTGGGCACAGAAATGACTCTCTGGGCCAGGTGTGGGGAGTGGGGGAGTGAGGGAGAGAGAGAGAGAGAGAGAGAGAGAGAGAGAGAGAGAGAGAGAGAGAGAGAGAGAGAGAGAGAGAGAGGGAGAAAAAGGTGGAGAGAGACAAGGAGAAAAGAGACAGAGAGATAGAGTTAGGCAGAGATGTTTGATTGAGGGGACATACCACAATTAATTTTTACGACAGAGGACATATGATAGTCTCGCCTTTGTGCACATTTTCCAGCAATAGTCAGTTGGCCAGCTAGACGTCTAATAAATCACCTTATTATACGGCACCAACTGGAGACCTTGGATGTAATCAGGCCCGATGATTAACTGAAAGCAGAAAGATCACGTCATAAACAATGCATTTATGTCAATCAAGGTTTTTAACAGCATGATAGATCAGGCCAACAGGTTTATTTTTCAGCTTCTGAATGACTTTTTTTTTGCCCTTGCTCATTTATGTGTGCGTGTTCAGTGGATTTTCACTCTAAAGGAACATAATGTCCAGAGGAACGGCTACTGTATGTTCCCCGCCTGGTGGCAATCATCACAATGACCTGTGCAATTACTTGTTCTCTGCTGTAGGTGAAAAACAGGTGAAAAACAAGTGATTGTATGTGTTTAGCTTCACAGTGTCGCATAAGGTGATATACATCCAGAATCAATTAAATTAAAATGAAATTCTCCTAAAATTAAAATTAAATTAAGATAATAAAAGAGTAGACTTCACAGCACTGTTGTGGTGCAGCATTTATCTTAGCTGAGGTGATAGCGTAACAAAACATGCTGTGCACTTTGTCTGGTAGGGAGTCGAGTGACCCCCCCCCCCCCCCCCCCCCCAAACCAAAAAATACACAAACTGCATTTCTATACGAGACCTTAACTGGTGTTTGCTCCACAGTGAGTTGTTAATCCTCCATCTTGTGCTTATCGGCCGCTAGCCTTTGTTGCTCTGATTTGTTCCAGTGGGCTGGGGGATGAGACTAGCCTGCTAGCGTATAGCCAGGGGCAGGGCTATTGATCGCTCTCATCAAGGTTTGAAAATATGGATGAGCATTAGGGACTGACATTAATTAAAGATCACTTCTGCCTTGAAAGTCAATTACGCGAGAAGGAGAAAGAGGGTAAAAGAGCGAGAGAGAGAGAGAGAGAGAGAGAGAGAGAGAGAGAGAGAGAGAGAGAGAGAGAGAGAGAGAGATTAGTGCCAGGCCTTTGTTCTAAGGTCTGTGCCCCCTCAATCCCTCCCCTGTTGTGTCTCACAAGCCCATTCATTACCATGTGCATTTTTTTCCGTTGCAATTATTTGCAGTGGCAATCAATCGGGTCAGTAATGAGAAACACATACTCATTAAAGTGAATTCATATATTATCCATATTCAATAAACATGTACTTGCGGCCTATCGGCGCTCATATAGAGAGGTAAGATCGATAAGACATTTGGGTGTGATTCATCATTGTCTGTGGGGCTGCATATTTTAGGTCTTGTTTGGCACGCCGTCTGGAAGAAGAACTCGGCCTGCAGATTGTCCCCCAGTGATAGTAGTATCACAAATAAGGGGTCTGAACTTGAGAGAGCATCCAACCACAAGAAGTTTAGACTAACTATTGGCTGTCCTTGAGCACTGTGTTGGGTTTGGCCAAAGCAACATCAGCCATGTCTGGGACTTGGTGGCACTGGTGACATTTTGGCTGCCCAAACAACAGATTTTGCCAACTGGAGATAAGCTGAATGATTCAAAAATGGCTCTAGAGAAAATATGAAATTCTATAGTGCTGAGTTGAAGTCACGGTTAATGCAAAATGAAGAATGTGTCAGGCTTATAAAGCCATGTCTATTGTCTTCTTTGACTTAAAACATACCCCTCACATCATCTCAATCTATTTTGTGCTGCCGTAGGCTAATGTCTCTCATTATACCAACACAGGCCACATCATTTAATCACACACCAGAAGGACACAGAGCAGACCACATACAGTATATCTGCTGATGCACAACAGCCCCACCCCCCTTAATGCTGTAGCTTTCAAATGATAGTCAATCTGACAGTTAGCTGAAACTTAACATGTGTGGTCACCCAGTGAGACAGATCTGCAACAAACATTGATGGGTGTAGATTCTCGATCAGGGGCGCTGCTAGGGGGGGGGGGAAGTTAGGATCATTCTAAGGGCCTGGCACTGACAGGGGGGCCCAGAGAAAAATATAATATTAAAATCACTATTTGTGTTATCACTATTAAAACTATTTTTTGTCATAGGGCCCAAAATTTCTAGCAGTGCCCCTGTTCTCGATTCCCGACCCATAGTGCGCATAGTGTCCCTCTTTTTTTCTCTCTTGTACTCATATTAGTGTCTTGGTACGACTACATGTGAAGATACACTAAATGATAGCCATAACCAAGGCCTGTTACAGACCAAAACCTGAGAGTGTTAGGGGCGTAAACGGTGCGGGCGCGGTTTTGGTCTGTTTTCGTTTAGAATGCATGTCAGATTAGGTCATGCACACTGCACGCATGTTCTACGCGGTGTCCATAGATTTTAAATGCAGAGCTCGAGCAGCCGATTCACGCAGAACACCGCAGAGACAATTTCTGGAGTGAATGCACAAACCCACAGGCACTGCGAACGGACAGGTCACGGACAGCACAGCTCCCGCACCACGAATGCGCAGTTTATGTGTGAATCGGGCCTAAGGTATCAATAGTGCATATTCAGCCCAATGTGCAAATACAATTATATCTATCTATTGGTTTGTCTCCCCCCTCCCCACACACCAAACGAGAGAGAGTGAGAGAGTTGTGTGTGGGCATGCAACACACATAGAAAGACAGAGACAGAGAGAGAGAGAGAGAGAGAGAGAGAGAGAGAGAGAGAGAGAGAGAGAGAGAGATGTGTGTGCATGCAACACACACACCTTAATCCCACCACCCCACCGGTAAAGCGGCAGGTCTGTTGAGATTAATGTTTGCCGTTTGTGTAAGCAATCATTTCCCCCTGCTAACCCCCTACCTACCCCCAAACATTCTTGCCTTCCAGTGAGGCTGTCAACTGAGGACCACGCATCCTTCTCCATAAAGATGATTTTAAGTGGACGTGTCTCTCTGATGGCCATGGAGCAGGCCTAGCGAGCAGCAGGTTTGTAAAGGCTACTGGGGAAAGCTCTCTCTCTCTCTCTCTCTCTCTCTCTCTCTTTCTCTCTATATCTTTTACTCATTCTATCTCTCTCTCTCCAAACATGAACACTGTGACATGTGGATGTTCTTTATTTGACTCTGCTTCCCAGATAAGAAGATTCCTCCCCATTTATGGCCTTTTCATGGATGTGGGGAATTGAATTCTGTTTGTCTATCCTCTCTCTCTCTCTCTCTCTCTCTCTCTGCACTTTAATTTTTTCACCTTTCCATTTCTCTTCTTGTGTTCAAGAGGTCAATCCTTCTATTTGCACAGCCTGTCTCTGTCCATTTCTCCAAACACACACATACAGTACACACACACACACACACACACACACACACACACACACACACACACACACACACAGGAAAGTGCTCCTGGTAGGTCGTAAGTGCATGAGCCGAGCACTGAAAGCAATAACCCCCCCTCACCCCAACCCTTCCCTCTTTCTCTTTTCTTCTGTTACTTTGCAAACACTGAATCATCTCAGTTTGCTGCACTCATATGACGCTCCAGGACCAAGAACAAGACCACTGGCCTGTTATCAGCTCTTAACAGTTCACAGCACCATCAAGGACCACGGTAGCTATCCTCAGAACAGATCCCGTGTACACACACACACACACACACACACACACACACACACACACACACACACACACACACACACACACACACACACACACACACACACACACACACACACATACACACTTCAAGCCACCACCACCCCCCCACCACCTTGCACAGGCATACAAGCACACTGTTAATTGTCCCCCTGATGCACATCATGTGGCGCTATTGATCTGCACAGAAGGGCCCTAACTCAGCCAGCACATGAGTCCATGGAGGAGTAAGACAGATGGCATTAAAGCCACTGCGTTAAACTGTCAGTGGCCGAGTGCCCTGGAAAAAAGGAAATGTGCCCACCACCCCCAACCCCCAATCCACAACCCCCACCCCCACCCCCGCACCTCCGTCAGCCCAGCCCAGCCCCTCCTCACCTCTAGTCTCCCTCTTGCACAAAGCCTGGGTGGCAGTGCCCAGATCAATAGCCTAACTTTGATTTAGCTCGCCCAGACTGGCCATCGGAGAGTGAGCAAATCAACGTCCGGACGGCGCAGAGGGCTGTTCCTGAGTCAAGCGCCTCTCATTTGATCTACTTACAGGCCTGTCAGTACACAGCAATGTTCCTTTGAGCTCGCTACCATCATCAAATTTTCAGCACTGTTTTTGCCTCTGCACAGTGGGGCTTTCCTGCTAGAGATATGTGTGTAAGAGTGTGTGTGTGTGTGTGTGTGTGTGTGTGTGTGTGTGTGTGTGTGTGCGTGTGTGTGTATGTGTTTGTGTATATATCTATGTAGCTTGCAGTGCCATGCTGTTCTTATAAATAAAACCTCCTTGTGGGGCCTTTTAAGTGTCTGGAGAAACACAGCATCTCCAGTCACACCCTGCAAATGGTTTGTTTTTCTAGCTCAAGCATAGAGCATGTGCTTTGTTTTGGACAATAACATGTTGTGTGTGTTGGTTGTTTTGCTCTTGTCCCCCCAAAGGATGAAATGGTCCTGAAACCTAAGACATTTTTTTGTCTTCCCATCTGACATTCTCTGCAGCAGAGCCATTCTTTGCAAAAACTGAAAGCCTTTGGCAATTACTGAAGATATATGTGCCTATTTGTAGTGTATAGTCAGCTGAGTCACTCTGAGAAGGTACAGTACATTTGAGATAGATTCAAGAAATGGATGAGTCACCCATGCGACAACTGCAAGTGTATGTTAGTTTCATAGCTGTTCCCACAAGATTTCCATTTTAACATTCGTTTATATGTAGTGGACGATGTAGCTTAGAAAAACTAGACACTACTAGTTTGGGAATGAAATAGACTTTTCTAGCAATCTATTGACAAAACAATCCATTGAGAGAGTAAGGGTAGTGATATACAGTATATAAAAGATATATACTGTATGTCATACACCATCATCTTTACATCACCCTCCCATCACAACACAGCCCTCAACACAACTGCCCCCCCCCCCCCCACACACACACACAGACACACACTTTTAAACTTTCCTTGTACCCTTTTATTTCAGGAGGAGGTTGGAAGACAAGCAAGTCTTCGAGTTGAAGACCCACTGACACAACAGGGAGGAGTTGGTTAAATACAGACAGGGCTTAGAAGGGGCATGTTGCTTACACACACACACACACACACACACACACACACACACACACACACACACACACACACACACACACACACACACAGGCACACACAGGCACACACAGACACACAGTAGCAAAGCTGACCAGACTCACACATTCTCGCAAAAATGGATGAAACATTGGCAGAAATGCTTACAAATAGACACACACAGAGACACACACACATACAGACACACACAGCGCATCAAAAGGAGTGTGTGGCTAGCAGAGCCTCTGGAATAAAGCTGTGGTGGGTGTTGAGGTCTGAGTCGGTATGAAGCTGTGGGATGGCTGCGCTGGCACACACTTTGGTGCAGTGATAGCTTTGATCCCGCTCCATCCATCACCGTGATTGGACGGAGCCATCCGCATCTGTGCCGTCCCTGGCTGCCACCGCGCCACCGCTCCGCAGGGGCCTTAATGTAATGGCACATGTTTCCCATCATGCCCCAGAGGGATGCGGGCAGGCAGCCTGGCCGATACGCGCATCAGTGTCAGCATCCCCTCTGCTATCGACTGGGGAGAGTGTGTGTGTGTGCGTGTGTGTGTGTGTTTATAGGGGCATTTTCTCTTCCCTCTTTTCAACCTCCCTATTTCGCCTTTGCTACTGTCCTCTCTCTCTCTCTCTCTCTCTCTCTCTCTCTCTCTCTCTCTCTCACACACACTTTCTTTCCCTCTTTCGTTCCCTGATTCCCTCTCCCTCTTCTTTCATGTACGCTCTGTTTCTCTGTTCATCCTGCTGATGCAGTACTCTGCAGACCTGCTAGGGGGCAGTGCGTCACCATCAAAAGACTCCTTTGCAGGCAAGCCTAGAGGAGAAGAAGAGAAGGGGAAAGAGGAGAATATTCTCTGCATTCCGCCTTCATTAAGCCTCCCCACTCCACACAACTCCAGCCAGCGCCAATGCTGCTAATGCACTCTCTTGTTTCGCCGTAATCCACAGTCTCCAGGACACCAGAAGATCTGGCATGTGTGTGTGTTTGTTTGTGTGTGTGTGTGTGTGTGTGTGTGTGTGTGTGTGTGTGTGTGTGTGTGTGTGTGTGTCTGTGGTGCAAATGAATGCAATGAGGTTTCCAAGAGCAACAGTAGCTGGAGTTAACAGTAGAAACAGCTGCAGCAAGAGCCATCTTATATGTCACATCCTACATGCTTATGGAATAGTCTTTGAGTTGGGTGCTACAGGAGATCTGCCTGAATTTAGATAGTTGGAGCCTTTCAGAGGCCTCCTCCCAATACCAGCAAAGAGATTAGATTGGTTGTGATGAACAAACACAAAGTAAGTAAGTAAATTTTATTTGTATAGCGCATTTATTGACTGAAAGCACTGAACAGACACACACACACACACACACACACACACACACACACACACACACACAAACATGCACATACACGCACATTGGCTGGTGTACATCCCGTCTTAGAAAGGGAACACTGGAAAAAGAAAAATAAGGTCATGCCCTCTAAACGGCCCCTCCACTTACACCCCCCATTGACTCCTGTATTGGCTATGAACTTTGGTGCGGAGGGAGGTGTTGGAATTAGATGGAGGGGGGCATGACAAGCAGGGCAAAGTTGGGTGGATGTGCAGACCTCCCTGGGTAACCCTGCGCCAA
>JAODXP020000017.1:24367693-24402693 GCA_027497455.2 Sardinella longiceps
TGGCTTTATTTCACTAAACTGAATTCTGTCAAGACAGACAGCTTACCTTGGTAATTCAGAGGCATTTCTCTCCTTTTGTCGCAGGCAAGAAAGGCTTTGATTTGGTTTTGCAACATTAATGCAGAGACAAAAAGACTACAGAGTTATCTGTACTCTTTTGTTCTGTGTTTCTGAGTGCTTTTGTGTCAAGAATGAACACTAACTTGACTCAAGTAATTGCTCTTTGTGACAGAAGTATATCAGCAAGTATATGAAACATTGTCGAAGTCTTAATGTCCCTCCTAACCCTGCCTGGAGCCTTAAACGACTTAACTTGCATGAATTAACCAATAATGGCTGTGGCTAGAGTTTTTAGGAACACTTGGATTCAGACATTGGCCCAATTTCAATGTCCACCCTAATAGACTCACAGACTTAAAGGGATGGTTCGGTGACATTCAAGCATAGCCCTGCTACACAAGCCTGCCTACACTACATACATAGTGAGTGGAGCGAAAGAATTTGTGAACGAATAGTTTACATTGAGTCAACGGCACCAATTATCTACTTTCAAATGATTTTGGTGCCATTGTGTACTAATTCTTCACACTAATTCTTTCCTTCCACTCCACTATAGTCTTGTGGAACAGTGCTATGCTTGGAATTGCACTCCTACATAATTCTGCTTGATTATCATCTCCTTTCATTTAGGATGCATCAACTCCTGGTCATTCAGCAAACTTTGAAAATGTAGCGGCAGAGTAAGATAGGCTATATCCGTCAAGGGCTAATCCAATCTTTTTTCATTTGAGCACCCAATAGCCAGGACCCCAGACCCTCATATGAAGGAAGGTTTAGACGGAAGGGCTGCTTATGACTTGGCTACATTGTTACAGGAAACACAGAAAAGCAAGGATGTGTGTGTAAACAACTGCTTTAAAACAGAAATGTGTTTACTATGTGTCTACAACATACACTAGTGTTAATTGAACAATTTGTCACAGGCTGTGGCCTGGCCATGCAGAAGGTGAGCACTCACAGTCTCGCAAATTCATCCACTTAACAGAGCGAGTCATTTAAGTCTGTGAAACCTTGGGGCTTTAGTCTTAGGGAAGACACTGAAATCGAGCCGTTCTATTAATTCTGTGAGTAGATAGCCCATTGAGTAGCCTATCTAACCTGACTGGAACAAATGGTGTGAATAAGGTGTAGCCTTGGTTTTGAGGCTGAAGCTGTGTGTTTACTGTGTGAACAGGGTGGTTATTTTTACAGGAGATGTGAAATCATGAAATTATTTCTTTTGGAGGACTAACAGATGCATTTACACCCCAATTCTTTTTGATTGGCTAAGGTGCGCAGGCATGAGCAAAACTTTACATCATTTACCAGGGAATTACCTGGGAGAGTACCTGTCATTCTTCCTTGTGTCAGTGTATGTGTGTTTCTGTGTGTGTACGTGTATGCTCAAGGTTGTATTTTGTGTGCATTTGTGTGTGTGTGTGTGTGTGTGTGTGTGTGTGTTTACATGTGCAAATGTGTGTGGGCCTGTGTATGTGCTTGTGTGTCTTCTTTACAGGTGATACTATCTGCTTTTGTGGAACGTATGCTGTGTCGAGGCCATCTAATGCATTAGTACAGATGGGCAGAGACAGTAATTTCATGTCATGATCTAGTGCCCAGGAAAGAATTATGGTGCTAATGCAATTTAATCCCACCGCTCCCCTCCTGAGACTGCCTCTACGGTGAGTAAATGAAGCTATTGCCTTATTAAATACAATAATAACATTCAGTGCGTTTGGGTGGAGCACACTCTACTCCAGACATGAACAGACTTCAGCATTACAACCAGTAGATACTCAAACACCAATGACGAGCTTTCATGATGACACAAAGGCATACCAGAAGCGTCCCTGATGTTTCAAGTAGGGAGCTCACTATGGAGTTGCTGTTTTTATTTATTTACTTTTATACACCTGTGTCCTAAATCCTCACCAATATAGTAGCCTACATGTGGATTTGTTTGCAATGATACACAATGATGGATGAGCTCAATCTCATTCTGTAGCTGAGCCCATAGCGTGAGACAAGAGCCTTATAGCTTGAGAGCCTTGAGTCATCCTGTAATGAGTCTTTGAGAGTCTTGTACAAATGTACAGTATTTCATGCTAAGCAGTGATGACGAAGGGTAGCCTAGAACTCTAGACGTACCCTAGCGGTAGTATTGATATCCATAGGGAATTGTTGTATTCAGACATTGGTGTCTATCCAATCATGTGGACAGGGAGCCTTTGAGCGGGCTTATAACGTTGTTTGAATTGGCTTGTTAGTTAGAGCCATACCAAGTACTTCCTATATGGCTCTGGTCCTAGCTAGTGCTGTCCTATTGCATGCAGAGGCAGTTTGAAAGATTCTTCCTATTGACTCTATCCATCATGGCCAGACTATACATTTTATGTTAAAAATGGGGTTCTTACCAGAGATGGAAAATTCAGACTCCAAAAAGTAAACTCCTACGACATACAGTAGCTGTCCCAAGTATTCACATAAACCCACTGAACCTAGTTTGCAACAATTATTCAGTCAGGTATATCCAGTCCAGATAATTGGGATTGAGACCACCTGAGTGAAGTGAATGCACAGGTAGAACAAATGCACAGCAGGACTTTTATTTCCAGAAGCTGAACTTTTCCTCCTTTGGTTCTTACTGTAAAGGTGGGTCTGGGTTCAGGCAGGGAGTGGGAGTAGAGGTTTGAAATGGATATAATTAAAAGCACAATGATTTGCTTCTTCCATGAGTAGTGACATAAGTGAGACACTTGATGGAGATATGGAACGTTTGAACTTTTTATGATGTTGGAATATACTTTAGATCTATATTACGCCAAAATTCTCCTTTAAAAGCATCTGGAGAAATACATGAAAAGAGTTTTAATGTAAATGTGACATTTTTTAGTTTGTTCTCCCTCTGCCACTCTCTCTCTCTTTCATGACACACACACACACACACACACACACACACACACACACACACACACACACACACAGAAACAGAGAAACATTGCTCAATTAAGGTTCATGAACTGTATGGCACTGTTATGATCCAACACATGTCTCCACAGCACGGAGTAGTATAGCTCAATTGTGATTGGACATCTGCACTAATGCCCTCCATTTTAACCCAGACATTTTGCTCTTACATGTCTCCATGGCTGGTTTATGGCACTGGCTCTCTGTGACCCTCAACATTAGAGTGCATTACCCCCAAATCCATAATACTTGTCACTCCTATTAGACCCTATAGCGGTCCACCCCCACCACCCTCACCCCTCGGCAACTATACAGGTACAGGTATATTATTTGTTTGAAAAACAAAACTTAAGATTTAACAGCAGAACACAACAAATGATTAGGCCTACTAATAACAGAAAATTAATTAGCATAATTAATTATGTTTTTCTCCAGGAAAGCATCATATACACCACCTTTAAGGTTACAGAAACATGTTTTGCGGCAGTTAGGTGTCAGTACATGTATGCTAATCAATTTCCTGTTTTTAGTAATCATTGCCAGTGTTCCGCTGTTAAATCTATTGTATTTGAATATCCATGTAAATGGGCAGATGACTGCAATGCAGTTTACAGCTTATTTCTATGTTGCCTCTCCATTTTCGTCAGGCCGTCTGTGCTATTGATTCCTTGTGACAGAGTTAGTGGAGAGTGTTAGCCCAGAGCAATGGACCTCCCATCCAGCCTACTCTCCCCTCAGGAGATTCCAGCTTGAACTTTGAACAATGCTAAGGTCATACGAAGCAAGACTATGATTTTTTTAATGTTCACAGCTCCCCCTAGAGTTGCAATTCTCAACAATTCATGTGAATTTATTTGGATACAAAAGAATAGGATGTAGCGATGATCATTTTCACGTTACGTTGACTGACAAGCCGATAAGAAATGCAATTTTGGTTATATTCAGTTTCACTCTTGTTGCCTGGTATGTATGTATGTGTTTTTGTGTCTAGAGTATACATGCCTGTCATTATGTGTGTGAGTGTATGTATATGTATGCATTCTTATATGTGTGTGTGTGTGTGTGTGTGTGTGTGTGTGTGTCAGCGGTCCCTCACGTGCGTGACAGCCACACTGCTGACTTAGTGGATTTCTGTGAATGTCGCTGGCTTGATAAGGCCTGCATTAGCTGACGTGGGACGAGCGAAAGACGTATAGCCAGGCATGTAATGTTATTCCCATCCCAATTTGCTGCTTTAACATGTTCATTAGCAAGGCAATTAGAGAAGGAGGGGATCTAGAGGGAGCGGGTAAACGAATTAGACCCAACTGTGTCTGTGGTTCACGTGAAGAATCAGGGCTGGGTGGTGGTGGTGGTGTTTGGGGCTGGGGTGGGGGTTGGTCTGAGGTGGAGCTCTCAATTCTTGTTTTTTTTAATGAGCTGGATTAAAAATGTATTTATTTATTTATTTGCTTGTTTATTGTTTATTTATTTCTCTGTTACGCTGAAGGTAGGCTTGTGTTAATGGGGTTTGGATAATTACATGATAGTCCAGACACAACAAAACACCTCCATCATCACCACCACCACCACCACCACCACCACACTGTGCCTCTAGTCTGGCTTCACACCTCCCTCCCTTCCTCCCTTCCTCCCTCTCCCCCTCCTTCCCTCTCCTCCCCATCCTCTACCAATTCCACTGGTCTCTCTGGTCACCCTGCAGGTGTCCTAACTGTTGTCACAGAGCTCCCGGGGCTCCAAGCTAAATTGGCCAGTAGCTGACCTGGGGGCGAGAGAACTGGATTGAATGTAGAGTAGGGTGGTGTGTGAGAGTGAGTGTGTGTGAGGGGGGGTGGGGGGTTTGGGGTGTGCGTGTAGGGTATGTTGTGTGATTGGTTTAAATTAATAAACAGTGACGTAATGACGTATAGGGGGTACAGTTAATCATAGCGGTTACGCACCTGAATGCATGAAATGTAACCCTGCTTATCAGTTCAGTAAATGGTAAACTTTACTACAGTTGTCGCCGTGTATTACTCTCTGCACTAACATAACAGGGTAGGGTAGAGTGGTGGTGTGTGTGCAATGTGGGGTAGGGTAGAGTAGTATGTGTGTGTGGGGGGTAGGGTGGAGTGTTTGGAGGGGCTGTGTGGGTGGAGTAGTGTAGCATGGTGTGTGCAGGGTAGGGTAGAGAAGGGTAAAGTGTGTGGGGGAGTAGAATGTGGTGTGTGTGGAAGGGGAGCCTGTGTGGGGTAGAGTAGGGTGGGGTGTGTGTAGGGGGGCTATGTGGGGTATTGTTGAGTAGGGTGGGATGTGTGTGTGTGTGTCAGTTGTGACTGGGGGGACATCGATAAGAGCATGGCGGTGGTGGTCCCTGTTATCAATACCCCCCCCCACATACCCCATCCCCTTCAGCCTGTAATAGAGGGGGGTGGGGTACTGTACAAAGGTAACAGCCTGAGTCCGTTTGGAGGAGGAGGTAAAGCAAATGTTTGCAGGAAAAAAATGGAATATCAGTCCGGCCAGATTGATTCCCGTATCGATTGGGCCCAGTGCCGCTGCGATGCTCACGCCGAGCTGACCTCCGTCTTTAATGGATCCGCCGGGCTTTTCTCTGATTAAAGAGGCGGGAGGGGGAAAAAAAACGCTGGAGGGAGGGAGGTGCCCACATCAAAAACACAGGCAAATGGTCAGGTTGAGGGGGTAGGGGCAGCTGAATTAGATTGTGTGTGTGTGTGTGTGTGTGTGTGTGTGTGTGTGTGTGTGTGTGTGTGTGTGTGTGTGTGTGTGTGTGTGTTTTCATGTGGGGGACGGGTGTGTTGGGGAGGAAATGATGCTGTTCTTTGAAAACGGAAGGAAAATGTCAGCTTTGTTTTTCACGTAAGGGAAAGGCAAGAAGGTGTTTGATGCAGTGGCTGAGGAGTGTCAAAGGAAGATTATTATCCTTTACATCTCTCTCTCTCTCTCTCTCTCTCTTTCTCTCTCTCCCCTCTCTCTTTCTCACACACCTGTTTACACGTTTGTCCTTTTTTTATATACTGGTATGTAACATGAACTGCATATGTAATACATACTGTACACTACAGAGAAAATCAAATGGGAATGGGAATATGCTGTAGAATACTGCCATGACTAACGTATGCAACATCATCCCAGGAACCTAATGTCTTACTAATTGATCAAATGCTCTATTCATGGTCTGGTTTCTCAGATGCTGCAATCTCTTTCACCTTCATTTTTACATTCATTTTTGGTTTCTCGGCAAGCTGTTTGTACCATTGCAGAAAGACAAATCACACTTGGCGTGTCGTCCAAACGCTCCAAGGGAGTGATTTAACAGACCTAACACACGGACATTTGCATACCCAGCTCAGAAAAGTGTCGCAGTGTGACTTGACTTTACTCAGATATTTATGCTAATACTCACAAGGGAAGCCAGTGAGGGGGAAAAAATATAGAAATAGAATAGGACAGGAAAAAAACCCTTAAAAACCCCTGACCATCCAGACTAAGTCACCGTAAATGACCTCCTCAGTGTGCAATACACTGGGCACAGGTCTGCTGGCGAAGACCTTTACTGAGGCAATGGGATGCAATGCGATCTGTTTAGGACAGCGGCCAGAGCTGAATCAATAGCAACGAAAGGGGAGCTTCATCACTGGGAACTTTCATAAGGGTTGACAGGGAAGATCAGTGAGCACAGCTACAGTACCAAGCAGCCCAGCAACAGTCAGTACAGTGGCAATAGCTGCACAGGATTTCGAATATATATATAATTTTCATCATTTTGTGAAGAACAGAGTGGCCTGTAAAAATTAATGGTGTTTTCATTTTCCCCTCTGTCCTTTTCCTGCGAATGTGCTTACAGACTAAATCCATTTTTGCCTTAAATCAGGCGAGTGACCTCTCGCTCTGTCTTTATCTGATTTCATAAAGTGTAAACTCTGCGTTATCTCTTCCACCAGTCAAAAGGCAGCTTCAAGTTTACCGACTTTATTAAGGCACTGTAATCACCTGCTTAAAAACACCAAGTTTTTTTTTTTTTCAAAGCCAGTGGAAGGGGAATTGGTTTAGCTAAAATAAATGTATCTAGCCTTAAACAGTCACAAATTACAGTAAATAAAGATGTGATAAAATATAATCATATTTTGATATAGTAAAACTAAATAAATGTAAAGAAACGGAAACAAAATACATATCCTTTATTACCTCATGGTGAGACCAGTTTTTTTGTGAATCAGGCTGGCAATTATTTATCATTAAGTCGATGGAAGATATCAACCTTTCCAAATTCCAAATTCCACCATGAGAAAAAGATCTGATACTACTTGAAGTTTTCCACATAAAAGTGACATGAACGTGACATGAATATGTTCATGACTGTTGTCATTAAATCTCAATTTGTGTAATGTCTGACCAGAGTCCCACCAGTGCCTTGATAAATACAGTATGTTAGTAGGCCTAAATGAAAGCTCAGGTACATATGTAGTAACTTGTGGGTGTGAAATGCAAGACATTATAAGGTGTTTTATCAACAGTGGTGTTTAACACAGATCAAAGCAATCGAAGCATGGCACTTCCTTGACCATTGCGGATAGTGGTTTGAATGCATTTGTGTGTGTGTGTGTGTGTGTGTGTGTGTTTTTTTAGTGGGTGTGTATGTCCTGTCAGGGTCCAGCAGCACGTCCACTAAGTGGCAATTTCCATATTTTTCTGCATGGCTTCCCACCACACATGGATGCCACGCTTTCTCTGTCAGTGCCAATGTGAGAGGGTCCTCCCCTGACCACTGGCTCCATCCATTGTGGAGGTTAATCAGGGGTCCTGCAACAATCTCCCATCCTCTCCCCAGATGCCATACACCAATAAACAGTATGTCACCCCGCAATCTCTGTTGGTCTCCTATACCTTATTTCACCCATCTGAAAAAAAGAATACCAAAACTGTCCTCCTCTCTCCCAGTCTCCTATAGTACTCCTAAAGCACAGTAATGGTAGCCTGACACGTCAGACTATATCATAAGAATGTATAGTCTGAAGACCATGGGTGGACGGCGTACCCCCGCGTTCCACGCCCACTACACCCCTGCTGAAGACCACTGATAGACTGTACCTCAATGGAGGGGCGGGTGATTGCGTTGTCTTTCAAACTGCCTCTCCACGTAATAGGCTAGCGTTCCGGCCAGTGGTACCAGCTGGTATATCAAACTTTTCCCGTAGCCCGTCGGTAACACGGCAAAGACATCTTTTTCAGAACGAAAAACTTCAGTGCACTTTCTTGTTTCACTTTCAAAGAAAATGACAAGTGCAATTCGTCCAAAACTAAAGCCAAAGACGATTCCGCTCTGGTTTGAGCAGGGCTGTCGTCATCGTACAAAGCCCGCCTTACGATTTCCTGTACACATACCGGGCTGTGATTGGTTATCCGCCTCCAGAGGAAGGCTAAAACGTGTTTCTATCAGTGGCCTCTAGACGTACCTCTGTGCAAATTCAAATTTGCTACCACTAGGGGTACGTCTAGAGTCTAGGCTACAGTAATGGCAGCTTTGTGCTGATCTGTCAGCCTTTTCAGATATGGGTACAGTATTCCGGCTACCAGTAAGTATAGATTATATTGTTACTGTACAGTAGCTATATAATGTATAAGTTATGCGGCAGTTGTGGGAGGGGCCTAGGAGCTCCTTAAGAAATTCGAGCCATTACACACACACACACACACACACACACACACACACACACTTGAAGACGTGCATCATTGAAGATGACAAAATGTAAAAATTGTTTGGAGGGCCACATTAAATATGCATGAGGCGAAGTGTTCAAGGTGGCTTAAGACAAGGAAATCCATCACTCCCTTTGAAAGTGCAGCATTGCCGTTAGGAGATAAATATTTATAATAGATGTGTGTGCCTGCTTGTGAGTGTGTGTGTGTGTGTGTGTGTGTGTGTGTGTGTGTGTGTGTGTGAGTGTGTGTGTGTGTGTGTGTGTGTGTGTGTGAGTGTGTGTGTGTGTGTGTGTGTGTGTGTGTGTGTGTGTGTGAGTGAGTGTGTGCACGCACATGCCCACAATGATCAGTAGATTAGATCAGTGTGGGTGTACAGTACTTTAGAATGCACTGTTTTAGAATATTATGATGCTATTTGGTATATGTGTGTTTATGTAATAAGTTAGGGATAACAGCCGGTGAGGTGTCCTGATAGAAGGAAATAATAGAGGAGGTGGAGGAAAAGAATGGTGCGCTTCCAGTGTCGCCTCCACCAAATCCACTGGGTCCTTATATGCAACCTGGTCGGGTCACATCGAAGGCCATTATACCACTAATCATCCATTTGTCACATTTATTTTCATAATAGTTATTTTCTTTAAAATTTTCTTTCTAAAAAAAACAAAAACAAAAAAATGTATGTTTTGCAGCTTTGGTGTAGTCCAACATCCAGCTGTTGCTTCAGTCTGACAGTAATGAATTCTGATTTAAAACTTGAATCTTCTAACAACAGGAACCAACTACAACTACTACTACAATCAAATTGGTATGGCCTAATCATACTGTAGGCTACATTTAATTGGCTCTTGCCATTACACTTTAATATTACACTATTTAATTACATGTTACATTTTAATTTAATTAATTTGTAGAATTACTTCATACATGGCCCCCAAGGCTACAGTAAAATAAAGTTTTGCCATAGTCTTAGGTAATCTGTATTTCATAATAACAACCCCTAAAGTTGTTAAATACCTTGGTCAACACAAACTCAAGAGATTAGACAGTAATTACAGTAGTCTGTGTTTGTTTGAGAACTAAAGTCAACGGGCAGCTTTTAAAAGTCAGACATCAGAAGTTTTGTCTCTCTCTCTTTGCCGTGAAGGGCTCGGGTCCAAGTTTGTGGTGTTCTTTCAGCGCTCTCGCTGCCAACTTTTCAGAGAGCCTAATTTAGTTTACTTGTTCACTCTGACTTTACAATTGAACTGCGTCTTACCCCTCTCTGCTCGTCCCTGAAATGGAGGGTGTTTTTGGACGAGGCCGCAATCACAGCAGTGCCTGCCTACAGCAGCACCCCGTGCACATCCCCCTTCCATTCCCCCACCTCCCAGGCCACGCGGGAGAGGATTGCTCTGTTGTGTCTGTGCGTGTTTGGCAGCTTTTTGTGATGTTAGTGGGAGGGGGGCAAGGGTACTGTTGTGTGAGGTGGTGGAGAGGGTTGGTGGTAAGGTATAGTGTGTGTATGCGTGTGTCTCTCTCTGTGTGTGTGTGTGTGTGTGTGTGTGTATAGTGTGTCTGCGTTGTGCACCCTGAGCTTGGCAGGGAGGCAGAGGAGGAGACCTCGGAGAGGAGACAACAGGCCGACAGTCCCTGACTGATCTTAGGACTGCGGCAACCAAAAGACTGTCAGCACCAAATGAGAAATTTCAGGCTCCCTGCGAGAGCGGCTGCTGGTAGACTGAAAATGTTTTCTGCTGTGTCTTCGCTTTATGCTTGTCTCAGTGTGTGTGTGTGTGTGTGTGTGTGTGTGTGTGTGTGTGTTTCTCCCCTCCTCTTCCTGCACTCCCTCTTGCAGTAAAGCTGAAACTTTATTGGCTGACCTTCAACGGCAGAGAAAGGTAATGGTTTCCACTCATCATAAGACATCTGTTAAGTTGATTGGTGGACGTAACTCATAGCAAACACACATAGCATCTCAATATGAACCGCGCAAGATTGCCAACCGGCCACTTCATTCTCCGGACCCATTTTCCCCTTTTGTCACAGACTATAGACGCTTACAATGCACTCTTTGTATGTATTTACTCAATTGATGTATATGGGTAATCAGAGGTTAAAGTGGGATATGGCAGGAGGGGAAACTCAAATTTTGTGTCGGTGCAACAAAGAAAAATGAGTCGTCCAGTTCGGCTATGTTAGTGTCACTGTCATTCCGTTAGGCCTATAGTTCACTTTTAATCATACATATTTATATACCTGTGTATATTTTTGTCATTTTTGCCGATATCTCACCACTGAAAAGCATGCATGACAAATGAATATGAATATAAACTGATCTATATTTGTTCATTTATCTGAGGTGCCGGAACTGCGTTCCCCCGCATTCCCCACCACTTTAACCCCTGTGTGTAATAGACAGAAGGGCTACGCACTGAATTAAAAAAGAATACATACTGTTGTTCAGTCATAATGGCAGTTCAGAGGGTAATCAGTTGTAGCCAGGCTAGCTTCGCCTAGTACTTCCACTCAGTTTCTCATTTATCTCCATGTCACGGACGAGAGAGAGAGAGAGCAGCTACCCTACCTGGCCTCGAACTCGGGTCTCTGGGGTGGTAAACGTGCAACTTGACCGAAACGCCAAAGAGCTAAAGGCTCTTTGTTAAGTTACTGTGCTGCAATAAAAGTGTGTGTGTGTGTGTGTGTGTGTGTGAGACCAAAGGTATGGCAGTCAAGTCAGAGTGCATACTCAATCGTGTTGACACTTCATCACTACTCCATAGGCTTAGGTTGAAACCAGTGAGTTCCAGTATGTAACATAGGTCACGACCAAACAGTAAACGACTGGTTGAAGCAGGAAGTATCGGCCCACTATGGAGCGAAGGCATGCCGATGCATAGGTTTCAGACACTTTGAGCAAAAGTGAAACGTTGTGAAAGCGCTTGATGCATCAGGCTAAATCAGTTGTAAATGCCTTTTAAATTAGCCATTCGGTTGACTAATGGTTGAAGCCCAGCCTCGCTCATACAGGTTCATGAATTGGAATGCGGCGTAATTCATGGCCCATATGCATTCCTTTCAAATGACTAATGTGCCACTTTGTGCCTGATTTAAATGGCAGTAAACATACAGCCTTCCTGTGGTGACTGGGATAGCTTTGCATCAGTGACCACAATTTAGAGGGAGTTCATTGGAGGTGCGGGATGTGTGTGTGTGTGTGTGTGTGTGTATGGTGGGGACGGCAGGAATGTGAGGCATTTAAGAGTGTGTGTGTGTGTGTGTGTTTGTGTGCCTGGGTGTGATTGTGCTAAGCTTAAGTAACCGTGCTGCAAGAAGTGTGTGTGTGTGTGTGTGTGTGTGTGTGTCTGCATGTGTAGGTGTGTATTTATGTATATGTGTCCAACTGTGTGTGTGAGTGAGTGAGTGATTGTGGGTGTATAGTGGTGTGCAGCTTAAGTTACTGTGCTGCAATAAAAGTGTGTGTGTGTGTGTGTGTGTGTGTGTGTGTGTGTGTCAGAGATAAGTCAGTGAAGGTAGTGCAGCAGTAAAGTTAACTCCTGAGCTTGCCCAGAGACTGCTTACGCTACTGCCATGAAGGCTGAGGCCATGAGAGTTTACTGCCTCACTTCTAAAGCAGAGATCATACCTTCACTTCATGCCTTCCATTACATACTGGGGCACACACACACACACACACACACACACACACACACACACACAGAGAGAGAGAGAGAGAGAGAGAGAGAGAGAGACATTTCAAAGACACACTTCATTTCACACTCACACGCACATACATGCAGTACACACACACACACACACACACACACACACACACACACACACACACACACGCAGAGAGACGCACATTTACAAACAACACACACACACCCACATGGAGAGAGAGACATTTGAAAGACACACTTCATTTCACACACACACACACACATATACATACAGTACACACACACACACACACACACACACACACACACACACACACACTTAAAGAGACGGATAGTGAGCCGTGTCTCAGACAAACATGCCCTGAGACCAGCTGTGGGGTAATGCAGGTCATGCTCTCAAGATCACTTTGTCTTTTGAGTGCACTCTGAAGGCCCAGAGATCTAATTAGAATGCTTTCCTGCCTTTTCATTATTCTTGAGAGGGTGTTGCAATGCAATGGTCCTCAGCAAGTCAAGTGTTAGTCATTTACTGTTTGTGTGTTTGCCTTAGTTAAATGTGTTTGTGTGTGTGTGTGTGTGTGTGTGCATGCACATGTTTTTGTATGTTTATACTGTATTTGCATGACTGTCTGACTGTGTGTGCAAGGATATGTTAGCTGTGTAAGTATGTGTTAGCTCTTGACCACAGAGTGTGTCTACAAGAGAGTGTGTATGTGTGTGTGTGTGTGTGTGTGTGTGCGCACTCGGACACTTTATGTGTTTTTTGACTATGGTTGTGTGCTCCCTCTCCTCTCGTTTTCTGTGCTTGATGCTGAATGGGTTTGTGGCAGTGAGTTAGTCTCCGATTAATCGCCAGGATAGCCCTCTGTAATGACTTTCCCACACATGTTTTAAAACAGGAGTAAAATGTGACTTATCGTGCTGCCGATACCGCATCTCCCAGAATGCCGTTCCCCTGGGGGAGACACAGCGCTGGCGATATATCTCACTCTGGGCACAGGCTGAACGGATAAAAGTGAATAACGCTGACCGGGAAACGAAACAAACCCAGCCTCGTACATCAGCTGTCTGGGTCAGACCCCTGGCCGGGTTATGACGATAAAAAAGGTCAGAGCAAACAGATATATGACCCCGTAATGACCTTTTGATGAACAAATAAGAACTGATAAATATAAGTATTTATCTGGATGTGAAACGACTTGCTTCGGGAGATAAAGCAAAACTAGGTGCTTTGTGCTCTGGGTCTGCAGTGTTTGTGGGGCCTCTGTTTATGGCTCAGGGAAGATCGTTTGTTATTTCTCTTGTAATTTGTTATTTTTTTACAGAGAACCCATTGTGGTCTTGGGGAAGGCTCATAAAAGGTGCGTAAACAACATTCTTGGAAGTAATGCTTCAAGGCGTTAAATAGGTCTGACTTTTATTTATAAATGTGTATTTTGAGACGAAATTGGAGCAATTTAACTAGTGAGACCTTCTTGGCATTGACTTAATTAGTTGTTCCCATTCTCTCTTGAGGCCTGTTTCCCAGAAAGCAATTATAAACTTCTATTGATTCAAGGCATCACTTTAATTAATTTTAAAATATATTTCTTGTTCAAAGCTGATAAGCTATTGTAAATACATTGAGTGTAGATGTTTTTTTTTTATTTGTTTGTTTCATTATTACTACATAGCATCATTTCAAGATATAGTTTACATTTTTGCAGGGGGTCCGAAGGGGTTCAAGGCCTCCTGATCGGCCTATAGTACATGCAAGTAACCCACCCAACTGTCCCGAAGGTTACATACACTGTTTACATTATTTGATCATCTCTTTTTATTGACCCTGGTCCCCTAGCTGCCGCTCCCTGATGAAATGCTGGGTGCTTAAGCACTCTTTGAGCCACTCTGCGGTGTGTCCCTTTCTCCCGCAGCCCCATGGAGAGGCCCGCTGAATGAATTCCCATTATGGATTACCTGTGGAGGGGCATAAACAGTGAGCCAGAGGATGGATTCATAAACTATTGACAGATTTGTGGAGGGCGGTGAGGGGGGATGGAGGGAGTGTGTGTGTGTGTGTGTGTGTGTGTGTGTGTGTGTGTGTGAGAGAGAGAGAGAGAGAGAGAGAGAGAGAGAGAGAGAGAGAGAGAGAGAGAGAGAGAGAGAGAGAAAGTGTGATGGGGGTGAAGTGCAGAGAGCCGCAGGAGAAGAAAGTGCTGATGGAGCCGCTTGAGCTTTTGCTATTTTTTTCTCTCTTGCTCTCCTTCTCTCTCTCCCTCCATCTCTCTTTTTCTCTCTCTGTCTTAGTCCACCATACCCGTCACACCATATGCCCCTTACAAACACACACACACACACACACACACACACACACACACACACACACACACACACACACACACACTCACATACACAGACACACACACACACACACACACTTTCAAAATCAATAGTGTTTGAACTCAAACTGCTTTAGACACACACCCAAGCGCATACACTCCCATCACCACCCACAGCCACTCTCCCCAACCTCATTGGCGATCAATGCTCCCCTCCTCAAATACTAATAAAAAAAAACACAACTAACTGATTTGAGTGTTTTGGATAATTATGATTCAGAGGGCGCTTTGCAGGAGATCCAATACCTTGTTTTTCCAGACAGATTGTTTTTGCTGATTTGATCAAGCGCAGACAATTAAAGTTCTACAGCAGTAAAGGCACTCAAGCCTTTAGTCATTCTGCCTGTCGTCACACATGGCAGCAGACACATTTGTCAATGGGAAAGGGGCTGCAGGCCTCTGACTTGGCACCGAAAACACATTTGCAAAGCAATACTGCCGGACACAACCATGGCAGCTATATTTGTCAGCGAAGACCTATACAGACTCAACACTGACATGATCCTTACAGCGGTGACGCCTTCATGTTAGCTTTGCTTAAAAGGAACAAAACTAAACAAAAGGTAAAGTCCCACTACAGGAATATTTGATATGCCCCGTCCACACTACCACTAGAGTGTGTAAGCCGAGGAGTTGTATTTTATTATTTTGTTTTAAGAAAAATAGCTCCCTTTTATTTTGGCTTGCTTGTTAGTTAATCAGAGCAGGGAGTCACAACCACTCTGCACAGGAGTGGGAGCTTATCTGTAATTATTTTAAGGTCATGTCCCTGTATAGAATTTATATTATCCCAACCACATGACAGAAAGAAGTGAGGGGGGAAAAATGGCGCAAGTAGGGAGCTCTTTCAAATGACAAAGACTTTCAAATGACAAAGACTTCAAGGTTGAAATGATGAAATCAGATACACAACGAATTAGTTGTATATTTACTTGTTTGCTGTATATATAGGCTATATTTTTATATTTCAAAGCCCCTCACTTGCAGGATTTAAGTAAAATGTGCCCCTTTGTGAGCTTGTCCATGCCTCCTAGCCGTAGATACCACACTTGTGACCTAGCTGGAGCTTGCCATTTGAATTACAATGTGATTTGTACCTTCTCAGCCCATTCAAACTGTCAATACATTTTGATAGCGGCTTGCTCTATCAAGTACACAATTCTACATGGAGGATTATTGTCAGAAACGCTTTATAACGGCTTTGTTTGGTTCTTAGCCTACTGGATGATGCAACCAGACTTGCATAGGGCCTCTTTGAATTGAGAAATTTTATAAAGAATGCGCTGCAGATTTGGTGCAAAACAATTTCCCTTTCCTTTCTTTTCATTTCTCTCCTCATCTCTGACATGTCTCCGTCACAGCTGTTGCCCTGTGGCTTCCGTTTTCCCCGAAAAGTGGAAGCGATGTCTGGCAGAGCCCACGTCCCCGACCGCCATGGCAACAGGTGGCTCACACTGCCACAATTGATCTACGACGTGAAACCCGTCTTGATCGATTGATGCTGCTGCTGACGGATGCAAGCCTCTCAGCACAGAGTAAGCCAAGCGTGCACACACACACACACACACACACACACACACACACACACACACACACACGCACACGCACACACACACTGCTGGCATTACTAAATTAACACTTCCCAATAGTGCTGCATGGGGTCACCTCTGAGGCAGAGAGCCATCAGCAGCAGGCGTCTTACCAGGAAGTGTGTGTGTGTGTGTGTGTGTGTGTGTGTGTGTGTGTGTGTGTGTGTGTGTGTGTGTGTGTGTGTGTGTGTGTGTGTGTGTGTGTGTGTGTGTGTGTGTGTGTGTGTGTATGTATGTATGTGTATGTGTGTGTGTGTGTGTGTGTGTGTGTGTGTGTGTGCCGTTAACTCCCACCATTAGCGTTAAGTCTCAACTGGCTTGAAAGATGCTGAAAAGATTCAGACATGTATTCTGGCTGCAGCCAGGCCTCCCTGAACGTCCCATTGACATTAGTGGGTGGTGGTGAGGAGAGGAGTAGAGAGGGTGAGAGGGGACGGAGAAAGAAAAAAAAGAGGGAGGGAAAGGAGAGAAGGAAAAGAGGTAGAAAAGCAAGACTGAGTAGGCTATTATGGAGCGGGGAGAGAATCCTCGGAGGAGCGCAGGGGCCCCGAGATGGAGTAAATGAGAGAAACGCCGCAGCCATTCCAGGAGCCTCATTACCTTAATGGCGAACCATCCGTCCTGTCAAGGTTTCCTGAAAATCTCTTCTGACACCATTGCTTTCCTCCCTGCTCAACCTTGTGCGCCGCTGGATGGGAGGAGGAGGAGAAGGAAGAGGAAAAAAAGAAGGTGTTAGAGAGAGAAAGTGAAAGAGAGATAGAAAGAAAGAGAGACTAAAAAATAAAATAGTAGTTAAGTGCCAAGCCGACTGTGAATTGCTGCTGGAAGATTTGTGTGTTTGGTACTGTAATAAGAGCTTGATTAGGACACGTATCCCACGTCAGACTTCATCACGCTCCTACGGGGTGACGTTCTGGTCTCTGAGTTCAGAGAGAGAGAGAAGAGAAAGAGAATGGGAGAGAGAGAAAGATAAAGAGACAGAGAGAGAGAGAGAGGGAGAATGTCAAAGCAAGAAAGAGGAGGAGAGATAGGGGGACTTTTGGGCATTGGTCAGGATCTTTTGCTGAGAGAGTGGTTTAGGGGGCTTGGGTTCAATGGAGCTGTTGTGAAGATTGAATGTTTGATATTGGCCATGCCTGGCTAAATTCAATGGTTGTCTGCAAGGCAAGTCCCCCGCAAACCTGCCTCTTTTTAGTTACTGGAACTGGAATCTCATCCAGATATAGCCGCTGAGCGAGACAATAACATTTCAATTTTCGAGTGGCGTGATTTTAATCACAGCTTTAATCGTGGTTCATGAGTTGATGCACTGGTGTTAATTGCAAATAGATGGGGGGTGTGATTCAGATGAGTTGCTTTGCTAACACTTTATCTTTTATTGAACACATTAAAGGCACATAAGTGAATGTGGGAAAATAAGGAAGTTGACATTTGCCGGACGTTACTGAGTCAGCACCATTCATCTTAATGGGGCTGCTGTGGATGTGGAAATGATGGCAGTGCACTTACTCACAGTCAGTGTTGAGTCAGAGGATAAGGAAATGTGTGTTGAATATGGCATTCACAGTTTTTTTTTCTTTCACTATTTGCATGTTTCTGTGAATGGTCTCTATAGAGGAGAATGCATACAGTACATTACAGTCAGTGAAGTAGATATTCGTGGAATAGTATATTGGAGAGCTGTCAATAAAATGCACAAACCATTTAGCTATAGTGCTGTCATGCATGTAGTATTATGCCATCAAGCCAACCTTCACCATGTTTTTTTTTTTACAGTAACGTCACTGTAGTCACTAAGCCAGTCTTTTTTTTTCTCTAATACCTCACAGTCGAACTGAAAACTTTTCACCACCTTGCTCGCAGCCGAAGCAACCAGCAAGGTTATTGTATCAGCAATGAGTTCTTTAACTAGCATCCAAAATGCAACTGGAGCCAGCGGCGGTGGGATGGAAATTCGCCCATTGTGTTTATGCACAAGTCCATGTGTTGCTCTTCTCCAACTTTCCCTTCCACACACACATTTCCATGTCTCATTTCAAGGGCATCAGTTGGGCTTGTTCAGCGCAGTTGCATAATGTGTGCTTATCAGAGCATTTTGAATGGCGCACACACTAGCCCCTGAAGCTTGCTTGCTCGCATGATTCGAGGATGCCGCACCATGAGTGGCATAGAACAGTGGTTTGAGGGGGAGTCTTGTCAGAGGACCTTGAGAATGGTTCGTTTATTTCCCCCCCTTTGAAGATGCCATCCAGGCCTTGTCCTTCTCAGAAGCCTTCCCGGAGACATTGTATGAAAGAAAACAGATAAGTGAAAACAGCGGCGGGGGGAAATAGCATCAGTCAGCTTCTCTTCAGGCTTGCAATGTTTTGATCAAATGCATTAATTAGAGCCGTCCCCCTCTGTGTAAAGCTGTGATCCCGGAGCACAAGTGAGCATATTAAGCAACATATAGTGCTGCTGATAGCCCTGCCTGCTAGTCAAAGGAAGTAGGGTTTTTTTTTCTCCACTTTCAACATTTCAGAACGCACCAATCCTCTCTCTCCCCCCCCCTCTCTCTCTCTCTCTCACACACACACACACACATGCAAGTATGCATGCCCACACATACACACACACTACTCACACACACACACACACACACACACACACACACACACACACACACACACACACACACACAAAACATGACACACACCACACATATTTACACACACACACAAGCATACACACAAACACTGCAGAGATGCACACAAGCATGCACCCACACACACACAAGTGCACACACAGACACACACACTCACAAACACACACACACACACACACACACACACACACACACACACACACTTCTGCCTTGAATAAAGATACACTCCCTCACTCTTAGAGCGGCACATTTTGAGCACCATGACTCGGAAACCGCTCATATTTTATCCCTGCCCTCCAAACCCCCCTGCCGAGGCGAGCAGATAAATCAGGAGTGCTGTATTTGTTGTGCCTTTGGGGGGTTAGGAGGACGTTCGTGTGTGTGTGTGTGTGTGTGTGTGTGTGTGTGTGTGATCTGCGTGTGTGTGTGTGTGTGTGTGTGTGTGTGTGTGTGTGTGTGTGAAGGGGGAGTGCTGTCTTTACATTCAGACTGCAGTGGAATGGCCATCACTCTCTGGACCCCTTGCCTTTCTCTCTCTCTCTCTCTCTCTCTCTCTCTCTCTCTCTCTCTCTCTCTCTCGCCAATGGTTGCATGCACCCTTCTCACACCCGGGCTTGGCGCCATCAATAGTCATTTAAGCAAGGGACGCTTTCCACGCCGCCGGATGCAATGAAGATTCATAGCAGCCATTTCAAAGGTGGGGTGTGGTGTGTGTGTGTGTGTGTGTGTGTGTGTGTGTGTGTGTGTGTGTGTGTGGCCATTGGGAAGGGGGAGGGTGGTGTTGAATGGAGGCTGTGGAAGGTGTCAGTGGCAGAGGGAGGAGGGAAACATTGGGGAGGGGTGGAGAATGGAAATTGCAAACATACATCGCCTTCTCCTCTGCTCCGATGCTTGGCCTTGTACGTCCCGCCGGCCTGGGCACTGATTAGGGAGGTGTGTGTGTGTATATGCCTGTGTGTGTGTACGTCTGTGTGTGTGTGGCGGCAAAGGGATGACAGTTTCCAGATGGAGTGTGCGGGCGTAATGTGGGCGAGCAGGGGACGGGGCACGGAGGGGGAGCTCAAGGCTAAGAGGCTTGCTGAGGGCCGAGGGACTCCTGACGCAGACGAGCGGCTGCTTATAAATGCCCAGCAATCGCAAGCTAGCCCTGTGGCCATGAAAATGGACCAATAATAAACCATTGTGCTGGTAATACTGTAGTACCAGTCTGTTTATGTTCCTTAAACTTAAAGAGTTAAAAAGGTATTGGGTCCTTGTGGTCAACTAGTAGAGCATATATGTAACACAGCGATATGTAAGGGAATTTGACATGCAGTGTAATACAGATTTAAAATGTATGATTAAAATAATTAATTCACCTATAAAAAAAACCCTCTATGAATTCTAAAGAGAGCTTTGAAAGTATCCAAACTATGACGAAGGCCAGTAGACTGTAGCTGTGTTCGAAACTGAAAACATTCTGTCTTCTAAGCGAATGTTTGGTGGGTGGCAGCAAGGCAACAAGGTATGAATGAATCAGATAAATGCAAAATTCTGCTTTTGAAGTGACCTTCATTTTGCCCGAATTTTGTAAGCAACATAGATGTATCCTTCATGCTCACTTTTCAGATCAGTGTTCATGCTGCCCTCAACGACCAACATTCTATTGAATTATGTAGTCAGGTGTTGTTGGTATCTTGGCAACGCTGCCTGAACAAAAAGACGGTCTTCTCATCAGCTGTCTACCTAGGTCATCCAAAACAAAGGTTTTAGCCAATGACTTGATGCCTTCCATGAAAGGTAGCTTATTAGACAGTGATGAGAGTATAGTAAGGCAGCAAGTCACTGCCTCCCCTTTCCGGACACAGTCTTTATCATACATGGTTTCACCTCCCCTCTATTCTTACCATTTTGTCTTTCCATGTGTTCCAGAAATATCTATTCCTTTCTTGTCAGTTCCTGTAAAGATATGTTGGACAAGAGCTTTTGGCATACGCTAAGGTGCAAACTGTTATTTTCCCTTGCTCTATATTTCCTTTGAGAGCAGAGAGGGGGATTTTAAGCTGTCAGTGCTGAGTGTGGTGACTGTGACATACAGACTACACATACAGAACGCCAATCAGTTGGGTGGTTAGTGTTGCCAGGATCAGTGCACACACACACACACACACACACACACACACACACACACACACACACACACACACACACACACACACACACACACACACACACACACACACACACACACACACACACACACACACACACACACACACACACACACACACACACACACACACACACACACACACACACACACACACACACACAAAGACAACATCTTCAGCTATTTTATAGAGATATGGCAACAATGTGTTTTGTTGTATTTCATTTGCCAGGTTCACCTGTGTGAAATGCCTTTTTTGATGCTCAGAATGCCAGATAAAAACCCAATGCAGTGTGTCTATGTGGCTGAGACTGGAGAGGAGAGAGATATTCATCAGCACAGATTTACTTCTCAAGAGTGCTGTTATTTCACTGACACAAAAACAACAAAGACATTATCAGGCCCTGCAGAATTGCAGGTGCTGTTTCAATGCTGTACTGTAAATAACCTATGCCTTCTCCTGTGGAAGAATGTGCCAACTGCACCAAGATTTGTTTTAGGGTGTGATGAGATTTCACAAAAAAAAAAAAAAAACATGAACCCCCAGCCTTGGTTGTCAGACCTTACACATAAAAGTTTCTGCTCTGTACAATATTTGTTCTTTTAACATCTTAGATGATGAGTTTCAGTAATGTTAGCAGTGTGATACTCAAGTCTGATATTGTATTGTGGTATATTCTGGAATTTCAATTTATCAGTAACATTTACATTCATACATTTAACTGACACTTTATCACTTTTATGTTCTGTCTACCCTAAGGCCTAACTGTTGATTAAATACTGAGGTGATAAAATCATTATGAAAACTGAACGTTTTTATGGTCTCGGTCTTGACTCAGTCTTCACCTTTCAAAGACCCGGTCTTGACAAGCAGTCTCCTCCCCATCACTAAGTTGCAATGAGTTCCATTACAACTAAATCCTTTATTGCACTGTAATTACTCACAATAAAATGAAATAGCCTAGACCATACTGTAAAACCTCACAGTGTAGCTTTTTATTTACATACACTTGCACTGGCACCCAGGCATATTTCAAAAGATAATGTATGATTAAATGAGTATCGGCTTATGTCTCCTATTAAAGGTATAATCCGGCGTGAATCAACACCTAGCCCTGCTGTTTTATACTGCTAAGCGCTACTGAAAGCCACCTCATGATAAAATTTTGTGCATCGTAGACCGAGTTTGCGAAACGGCAGCTAACACTAACTGAATGAGGCATGTCAAAAACGAAACCTAATCGATTTGCTTTCGTTTTGAAATGCCCCATTCTGTTTACGTTAGCTGCCGTTTCACTATCTCAGTATGCCTTGCATGAAATCCAGTGATTGAGGTGGCTAACAATAGCGCTTGGCACTACAAAACAGTAGGACTACGTGTTGATTCACGCTGGCTTTCTCCTTTAAGACACTGCTATACTGTAGATTTAGTGGGATTGATACACAGTACCAAAAGAGAGGGGCAGTGGAACAGACTGTCCACGGCTGTCTCTACTGCCCCTGCCCTGGTGTGAGTAGCAAAGGAGTCATCTCAGGACATTCTTCACACTCTAATAGAGCACCTTTGTATTTTGGTCCAAGATCTCCACACCTCCATTCTCTAGTTTCAGGGACAAAAAGATGTGACTGCACAGTGCACATAATCATAGAAACATTTGCAAGTTTGTTAAGTTCATCACCTTTTTACTTAACCAATGCATGACTAAATCAATAGATAAGATATACATATTTCAAGAGCATTTTGTATATAACACAGAGTCGAGGAAATGTGTAGAATTGGAATAATTCTGTGCTTGAAATGTTGTTTCTAGTAAACATAGTTTGGGAGGAGCCCAAATGATTGATCGGCAGCCATCACTCCACCCACTTATCTCTTTGTAGGCGATTTAACCCTCCTTACCTGCCCAATATGTCGCCCTGACATTTCAAAGCTTCCCTTCTCCTCCCCTATCTCCTCCATTTCCCCCTTATCCATAGGGGGGTGCCAGTGCACATCACTCTGGCGTAATATCTTTCTTGGACCACAGCTAGCTGTCGGCCCAATCATGCTTATAGCTAGCCTCATTGCCATTGACTTTCAAAGCTCTGCGAGACTTTGGTCTAACCAAGAGCCCTATAACAAACGTTTCTCAAAGCGCATGGCACCGATTGGGTGAACTAGTGAACATATGTAGCAGAACAAAATAATATATTTCCCTGAACATGGCCTGCATGTTTCACCTGATGGATGAGTCTTGGGATGGGTCAGGCTCATGTTGGCTCAGGACAGATCACAAGACATGTCATGTTCTCGATTAATGGAGTGAGACATGGTGGGCTCCACCATGTCGGATTTCTTTGGGATTTCAAGCTGGTGACACAAAGATGAACGGAGGAAGTGGAGAAGAGAGAGAGAGAGAGAGAGAGAGAGAGAGAGAGAGAGAGAGAGAGAGAGAGAGAGAGAGAGAGATGGCATCAGGTGTCCTGCGCCAAGGGACCAGTCTCTGAAGGCCCTGTGGCCATATTTGATGGATGTAATATGGGTCCTCTCTGACTTCAGGCGTTGATGACAGGTGAGAGTTCTGCCATTTATTCCAACGGCAAGGCTGTAGCTCATCTGACAAGCAGAGATGTCAGCAGCAAGAAGACTCCCCTTCAGCTCTGGCATTTATCAATCACACCTCTATCAACAACAACAGCAGGAAGAACACTCTAAAAAATAGAGAAGAAAGTATCCCCCCCAAACAAGACATGGCAGGGTGGCTGTTTTTACTTGCTTGGAGCTCTCTGCCAATTTGATTAGACATTGACATTGTTTTGACATTTTGTCAGGTCTCCACTCTCCACAACCCCCTTTAATCCTATCACAGTAATAATCACTACTGCCAGCACATCATCACCACCATCATCATCATTATCATCATCATCATCATCGTTGTCTTCATCACCATTATCAGTAGTAGTAGAAGATTGCATTCCACATTCTATACAATAAAAGGTAACACTTGAACAGGCTCATTCTATCTTTACTGTGTGTAGACAACTTCAAATAAAGTGCTACCGTTTATTTTAAAAGTATAATGGTATAGTATTTTCTATTTTTTCAATTTCCATAAGTTCTTTTAGTATATAATTCTGAGACAAAGCAAACAAAGGCATGAAGCACAGCATGCCACAGAAGATAAACCTGAGACGGAGAGATGCGGCCTTATGTGCCACTCGGAACAAAGAGGATTAAGCAAGTAAACATCATCCTCAGCAATTCCCCTGAACTTCCCATCCTCATCATTGCTTTATCCATCGCCACCACTATGTCAGTTTAACTCTGATCTTCGTTGCAGTCAGTACACACTCGACCCTGTCCCTTGCTGGCGGGCTTGATCAGAACCAAGGGCTGAGTGTCTGTGTGTGTGTGTGTGTGTGTGTGTGTATGTGTGTGTGTGTGTGTGTATCTGTGTGTGTGTGTGTGTGTGTGTGTGTGTGTGTGTGTGTGTGTGTGTGTGTGTGTGTGTGTGTGTGTGGTGGTTGCAGGGGAAGGGCGCTTTGCATCTGCCCAGAGTGGATGATGATGGAGAGCTCAGTTCCCTAATGAGTCTTTCTGCACAGCGGGCAGAGAGAGTAATAAGCATCATGGTGTCGTTTTATAACCTGTAAATCAGCCCTTTGTTTTATTGGACTTCAGAGGGGGAGATAAGAACTCCCCCTGTGCTTTTGAGCCGTGCCTGTGTCTGTGTCTGTGTGAGAGAGATATTGTGAGGGAGTGTGTGTATAGGTGTGTGTGTGTGTGTCTGTGGATGAGAGAGAAAGAGAAAGAGAGAGAGAGAGAGAGATTGTGTGTGCATGATAGGATGAGTGTGTAAGGGATAAATGTGTGTGTGTGTGTGTGTGTGTGTGTGTGTGTGTGTGATGTGTGGATGACTTATGAGAGGCTTTCAGCGGCTGCTTTACTGCATGCAGTGTGTAAGTGCAGCGTGGCTGTCAATGTGCTTTATTGCACTTTTCTTCCCTAAATGCAAATCCACAGGCAGGAACTTCCGCATCTCGTCTTCCTGCTATTCCCAAGGGGACGCAGGGTGAAAGGACACAAAAGAGAGAGAAAGACAGGCACAGAGAGAACGAGAGGGAAAAGCACGCACACACACAAAAAATTCCAGCAGTTATGTTTCCTTATTTTCCTTGGGGCAAACGAGATCGTTTGTGCTTAGTTGGTTTGGTTCACTTCTGCATACCCCATGAGGTCTGTAATCGGAGACAGGGAAAAAATGAGACAACTGTTATGTGCCAACCAAAAGGTCTTTGAAATGAAAGAAATAAACTGTCAGGATTCCAAATCTGCTTACGCACATCCCGCAGCGGTAGAGACAAAAGCAAGTGAGGACCAGAGGCTTAAGTGCTGGCACAACCCGCAGTCGAACTTCTATGTCATACTTGGCTCCGCAACAGGACAATACACAGGCCTCACACAGAGAAGACGATCAGAAGAAGTCTGTGTCAAACGAAGTATTCATTCACAAATTTGATGGCAGGTCTTAAAAGTTCATGTTCAAGTTAGAAGAAGAATTTTAGTAAGAGGAAAAAACCCATTGAGATGGGACATCTCGTTTTCGATGGGACCTCAAAACAAACATACAACACAAACATCCATTCATACATACTGACTGGCAGACAGACAAATGCTCACCCTCACCCCAGATACACCCAAGTCCTCCACCTTCCTTCAAGTGTTAAACAAATAACAGTCCACAACAAGTTACTTTTTTTTCCTGCTGAACAGAATAGCATGGTTGCAACAGCAAACGAATATGCAGAAACAATAGAAAATTGTGGTTGGTGAGGGTAGGCAGAGTTTCTTTTTTTCTGTCAAATTGTGCTTGTTGATGGTTTATGAAAAATTGGACGTGTCCATTCCTGTTTTGTGATATGTACACTGAGACCTAGTAATGTCCTAATAAACAACTTTTATATTGAGAAACATTATTGTATGTGGAGGAATGTGTCAAGACAAGCCTGTACATTTCAAGATGTACTGAAATAATCATATGAATCAAGCAGGCCTACCTCTCTTGTAATTCGATGTTGCACCACAAGTGCTGTTGCATTAAATACAAGCCAATGGAAGAGTGTCCTGTGTCTGTGCTTAAGACTACTTGAAAACTACGGGGCTCCTCGTGGCATTTTTAAAAGCCTCTTCAGCCTGCTGTTGAACTTCCACTCCACGCTTGGCACAGCACTGAGCTAATGCAGAGGCCTCACAAGCGGTGTTGGGGGGGATGGAAGAGTGCCATACTGAATGTATTGGCTCACAAATATGCCTGCTGGTTTGAAGTTGTGGTGCCTGATCATAGTAATCCATATCACTTTTTCGGGGAATACAGCCAATTTCTCTTCATGTTTCTTTTGCTGTCAGACCAAGTTGTTTGTTCAGAGTACGTGTTTGGAGTGAAAATATTCATACACAGTCCTGGCATCATGCAAGCTTAAATTGTGGGTTCAAACAACCCAGACTTGGGGTTGGAACTTGGGGTGATTTGTCATGTCAGACTTTGAGAAATATTTCAGCCTAAATAAAGTCTGGGTGTGTATACAATGCCCCTATCTCTGGCTTAGAAGGGGAGAGTGGTGTCCGCGCCTTTGTCTTATGGTGTTGTCTTGCTTGGTGCGTAACTTCCAAATAAATCCGTGCAAGTAAAAAAGAATAAGGGAGGCCGCACACAAGATCTTGATGATATGAAAAGGTTGCGTCGTTTTTCAAACTGGGAACACTGATGATGGGCTAGTCCCGAAACGTTTGTTACCCCACTTTTGCTCTGTTTTCTTTTCGGCATTTGTTTTGTTTAATACAGTTTTTCATATTATCAAGATCTTGTGTGCGGCCTCCCTTCTTCTTTGTTTTTACCTATCTCTGGCTTTACAAGTTCTTGTATGCTTTTACATGGGCATTGACTTCAGACAAAATATGAATCAATTACAGTAGCTTGGAAGTCATACACCAGGGGTCTTCAACCTTTTTCAGCCCAAGGACCCCTTTTCTGCAAGACATTCTGCTCGCGGACCCCCGTCCCCAAATGTAGTAGTCTAGGCCTCCCACACAGGAACACCCCACATACTAACAGAGACACAATCCCTGTCTCAAAGGCAGATTGGTGCATCAGGGTCCACACACAACTATACCCGATGTAAAGTCTGCAATTGCAAATAGGTTTGTATGTATTTACAATTGCACGCATAGGTTACGCACAACGGAAAAGGATCCCTATCACTGTAGGCTTAATCCAAAGGCTAAAAAAGATAATGCACGGTGATCAATCATAAAGAAACAAATTTTAACTGTAGTGGGGCAACAAAAAGATATATATCACTAAAAGATACTTCAGATATAATAATTTGGCAGACCCCCTGTAGTACCTCCGCGGGACCCCCTGTTGAAGACCTCTGTCATACACTATTCTAGCCAATTGGTATTTCATTTCAGGAGCAAAAAAGTGACAGCCGAATCCCAATCTTCAGTTTGAATCAGCATGTGAATTTCTAAGCAGTGTAGGCCTATTTCATTTATCTTCCGAGCTTCATTGCTGCCATAAGTCTGGTACGCTGACTGCAACTTGTTGGAAGACCGAGAGAAATTAGCCTGACTGCCCTCTCACCCACAGCACGCCTCCACTTGTATAGCCTTGTGTCCATTTTGATCTGGAGTTGGAGCACAAATTGTTTTGTTCCCAAGGTCCTGAAACTTTGACAGCTATATTTTGCATCCAGAGGTGACAAGTGTAATTATTTATGCTGAACTGACTCTGGCCTATGGCCTGACTGGATCAGCACACAAAGAGGCGTTGGTGGAGGTTGAAAAGGTTTCAGCAATCATATGAGTGTACTGTATAAGAATTCATATGCAAAACCTTCTAAATCTGTCTTCTGAAATATGCAAAAAGTAAGTTGTTTTTATCTATGCTTGATATTTTCAAGTAATATCTATCAAACTGCAGTTTCAATGTTGTTATCAAGTAAAACCAAATTAAACCAAAGCAGTCCTTTTAAAGTTGGACCGGTAATATAAAAATAATATATTTCTGTAAATTCATTGCAAATAGACTTAAAGGTTTTCCATCTGAATCCTTCTTATGTGTGTGTGTGTGTGTGTGTGTGTGTGTGTGTGTGTGTGTGTGTGTGTGTGTGTGTGTGTGTGTGTGAGAGAGAGAGAGAGAGAGAGAGAGAGAGAGAGGGGGGGGGGCACAGGGCTAAAGATTTAATACAAACCAGCATTTATAATCTCACATAAATGTGAGCAGAGGAAAGTACTGATAACCATTCTCCTATTTTATCTCAAAAATAGTCTCCTAAATGTCTCCTACTTACAGCCACAGAACTTTAAATTAGTCACTAATGTAGTGCTAATCGTTCAAGATTTAGTGGATTTAATCAAGCTTAAATGGATTCATTAGAACTCCTTTGAAAATGTATGGACAATATGACATGGTGCAGGAGATAAGCAGTGGAAAAGAGAAAGAGGGGTGGGGGAGGGGGTGTTGCAGGAATAGAGTAGGGGGACGGTGTTTGATAGTTCAAAGGAAAATGACGGGTTCTTCTCACAGCCGTTTTCTTCTCTACTGCCAGTGTCACTCTCTTACGCTCGGCTGCGCTGCGGTGAAACCCTCTTTCTTCACCTGGGAGGACAGCGAGATGGGTGGGGGGTGGGGTCACCTCTGACCAAAATGATTTGATTTTGGGAGAGTGTGATCACTGGCCTTGAACAGTGCCAGGAAGTACCCTGCTCACACCACACATATGTTTCGCTCTCTCTCTCTCTCTCTCCCTTTCTCTCTCTCTTATCTGTCTCTACCTCTCTCTTTCCCTCCCTCTCTTCTTTTTTTGTGGACTACTCCTACTCTCCCCTGCTGCCCAATCACCCACCTTCTCCTCCTTGCTCTTTCTCTTGATTATCTCCCCTCCCCTCCAATGTCCTCTTTCACTCCATCTGTCGTTCTCTATCACTCTTCCTTCTATCTTCCTCTTTCTTACTCTGTCTCTCTTTCTCTCCTTGCCTTTCTTCTCTGAAGGTGTCTTCAGGATGTTTTAGGGTGCAGGACAAAAAGAAAAGCAAAGAGGGGAAGAACTACATCCAGTCAACTCAGGGGCTTGCCAAGAAATAGATGTATCATATAAGACTTTCTCTTTTGTCCTCTCTCTCTCTCTCTCTCTCTCTCTCTCTCTCTCTCTCTCTCTCTCTCTCTCTCCTTCCCTCCCTCCCTCTCTCTATTTCACACCTATTCCTCTCACACACTGTCTGTCTTTCTTTCTCTGTCTGCTATTCTAGCGTTCTTACTACTCCTTGTCTGTCTTTGCATTTTCATTTGAGATGCATGCCGTTATTCTTCCCCGTCTCAACCACCACATACCTTATAAATATTGATTGCTGCAATGTATGGACCAGAGCCTAGGGCGCAGCTTCATAGCAGACAAATGCAGTCAGAGATGAATTTTTCCCCCGACCAAGCAAACTGCGAAGGAAATTTATCAAACAGCTCCTACACCCGGACATGCCACTGGCACATGGAATGGTAATGAATAAAAGCACACGGCTGGAGATGGTGTCCACACTCTCCAAAACAACTTTTGTCATTTCTAAGGGAGGGAATCATCCATTATGCTGTCCAACACTGTTGTGCAGTACATCCTGTTGTGGTCAGGCATAGCACAGGCATATAGCATTTTGTGCTGTCCTGTGTCAGCCTGCCACACTTATTATTGAATGAAACTGAAATGTACAAAGTACCCGGTAAATCAATCAAAAGCAGCATCATGCAAGCTGAAAGATGATACCTGGGAACATTAAATAGAGATGATAAATAGAGAGTGATAGTGATAGCAGTGTATAGAACACGAGACACATTAATGACCAAGAAAACATATTGCATTCACAGTGGGCAATAGTTTGAACTACAAACTACATTCTCAACAATCTGCAGTAAGCTTCCAGCTTTTTTCTTCTTCTTCTTTGTGTTCAAAGTTGTTTCTCTGATAAAAAGGAAATAAGAATCCTATCTTCCTCTGCTTAATAACCTCCAAACAGTTGTTGAGTGTGGTGTGCATGGGCAGAATAATGTGTATGCCTCCATTCTTTCCCCCTATCTTCCCAGTAATGCATTGCCTCTACAAAAAAGCTTTTAGAAAATGAGGTTTAGATCATTACAACACATGAGAGAAGCATACACTTTGCCAGAACTTGTGCACGGTGAGGTGAGCCGATAACTTTGAGAATAAAGGCTTATTATTTTCCATGAAAGATATTGCGGAGACTGAGACGCGTCACACAGGCAAGGTTCCTGCATGGGCGCCACTCTGAGGATGACATGACTACTGAATAAAACTGACACTGGGGGACTATTACTCTCTTGTATGTTTAAGCAATGAAATCCAGTCTCATCTGTCCTATTTATAATTCACTTTATCATCTGAGCTCATTCAATACCATTACAGCCAGTCAAACCAGCCTTAACTCTCTCGTGCTGCGTGCGTGCGTGCGTATCCTCCCGCACAAACGTATTCATCTGCATATGAATTATGAAGCACGGCGTCAGTTGGTATGGCCTCTAAAATCTCTGCAGTGGATGGTTGATTTATTGATTGCCTGCAGTTGAGATGCACCCTGCCATAGCCATGTAAGCTGTAATGTTATTGCTCCTCATTAATCAGAGTGACAGAAACAAACTGCAGCCACGCATCTTTTACACACCACTCAAGTCAACAGGAGAGGATGTGTGTGTGTGTGTGTGTGTGTGTGGGGGGGGGGGTTAGGATTGGTGAGTGAACGAGGGAGGGAGGGAAGGAACGAAGGAAGGTGAGGCAGATGGAAAGATAGGGAGGGGAAGAGCGAAAGACAGATTGAGAAACACAGGTCAGGAGACAGATGCGGCACAGTGGCCCAGCAGTGGCTTGATGGAGTGGCCCTGTCTGACAGCGGAAGAGAAAGAGAACCGCTGGCTGGCGCCGTGAAGTTCAGCAACTTTCCTCAGTGTCTCTTTTTGTAAAACGGATGAGTTGATGCGACACAAGGACCGCATGCTGCCCTGTCACAGTCGCTCTGTGGGGGTCAGGCTGAGACCAAAAACCGAATCAAAGCACCGGTGAACTGAATCCAATCATATTTTAACTCACAGGTCATTCAAAAGAGCCAGATCTTGATACCTTGAGTTACAGATGTAGTCAGTGGTGTTTGCTGTCTGTGTCAGTACTGTGAAATAAAATAGAATTCTGCTAGACCTAGAGGTATGGTGCTGTATAACAGAAGAGCAATAGTTGTTAGCCTGCAATAATTTGAGATAGTTTTGATCACAAAGGTATGTAAATGCATACAGGATTGAAGAATAGGGGTATAACCCACAGAGTAATTGTGCAGAAACAACATTCATTCTTTATTTTAGAGTGCTTGTTTTCACTCTTGAGGTCAAGATGGCTGAATTTTCTGTGAAACCGCAGTTGTAATTGCAGTCATTTTGACTTTTATCCGCAATTTTCTTATTTGCTCGGTTTTGCCCCAAAATAGATCCATAGGCCTGCAAGATAGAAGGGCAGGGAGCTATAATGCATATCATCTGAAGTACACTGTCATTAATGACAGGACTAGCTTGAACAGTGTCAAAATGCTTACAACACATTTCAAGGGTTACATAAAAAATAATAAATAAACAAAAATTCTGAACCTTTAAGTGATCCCTGTAACAGTCTTGCTGTTGACCTGCTGATTCAATTTATATGGATGAGACAGACTAGTAATGAACACTCCTTATTCAGCCCTCTGGGATAGTTTGTACATGAGATCAAATATATGTAAATTTCTCCGCATCATTTATTTCATCTTATTTTTTGGAGCATGTTAACCTATTATCTAATGAGGGTGTTTTCCAAACCTTGGATGCATTCTGACATGCGTTTCAGGCATGTTTATTCATGTTTGTGCCAAAGAAATATGCTAAATATAAGAAACTCTTGAAGTACACCCCCCCCCCCCCACACACACACACACACATCTTTTTCTCCACAGTCAACGCATTACAGATTAACAGAATTGCTCGGCAGAAGCAAGCTCTGGTACAGATTTACGCATTTCTCCCCCCCTGCTGCATATTTCTGTGGAAGCATGTGTGTTGACATCATAAATTTGTATGTTTGGGACCAACTCCTCATGTCTGATGAGTTTTATTGAGGGTTTGACTTGCTGAGTCACCCATTTAATGTTTGATCGAGTGTGGAAAGATTAATGAAGGAGATTTGTGTGGGACTGCGTTGTGTGTGGCATCTTCCCACAATCTGTCTTCCCACTGAGGAGGTACATCCGTAACAGCGAGCCCTCGGGGCCATAGGGTCTGTCTTTGTGTCACACAGAGAAGCACAGATGTTTTTTTTTTGAATGAGCGATGCCACCATGGCAGGGTTGGTCTTGATGGCAGAACAAATGATGCCACGACTGAGGGCAATCTTGTGTGGCAGCTTTTCTGACACAGCGCCCTCTGACAATTATGCTTCTGTTTATTTGGTTTGTTTGTCTGCTTTTGTTTTTGTTTGTTTGTTTTGTCCTTGGGTACAGGGAGGACTGTGGCTGTGGTAGATGTCATTATTTAGCAATGAAGAAAGAACTTTACCAAGGAGAAGAGGAGAGAAAGAGAGAGAGAGAGAGAGAAAAAACAAATTGAATGGCCTGAAATAAGTTAGAAAGTGAAGCGAGTCAGTGAGGGCAAGAGTAAGAGAGAGAGAGAGAGAGAGAGAGAGAGAGAGAGAGAGAGAGAGAGAGAGAGAGAGAGAGAGGGAGAGCTGAGGCAGTCCTTATACCTGAAGGATGAGTGATTAATTTGGAGATTTGCTGACAGGGCTCTCTCTCTCTCTCTCTCTCTCTCTCTCTCTCTCTCTCTCTCTCTCTCTCTCTCTCTCTCTCTCTCCTCCTTCTCTCTTTCTCCTGCGAGCTTTGCCTGCTCTTTAAAACTTCTGTGCCCCCCCTCTCCCCCACCACCCCCACACACATATTGCTCCCTGGGGTGCCTGCAGCCACTCTGAGCTCACACTCCCTCTCCAGCCACAGGCCGTTGGCCAATGGGGTGGTGGTGGTGGCGACGGAGGGCAGACAGAGAGGGAGGAAGGAAGAAAAAAGTGTCACCCCAGCAGGGTTCCCGGAGCAGGTGTAGCCCTGCTGTATGTAGGCCAACAGATGCCTGTGATCTCCTAGTCAAATCTCCCACCTCAGCACATCACATCCCCCCAAACAGCCCCAGAGTCAGGAAAAAAAGCTAACAGATTTAAGAGTAAATTAATTATACACCTGTTTCACAGAGGAAAACCTCATTCAATTGTGCCTTCCTCTTCTTCCCTTGCTTTTTTTGTTGTTGTTGTATTCCTGTAGCTCGCAGTTACACCCTTTGGAGTTGTTCTTGCACTTAAAAAAGAGTGCAAAATTTACCCATAATCCCCCCCCCCCCCCTTCTTGTTTCGATTATAGCCCTCAGTGCAACTTCAAGAAAGTTCCGGAAGACCAATCTGTTGTTTCCACACTGTTGCTGTAACTTCTGTATTGTTATGGTTGATAATGTGGGCCTTTGGGGGCTTGAGTGACAACATGATGGACGCGGACACAGTGCACTGAGGGCGAGGAGAAAGGCAAAGAATGGAGAGAATGAAAAAAAAAAGACAGGAGAGGAGGGAAAAACAGCCTTTGTTCTCAGTGGGAAATGTTGTCATCCTGATGAATATTATTAGCACCTCAATTGAGGGAGACAAAGAATGGGGGCAGTGGCAGACATATCCGCAAATGCTCAATAGACAAGAAAATGGAGAGAGAGAGAGAGAGAGAGAGAGAGAGAGAGAGAGAGAGAGAGAGAGAGAGAGAGAGAGAGAGAGAGAGAGAGAGAAGGTTGACCATGATGATGGGAGGTCTTTGTTTTTGTTTGACTCCAGGGTTCCTAGTAGAAAAGAGTCGACCTTAGAACCAATTTGGACCTTTGCTGTGTGTGTCCAGTTGAGATGGCAAATGGACTGCATTCATATACTTCTCTGAGCAGGGCTTTACAACTTCACACACACACACACACACACACACACACACACACACACACACACACACACACACACACACACACACACACACTGATGACCAACCTTCACACTGAAAGGAGCTTGGGGTTTAGTATCTTGCTGAAGGACACTTTGATAGAGTCAGGAGGAGCCAAGCTCAAACTTGCAGCCTTCTAGTTGTGGTATTCACCTTATTCCGCGGGTAAACACAGGGGCTGCCATGACGATTGTCTTTCAACATCCGGCCTAGCAACGCATTGACTTAGCGTTGTGATATTTAATGTCTTCCAAGACAATTGGAGGACAATCGTGGAAGAAAAAATGATAAAAAGGGGCGTGACTGCGTAAGGTGAATAATAACTCCACCACCACCTGCACAGCCATTGCCCCACACTGCCCCCACAGGCCTGGTGTTGCACTGCAGGCTCTCAGTGGAGGTGGCTCTCCTTTTATACTTGTTTTGCGAGTGTTTAGAGAGTTGTCCATTTTATAGCCGCACAGACAGGTGAGAGGGAGAAGCACAGTGCAGTATTCAAGGTTCTTAGCTGAGGTGCTGGCTGTGAAGCAACATTTTGTTACCCTTAATGTGCCGTAATTACCCTTCTAGACACAGCTGATGTGAATGTGTTTGGTGTGTGTGTGTGAGTGTGTGTGTGTGTGTGTGTGTGTGTGTGTGTGTGTGTGTGTGTGTGTGTGCCTGCGTGTGAGTGAGTGTGTGAATGTGTGTGTGTGTGTTCTTCAAGGCTTTTCATTAACGCTGTACAACAGCAGCTGCTCCCACTGGTCCCATTTTTCCATGTGTGGTGCCCAATTGCCTGTGGCTCTTGGCCCTGGCAG
>JAODXP020000017.1:24405193-24412693 GCA_027497455.2 Sardinella longiceps
AGAGAAGAAGGATTAGATCCAAAGGAGAAGAAATCTTGCAGAGCATAGCAGAGAGAGGACAAAAAATCATTGTTTTAATAATTGAATGTTACAAAGCATGAAATAAAACAGTGCATGGAAAAATGGCCACATTTTCTTCAAATCCATATAGGCTAGGAGCAATTCAAAAGCATTTACGATGGCTTTTACATGTTAAAAAAATAAATAAACACAATCATCTATCATCTTTAAAATGAACTGGTGCCCTGATTATGTATGGTAGGGCTTTATGCGTCACTGATTCAAATGAACAGGAGACAAAAGTACAAAAGTACTGCACATTTGAACAATAAAATCACTTTTCCTCATGACTCAACAACAGAGCTACCATTCTTACAGACCCTATAGGTACGGGATTTAGGGTTTTCTCCATATGGACATCTTTGTTGAGAAAAATCTTTTAATCTCAGACAAGGTTTCAACCTGTATGCAAAATTGACCCTTAATTGAAATGCAATGAAGAATAGAAGACTTCACATCTTGGAACAGTTCCTCGCCCCTGTCTCCCCCAAAATAGAATCATGTCTTTGAGACAAGTAGACTTACCCTCTGGTCTTTCAAATTAATTAATCAAAAAGCCTTTTCTAATATATGAAATGATGGTTAATGTAAATAACAGATATAATCAGGAAGAGTTGGCTGCAAGATTTGTCATTAATGTAGCCTACTTTAAAATACACTTCCCTGAGATTAGATTGTAGTTCAAATGCAAGGGCTTTAATCAGTATCTGAACATTAGCTCTACTTGAAAACTTGGCAAGAATTGTGAGTTGAAGGAATTGTCTCAGCCATCCCTCTATCTTATTTCCATATGGTGGTTTTCGAAAATACTGTACGTGGTTTAAAAGTACAGTACAATTTTCATATTTTCAATTTTTAATAACAAACACTCTATGTCTGTAAAATTAAATGAAATACAATGCAAAACATTTTGTAATAGACACTAAGACAATTTTCATTTTATATGTAAAATGATAAATAAACATATATTCAGTATTGTTGTGTGCAGGGGATTGTATGTTACAGAAGGTCTGAAATCATAAGCCATGTTTATATCTAATTAAACATAATTGTCATAATTGTTTATAATTGGACTGAGAATGACAACAACAAAACACAACACAGCACTATCCAAAACAGCGTGAGGGCACGTCACTTTTATTTAGCTGACAATATATGCCATAAAAAGACATACGTGCCTCCAGTAAATTATAAACAAAGTGATCTTGTTAGGTCCTAAAGTTACAAAACCAGATGAAACTAGATTTCTAAAACCACACTATATGTAATGAAAGCTTAAAAACAGAAATTATGCTGTGTGGTTGTGACAGATTTCCCAGTAACACAATAAGTACATTATAATATAATATAAATAAAATATTGAGCAAACAGTTGCACAGACTTAATTAGTATGCAGTGTATCAACACTTCACATTATGGGCAATACAGCCATGGTATCAAGGACACAGACATGATGTTCTCCCAGGCATTTGGTGCTCTAATATCATTTGGCAAACCACTGACAATGTGTATCCCATCACTGCCCTGGAGGTGTGCATGTAATTCTGGAGGCTCTCTTAGAGCACACTGAATGCCTAATGGTATAAAGTGTTTGAGGTGAGTGGGAGTTGAATGTTTGTGACAAAGCTGACAGTCTTTTAGCAGGATGCTGCTGAAGCGTCTTGGTAAGCCAACGCTGCGCTCTGTGATTACGCAATCGAATACAGGCGTCTAATGGAGTGTTGGAGGAAACAAAAAGTAATTAAAGAGCTCTTTTTTTTTCTTTTAGTTAAACACAATATCCTCTTAGCCTTACAGCACTACTGGTAAACACAGAATCCAATTAGCTGGCTGACATAGAGGCTATAGACGGAGTATCCACTTGGCTCACAGCTCCTTTTGCTAAACACACAACACAATATACTTCTCCCTCGCAGCAGTACACAACCAAACACACCACATTACACCCTTCGATGAGATATGCTTTTTTCTGATTGGCTGGCAGGTGTCCAGTATTTTTCTTTACACAAACATAGGCCTTTACAGTATGTATGCATAGTAAAGTTGTTCCTATTTAAGAACATTTTGGATATCACAAAGGAAAACCTACTTTTCAAAGACCTTTTATTCATTCCACATCTCACACATTATCAGACTGCTAAATACACTGTGTTCTTTCCCTTCCAGTTTTAAACTATGTCTATATGAACATCACTGACAGTAGCTGAGAATCAGTCTCCTTGACAGTTTGCGAGGGCCGAAGTGCAGCTGGTAAGAAGCGTCTAGCATCACTAATTTTTCTAAACAATATCACCAAACTTACACTTGTCAACCAACAAGGAAATGTTGGTTGTCAAAAAAGAAAAATGAAGGAAAAGGTTGTACATCAGATTCTGACCTCTTATGCACATCAATCTACAAAGAGTGAATCTCTTACGATTCACTAGTTATTCTTCAGTTAGCTTGATGGCACATCTAATGCTAATAGCTCTGTAAAACTTCACGGGCCAAACACTTGAGCTGTGTGTGGGTGCGAAAAGGAGGCTTCTGATTAATTTAATAAAACGTCCATACCGTCCTCTGCAGACCAAAACTCCTTATTTTGCAGTAAAGTACACATCTGTGACATTGTTCTTTAGCCAGAATGTTAAACTGCTAAAGTGTCTGTCCGTGTGTGTGTGTGTGTGTGTGTGTGTGTGTGTGTGTGTGTTTTTTCGTTATCTGGTGTAATAGGCAGTGTTCAAAGGATGTGTAACAACGAGGAAGCGTTAAACATCAATGGGTAGAAAGTGATTAGAGTAAAATAAGGAAGTGTAGGAGTAAATCACCTGCTATTGTATATGCAGAGATGCAGGGTGAATGGACACAAGCAGTTAAGAGCTGCTGCTGCTGCTGCTGCAGAAAAGGATGATAGCACCACAAAAAGGACGTAATTTACAAAGAGGTTTGTTATCTGCAGCGAGCAACTTTTAAAAAAAGAATCTGATCAAAGAGCACTTTTGCTTTCCTGAAACATAAAAAAAAAAGTTTGTGAAGTGCTCAGTTCAGCTAAGCTCTGTCTTTTTGTCGCCTGCTCAGGAAATTACTGCTTCTGTTAAGTGCAGTGCCCATTGTTTTTCATCTTCACATGACCACCACTCCAGAAAAACAATTACCTGCAGGGAGCTCAACATCACTTAGCTTTACGGTTTTATGTGTGTGTGTGTGTGTGTGTGTGTGTGTGTGTGTGTGTGTGTGTGTGTATGTGTGCGCACGCGCATGTATAGGCTATATGAGATGATAAAGAAAAGAAAAGCACAGCAACACATAATAGTCTTGATTAGGTCTTAATTAACCAAAATAACTTATTTTGTATTGTTTTGCTTCAATTTTAAGAGAATATGGGGTATTGTAATCAATTCTTGAATGTCATGCTAAGATCACAGAGAAATCTGAAATACTTCTTTGGACCACAGAACACCAACAACATGTCTGATGATGACAGATTAATTTATTCTTTAATGTGACTAAATAAAGTTCAATTGATCAGATGAATAAATTGTGCTACTCCCATTAGTCTGTGATTAATTGATCTCATTTGTGGCTTTGTGAAATCGTTTTCTAACCCCCTCCCCACCCCCCCTTTTCTTCCTTTCTGACCTCGTTCTGTAATAGTCCTTTAAAAGCGATCCAATGACTTTGATGTTTCTTCCTCACTTCACTTGAACTTCCACTCATATGTTTTCTGTGAAACCTCTAAGCCGATTTGACTTTCCAAACGAAGAGAGAGAGAGAGAGAGAGAGAGAGAGAGAGAGAGAGAGAGAGAGAGAGAGAGAGAGAGAGATTGCACATTGAGAAAAGAGGAGGGTTTTATTCTCCTGGAGCAGTTCCTGATCATCCTTATAGTGCAGCTTGACTTCTCCCTTTTATATTTCCGCCGTCTTTTAAACGACCGTGTCTAATTGCGATGGCATTTTTAATTAAAAGTCAAGGATATGTGGTTGTTTTCCTTTTTTTTTCCCTTTGCCCGCGCGCTGCGTTTAATCTGCTTGTGCCCCCACCGCTTTCTCTGGCTCCCTATCTGCCATCTATCTGTCTAATGAGAAAGAAGGGAGAACCCTGTGGTGGACTTGTTGATATTTGTCCTTCTTCAGGAGGGATCCTGGGAGTTGGTGATTAGTGGGACGCATTCCCGCCGCGCTCGCTCGCTCGCTTTCTCGCTCGCCTCTGAAGCTCCAGGATGTGAGGCATCCTGGATTAAAGATAAGGGAGAGGGCCCTCCGCACTTGCACAAACCAACAGAACACCCCCTCTCTCTCCACACACACACACACACACACACACACACACACACACACACAATCACACGGCTTCCTTTATTCTCATCTCCCCTCCCTTATGGATGCCTCGTTTTCTGAACTCTTTGATGGGAGCACAAGGACAGTAAGCTCCTTTTGCATGACCTCATGTGAACTTGAAGGTATCAAAACAACAACAACAACAACAACAACAACAACTACATCAAATAACACAAATGTATTGGTATACAGTAAGTTGTTCCCTTGCCAAAAATTAAAGGTGAAAAATATATTTTCTGAAGTCTGAATAATGAAATGTCCAACTATCTATAGGCAAGCTTTCCCATTGTACGGTGCAATTGGTCTCAGCCTCTGGATGGACCCATCGCTCTGGCCCTGGTTGTGTCCACAGCTCAGCGGGTGATTTGGCCAAGGTGTGTGATTGCGAAGGGGAGGGATGCCAGCTGCTGGGGGTGGGGGGGGGCTGTGCTGGCACAGTGGGGGCAAGAGGGGTGGTGGTGTGGGTGGGGGGGTGGCTGAAGCACTCGGGCAATGCAAGGCAAAACTCATCACCTCAGACTCACCACCAGTGGCAGCCCACTGATTCTGTTCACGCGTGCGAGACCGCAGCACAGAGAGAGAAACACACACACACACACACACACACACACACACACACACACACACACACACACACACACACACACACACGCACACAGATCAAGAGGAGGCAAAATAGGAAAAGCCCTTCTGATCCCACACTCTGGAGAGACACTCAACTGTAGCGCAGCACACACCAGTGTCCTAGTGAGCAGTGGACTTTGGCAAGCAGAGGCATCAAAGAGCTTGGCCAATTCAGTATAACACAGTCAAGTCATCTTGTTCCTTCCACAAAGTTACGCCATGTACTGTAAATGTGGTGTGAAATTAGTTTTTAGCACCAATACCGCAAGTCTGAATACTAGTCACATACTGTATTGTCTTAAAATAAGTGTCTGTTTGTGCATTTGAGTGCAAAGGCTGCATGTTGCCATAGTTGAATAAACACATACAGTACACACAATATACATACATTACAGAATTACATGTGAGGTGGATCAACTTACTGTAAGTTCTCCCTACAGCCACTGGTTCCCAGGTTCCATCTAGCGGTGTTGATGGACCAACAGGCAAGTTAACCAATCCTCTACCATGACAATGGACAGGGGAAGCATCAGAGACATGAAACCTCTGAAGTGGTCTTTCCCCTGCCAGCGTGTGTGTGTGTGTGTGTGTGTGTGTGTGTGTGTGTTAAGGGGATGTAAGTATATGTGTAATTTTTCTTGTCTTTACAAATATATGCTCAGTATTATGTGGTTTCCTGTGTGCTGTGTGTGCATGTGAGTGTGGGGGTGGGCAGTAGGGTTATATGTTTATGTGTATATTTGTGCACATATGTGTGTGTGTGTGTGTGTGTGTGTGTGTGTGTGTGTGTGTGTGTGTGTGTGTGTGTGTGTGTGTGTGTGTGTGTGTGTGTGTGTGTGTGTGTGTGTAAGGCCATGAAGGTGGAAGGTGGAAAAGCAGCCATGGTGTTGTCTGCAGCTGGGGCCTCTCTCTCTCTCTCTCTCTCTCTCTCTCTCTCTCTCTCTCTCTCTCTCTCTCTCTCTCTCTCTCTCTCTCTCTCTCTCTCTGTGAGGCTCTTTGGCAGGGCGTCACTGGGAGCAGGTGTCCTCTCTCCAGACCAGGGCTCCTGTGAAGCTGCGGCCCACAACGAGACCCCTTCTGCTGCCAGACACTCAGCCAACCAAGGGCCAACACACTAAAACACCAACACACACACTGTACACATGTGTGCTCCTATTTCTCTCATGAAAGGAATCAGAGTGTGTGTGTTTACTTGGGTGCATGTGTCAGAAGGGTTCAAAGAGAGTGGACTATGTACCAAAGAGGAAGCAGAATGAGGAGAAAGTCAGTGTGTGTGTGTGTGTGTGTGTGTGTGTGTGTGTGTTTGAGAGAGAGAGAGAGAGAATGGTGGAAAGAGAGAACGAGAGACAGAGAGAGAAGAAGAAAATACAGTTGAGCTGTGTGATTGCAGTGTCAAGATGTTGTTTGTGCATGATGACGACCAGGTGGAGAAGTGCTACATTGTTGTCACTCACATTCAGTGGCTTTGAGTGTACAATCAAGGTTTGACAGGCAATAGGTAAGTAGTTTTGACTGCTGTCAGCAGCTTTTACAGCCCTCAGCCTGCTGCTGACATGCCTCTGAATTACCTTGTCTGAATTACTTATATTATTACTGAGCATTTATAGACCACAATGTAGAAAGAAAACAACATACTGTACAGTCACATACTTATCGCCTTAGCCTACTTATTGCCTAATTAAGTCACCCGTTTAATACTTCTTTTTATGTTACTGTTTTATGCTTACAGTTTTATGCATGGTCTGGGCGAAATACCATTATGATGGTATTCTCCTACACTATTAGTTGCACTAGGGTTAATAGTGCCTTTATAAACTGTAATTTGCTGTCTCAAAAAAAAACAATTTCTATTTTTGTTGCAGACTAAACCATTTTCCTCTTGCAATAAAATCAATGGTGGAGCTTTAAGTACAGTGATGGATGATGGACAGAAGGCTGGTTGATTATTGGTTCTCTGAAGAAGACTGCAGTTGAACGATGTCAAAGTGAAAACACAAAAACTATCAGCATACAGATAAGAAACGTATAAAAAAAATGCTGAAGTGTAATTAATTCTGTTAATTGACAATGAACCTGAATCACACTGACCCTGAGCTATAACTAATTATGTTTCAAAATGAGCCTTTGATTTGCTGTGTAGGTAGGCCTACAGATTTAACAAAAATATCATTGATTCCATCCAGATGCTTCCAGTGGGATGGTGGGGTTTAGTGTCTAGACAGTATTCACCATGGGGAATTCAAAAGTTCAAAAAGGGATTTTTGTTGTTATCCTACTTTCTTATGCAGACATTTAAAGAAAAGTTTAGCTGAACAAAATGAAAAACTTTCCAAGAAAAAAAAAAACTAAACTTTTAGGGTTAGAATTACAAGCAGAATTTAAAAAGTAAAATTTCTGTCAAAGTTTGTTATTTTGTTGTCAGTAGAGAACAGATTTTGGTAACACTTTGCGGTAAGGGTACATGAATTATCATGAATTCATGCATGATTTCATTCATGA
>JAODXP020000017.1:24422693-24440193 GCA_027497455.2 Sardinella longiceps
GGGGCAGATGGAGGTGAACATCGAAACATTGGATGGAGTGCCACAAGAGTGCCAAGACCCTTGCAGATCCTTCCCAGTCGAGGCAGCAGGGTTAAGTCTAGCCTAGCCCTAATGGATAGAGACCCAACTGGCTGTAAAACGACAGGATAGGTATGTAAGCCTAGTATTTTGTTGAAGACAGGGCCAGTGATGAAGTGTGGTGGTTTAATTCATTACCTCTGCCAAGGAGGTTATGTTTTTGATGGCGTCTGTATATGTGTGTGTGTCTGTGTGTACAATATAACTCGAAAAGTACAGCACAGATTTGGATGAAATTTTCAGACAACTTGTGTATTGGGACAAGTAACAACTGATTTAATTTTGGTGGTGATCAGTGATCCAGAACACGAATTTATGGAATTTATATTGTGTCTGTGACCACATTGCCTTGGCGGAGGTCTGTGCTCTCTCTTTTCTAGATTCACCTGTTAATTGGCTTTGAACCACAAATCCACCGTTATAAGTCCATGTTGGATAAATAGTACCCGTAAAACCACCTGTTATCACCAATAACTTGAATTAACCTTCATCAAAAATATGCTGCAATCCATACCAAAACCTTTTATTTACTTGACAGACAAGCATATTGAAAGTGGAGAGCAGACAGTGATTTCAGCAAAAAAGAAAGTGAAACAGGAATTCTAGATAGAGAAAAACTTACAAAAGGACACCGCTGTAATCCACAGCCTCTTGTAAAATAGCTTATTTTTAATATCCCAAAATGGTATACATTTTTCATGCCCATTTAGTCCAAATGCTACAGCCTTGTCTTTCCTGTTGAGGCATGCACTGATAGCACGCATACAGCTTTCCAGTCCAGCAGGATTTTGTCAGTCTCCCAACACGCTCCTCTGCATCCTCCTTTTAAACCCTTTTCGCAGCTGAGACAAAACATCAGGGTTTAATATATCAATTTAAATGCAGTGTGATATCAAGGGTGAATTCCAGCAGTCAAGTTGGGCTGCATGGGCAGCATTGGGTTAGGCTGCCTCGAGGGCGCCACAGCGGCTTGCTCACCTGGCACAGAGCACCATCCCATTTGGACACCCAGTTTGTCACAACACAAAAAGTACAACCCCAAAAAAAGAGAATGAGAGAGAGAGAGAGAGAGAGAGAGAGAGAGAGAGAGAGAGAGAGAGAGAGAGAGAGAGGTAGGGAGAGAGAGACTGAAGAGGGAAAGCAAAAAATAAAATGCTAGAAGTAGACATGCTGATGTGTTCAAGGCGAATGAACTGCCGGAGCATCACATGGTTGTTTGGCGCTCGGGCTCGACACAGCTGGAGCATGCTGTGGCAGATGCCCAGAGCAGGGTTGAGGGACTCATGGCAGATTTGTAAAACCAAGTCTCAGACATCCTTCTTTCTCAATTCGGAGCCTCAGTGGTCTTCCCTTCTGCTAGGACGAATGTCCTGACTTGCAAAAGAGTACCAATTCTTAACTGATGGCAGCAACGTGATTAACGATTTGTCCCACTTGCTGATGGAGTCTCTACTTGTGGCATATTGCTAATTGCCTTTTAATCACATTTACCTGAGATGCGAATCAGGCAGGGGTGCTGAAGCGGAATAGCTGTCTGCCTCTCTCTGTGAAGTAGCACTGGAAATGATCCCTCAAACTGTGGTACGCTGCAGTTAAAAGTTTGAGCAACTCTCAAAGGAATAAGCCGGAGTGAATCAACATGCCCTGCTGTTTTAAAGTGTTAAATGCTATTGATAGCCACCTCAATGGCCGAATTTCGTGCAAGGCAGATCAAAATGGCAGCTAACGTTAGCTAACGCTAACGTAATTGATTTGACATGCCCCATTCTGTTACCGTTAGCTGCTGTTTCGCTATGTTGGCCTACATTGCACGATATTCGGTCAATGTAGCTAACAATAGCACTTAGCACTCTGAAACAGCTGGACGATGTGCTGATTAACTTTGGATTGTTGCTTTCAAGGGATATTCTGGTGCACTTACATCCATAGGCTGTATTACAAAACATAGAGCATAAATAGCGCAAAAATAGACCAACTAGTGAGACAGCAGCTAAGACTAACTATTGGGAGCCAAGGAACCTACTTTCCTTGCCACTAACAGCAGAGGGTAAAAGCGGAGCAAGAGTTGCAGATGTTTGTGTAGTCCTATGTTCTATTTTTGCGAGTGTACAAGATCTTTGAAAATCATGACATTCACTAAAATCACTTAACATATTATATTGCTCTATCTTGGTCAGAAGGCTATTAAAGTGGTCTTTGCTATCAGTTAGCATTAACTGCTGATTCTATGTATGGTCTATGTATAATATTGTCTTATTCGTTTTCAATTAACAGAGCTATGGATTGAAATGCACCATGATAGATCTTGATACATAGGTCTGGTGCTAGATGCCTCATCTGATTGATTATGAGCAGAGAGGAATGTCAGGAGCACATTTATTAACGATTCTAACACAGGTCAACCTTACAGACAGCAGGTCTGGTTCAATTGGCATACATGCACTGTAGTGGGCCAAGGTGTAGGCATCTGTGTTATTCCCTGGCACATCATATTTAGGTCACACTGACTCACACACACACATTCACTAACCACATTCACACACACGCGCACACACTATAATTTGTGATCCTCCATACTTTTGTCATGCGCGGTCTGAAGCATAGTCCAACGACAGATACTGTATTTGGGATTGTGTGGAGCTCTCTTTTTAAAGCTGTATTTGGTAAGATTGCAAAATTCTGTGAATTTTCAAAGTTGGAAATTTTCCATGGGAATTAACGGGAATTTATGAGAATTTACAGGAATGAACTAGCCTGGGAGTTCCCATGCTCCTTTTCACGCTTATTTCATTTCACTTTGCAAAGCAGCATGGTGACCATGGCCGTTTTTCTCGCCTGGTTTCGGTATCCAATAGCAGAACAAAAAGGGATTTGTACGGCCCTCGATTGCATTTTACGTCACATGGTGGTTCTGGTATTGGCTCCGAGGTATGTACAGACGCTATGATAGACATTCGTAGTGCCCAATAAACGGCTTTGGAACATATCGTACAACGATGACTTCCGGTACGAGAAATGCAATATGGTAGGTCTCACAGACCTAACATATCACTTGTGCATTTTAGTTTGGCATTCGATTCCGTCATCACTACTTAATTTCTCCAAATTTCTAGAATTCTTCCATGCCTGTTGTACTGTATGTGCCATTATGACATGGGTAGTAGTTCCTGAAATCCCATGTTGACTTCTAACCTTTTACAGGCTTTTAATATTCCTCTTCTCCTCTCGTCGCTTGGAAGCAAGAATGTCACTCTCAATCTCTCCTGACATTTCTGGCGAAGAGCCTCTGCGATGTGACAAAATGCAACATGTGTTGGAATGCACGCTCTATCCTCTGGTGGCAAATGCAAACAGCCGGCTTCATAGTGTCACATTTAATACAACAAGGATGATATTTAGCTATTCTCAGCAGGGAAATTATGTCAACAGTTGAGGTTTTATTTTTAAAATAGTTATTTATATGTAATGTAGGAATTTACAAGTGACATTTTACATCACTCAAGTCAAGCGATTTCACGTGTTTTATTGTCATTTTAACCATAACCATGTTCCACCATAAACATGGTGTTAAAAAAGACAATATTAAAGCATTCAAGACAAGCATACATGAGGTAAACATTAAGTGCAGTGACTATTTGAAGTTATAGGACAGAAAAGGGACAGGACAGACACAAGACATGGCATAGACTTACATTACAGCAGTAATTATGATCATTTAAGAGGTGGAAGTAGAATGTACTGTATAAAATACAAATTGTCAGCAGTGAAAGAAAAGTGCAGAAGTGTATTCCAATTCAGTTTGAGAGGCCTTGTGTCATGTCCCATTTCTAGATTCTGACTTCTTAGAAGCAGCTCTTTCCCATGGAGCTGCGAGCAGTTATGGTGCAGTACCTTCTGCCTGATGGCAGTATGGAGAACAGTGAGTGGATGTGTCCTTATTACTTTTAGCTTTGTTTGTTTAATTGTTGTAGATGGCAGAGAGGGAGGGGAGAGAGGCCCCAGTGATCTTTTAAGCTGTCCTCGTGATCAAAACGCACTTCACCCTCAATTCCACGCCTGGTCACATTTGTTTAGCAGCAGAGCAGTTTCCATACTGTGATGGCACTGCTGAAGATGCTCTCAATGGCCCCTAGAAGGTAGTCAGGATGGGGGAGGGGAGATGGGCTTTGCACAGATTCCTCAGGAAGTAGAGATGTTGCTGGTCTTTCTTGGTGATGTTTGTGGTGTTCTAAATCCATGGGAGGTTGTCTGCGATGTTGACGCCCAGAAAATGAGTACTCTGAACAATCTAAACTGGTCGATCGTTTATGGACAGTGGAGCACTGATTTGCTTTTTGTGCACTTTGTATGGATTCACTATTTGTATGTTTGGTATGAGTGCAGTTTGTTATACTCCATTAACTTCCAAGATGAAAAAAAAGAACTACAAGTAACTTCCCTGATTGCTATCATTTTCTGTCACAAACAAGTTTTGATATGATACATGAATTCTAATCAATCCTAATCAAAGCTAAATGCTGTTTTATGAAGACAAAGTTTATGAGGAATCCATGAGGATGATTGACAGAAGTGAACTCACTCACTGTTTGCTCATCTAACTCCACATGCTGCAGCTTTGGGAATTAACCCTGCGCTGGTTCTATTCCATTTCACCAGTAATTCTGCTCTCACATTCCCTTCACCTATAGGTGGTGCAAACAGATATCACATCCCAACGATCTCCACTTCAGCCATTTCAGAACCAAGGACAGCTACCAAGGTAAGTTTTTTTTTTTTTTTTTTTTCAAAAACTCAACATTAAAGCACAAAATAAAGAAGTACAGTATGTTTTTCTTGAACCCATTGAACCAGTTGAATCAGTTAATTATTATTCTTGCTGTAAAATATAGCTGCATGAAAAACAAATTGCCCGCTTTGCCAGTGCCTTCCTAAATATTTCAGTAACTTGTCAAATGTAAACAAAACCTGTCTGGAATTTTTCATTTATTTACCAACTGCGAATATAAAATAGAAAGATGTATGGTACCTTATTTCCCATTTCTCAAATGGTATGAGACCTAAAAAAAAAATTGGAAGAGTGAGAAGTTAGTAGCTTCTCCAATATTAAAGTTATTTTAAAGCAGTTGTTCCAAAATTTGACCAATCATAGTGCCCTAGAGTCGCCTAGACACAACCTAGCGGTAACTTGTGAGGTTATTTTTGTGCGCTGAGGCAGTTCAAAAGATAACTGCTGATTCCGTCCGTTGAATTGAACCTGGTCATAGCCAGACTATAAATTTTATCTTATAGACCGGCTTGTCAGACTACCTTCGTGTTGTTGCTGCAAAAGTCGAATGTTAGTTGGTCCATGTACTTTATGTCTAAAGTTTTCTTTCTAAATAATTCCTCCAAATTAAACTTTAGAAAGCTAATCAGGCGGCAGAGAAAAACTTCTTGTCACCTGAAACTGGCCTCGGAGTATGTCCATGTCTTCTTTAAATGCTCTGAAGAACTTCCTTAAATCTCATTAAGTGGGACTCTCATTTAAGACACTTACTCTCACGCACACACTCAGCGGTTGGAAAATTGATTTCCGTCTGGCAGCATATCTTCAAAACTGCACTCAGGGAAGAGTTAAAGAGAAAAAATGAATCCAACATAAAATACATTCAACCCCCAACAAGCTGTTAACAGTTTTTATTTAAATGAGAGGATGTTAATTAAATTAGACTAAGCGTCCAGGCTTGCACATTTCCCCATTTTTAGATCTCAACATTGTGTTGTGTGCTTGCTGTCTGCACAGGATACAGCCTTATCTCCTGCTCAGACACATAGTTATGAGTTTGTCACTCACTGAAAAAAAATAATGTATACAGGTTGCATTTTTCTTTCCCCAACAAAGCTACAACTCAATTCAGTTCTTTCAATGGCGGCAACACAACACTGTAGAGAAGTGCTCTCAGTGCTGCAGTGCTCTGCCTAATGACAAAGAGTGGATTTTAACAGATGCATGAAAGTACATCATCTTCCCAGTCCACACAGACCTCTTTCTCGTACTGTAATTTTACATGCCGCATTATCTCACAACCTCCCATACCCCCCGATCCACCACCACCCCCTCAAATCATTCCCACCTACCCTCAAACCTGGGGTGTTCATTATAGACGCATCCGAATAAATGCATGACGTTACTAGACACGGTGTGGAACGAAAAAGGCGGAGGGGGTGGGTGGGGGTTTGTATGGGGAGGACTCCATTTTGTTCCTGTTCTCTGCGTAACGGACGCACAGTTTCAGGGCACTTGAAGAGGGTCTTGATGAGGGCCTCGCAGCGGAAACAATGCACTCCAGCCCATCCCGCTCTGCGTCAGCTCTCACATTATGCCCATCACCATTATCATTTCGCCCAGTGCCACCCCATTATCACCGCAGTGAGGATGTAATTGTATTTGCTGCCATTACGGCCTGGGCTTATTATTGCTACGACTGGCTCTCTATTAAACCCTTCCCTGCTACTGCTGCAGCCTTGGCTGACTTCTCCTATAGCGTTGAGTTCCGGCTCCTCTTTCTGAAACACTAGTCGTTCTATCAAAAAGTCGTTCTATTGTACATTAGAACTCTCCAAAACAAACAACCAAACAAACAAACAAATCACCTCTGACACTACTGTGGCTTACAGTAAGTGTGGCCTTAAAAGCTACACACCATGCCACTTTGAATGTCAGTTTTAGCAGCAAACCATTGGGTGGGGGACATAGGAATGGGGTCTCTCTGGAGTGTGTGTGGGGGGGTTAAGCAATTGATTGGTTTGCTGTCCTGTTGCAATGGGCCTGAACTACACACCATGCAGGCGGACGGAGGAAGAGATTTCGGCTGAGCATGTGACAGACACAGGGAGACTCCTGAGACACATAGTGATGACTGTGGAGTTCCTCTGATGTCTGAGAGAGCTGAGCTGCGAGACCTTGTGAGTGCCCTTCTGATGCAGCAGGGCAGAGGAGTACTCAGCTGCACTTTGTGAAGTTGTACAGGGTCTGAAGGTGATACAGCATCAAGAGGCAGTGGAGGATTGCAGGTGTTTTGATCTATCTGGTTTATTATAGCTACTTGCCAAAACAGGGAAACAATCTTAACAGGATATGTCTTTTTAAAGAAGCATGTCACCAATTGTGACTTTTGCTGCAATATTTCACTTCAGAAATTTAACTTGAAACCAACATTGCTCAGAACACATCTCATTAACCGCCGATGTTTTCACTTTCAAAAGAAATGGCATTTGCAACTACAGTATACAAACTATTTGTACAGTGATATGGAGAATTGAATCAAAAGCACAAAACCTATTGTGATAGCAGTGGTCAAAAGGATTTGCAGAGGTCACAATATAAATTTACAGTAGCCTATATGATTTCCAGATATTCAGGAGGCCCATTCAAATTTAGTAGAACATTCTAGAGCACTCTGAAGAGCCATAGATAAAAGGTTTAATTTTTGTGAGACACTGTCCACTGGGGACTCCCAGGGCTCTGATTAGTCTTTATAGTCCATCTTAGTGTCCCCATTTGGCCTGGGCAGCACGCCACAGAGTCTGGAACCCAGTGAGTCTACTACAGTATCTGTACCCAGAATATACAGTATTATAACCCAGAATTCCTACTATACAGTATACCTATACATATGTATTCATGCTACTTTGTCTATCTATCTATCTATCTATCTATCTATCTATCTATCTATCTATCTATCTATCTATCTATCTATTTATCTATCTAGATAGATAGGTAGATAGATAGATAGATAGATAGATAGATAGATAGATAGATAGATAGATAGATACAGGGAGCTTAGCATAGTACAGAAGGAACCCATCACTAAAGCGTGACTATACTGAGATTGTTATATTGTGATGATCATAGCTTCAGCAGCATAATGCAGTAAAAACTCTGCAGAGAACAAAGGTGCCGTTTAAAAACACAGTAGAGGACTATCATCGTTGTGCTGGGTGAAAGATACTGTGTGGCCTTTTAGAAGATCCTTTATTTATGTAAATATGGACGTTTGTGTTCAGAGTCTCTTGATCCCTGGAGGGCACTGAAAAGTCTTCACAGGCTGTCAGTGTCCCTGTGTGTCCGAGACATGGGGCATGGTCCAAGGTCCACGGTGCTTACCGGGCCAGAGAAGCCAGGGCCAAGTCTGAAACCCAGAGTCTCATCTCATCAACAGAGGTCCAAAAGAGAGTGAGAGTGTGAGACAGAAAAGACAGACTTGTGAGATAATTAAAAGATCCTCAGTGTGCTGAGAGATAATACACCATCTTCATCTCATCCAGAAGGGGAATGTGTCAGTCTCATTCCTTCAGCATGATAGAATTACGCATGCAGGTCACTGGAAAATTCCACAGTTTTCGACACTTTTGGAGACACTTTGGTTGTTGGATCTTGTGAGAAGGAAATTGTGTGTGTAGCACATTGAAGCCCTCCTTCTTGTAATTATGGTTCAGCCAGATCCTCTTGAATATGAAGTGCATGTGTGTGTGTGTGTGTGTGTGTGTGTGTGTGTGTGTGTGTGTGTGTGTGTGGTGTGAGACACTCTGGGCCCTGGAGGGCTCTGAGGGTTCTGATGAGTCTTCATAGGCCGGCTCTGTGTGTCCCCATCTGTCCTGGGCAGCGTTGCATGGGGCCGAGGCCCTCAGAGGAGGAGCCAGTGCAGGAGCGTATAGAGCTGGGATCCTCGGCTCCGCTGGGCGGCCCATGGGGCTCGGCGCGCCAGGGCCAGCCCATCTGTGTAATCCGCTGCCAGATTGTTTAGCTCTGCTCAGCACGCAAGCAGAGCAGAAGCAACTCCCCCAACTCCTCAACAACACCCCCCCCCCCCCAAAAAAAAAAAAAACAAACACACACACACACACACACACACACACACACACACACACACACACCGACACCTTCTTTTCCTCTACAAAAATCACTCTGGAGAAGCCAACACCCCATAACGCACACCATTCTCAAAATTCACTCATAAAATACATTCACACACACATTCCTACCTCTCTCCAAAATCACAAATCACTGAGCAAAATCCACCCTCCTCTCAAATTGTTCAGGCAAAGCCTGAGCCCCCCGAAACACACACACACACACACACACACACACACACACACACACACACACACACACACACACACACACACACACACACACACACACACTGTGTTCCACATTGCTGAGGGTGATCAGTGTTTTACACCTCTCCAGCTCACTCTGTGTTGGTGCTGATGGTGTTGGTGGAGGATGGGAGACAGGTGGTGCTGGCAATGAGGAAGGGAGGGGAGGTGTTGGGTGGGGTGGGGTGGGGTGGGACACTCGCACACATTTGTGGTGAGGTGGAGAGGTGAGTGAGGAAAAGCTGGCAGTGCAGCTGAGACAAGCAGCAAGCTCTGACATTTAAAGGCCATAGCTAGAGCTGCAAACACACACACCCACACCCACACACACATACCTGCATGTAGATCTACACGCTTGTTGTGCATCAGTCATCAAGCCACTATTCACGTGCTGTACATGGCATTGACGTACATGGCATTGACGTTTTACCACTGCAAACATCTATCTTTTAATGATTGGTTGATTAGCCATAGTTAGGGCTGCACACACACACACACACACACACACACACACACACACACACACACACACACACACACACACCTGCATAAACACCTACCCTTGTGTGCTTCACATGGCATTGAGGAATGTGACATTGACGTCAGGACTGTTTTAGCACATCTATCTTTTAATAACTGGTTGATTAGTTGGCTTTTCAAAAAGCTTTTTTTTTGCCATTAATAAAACTCTATGTACAGTATACAAAGACAATGTCTACAGTCATTACAATTAGTTACATGTTATGCATACAATTAAAACAATGGCCCACAGATAATCATCATTGATTTACTGTTACATTTCCATCTCTGGCCAGGCCATGCTGCTCAAAGATAGAGAGGCACACACACACACACACAGACACACACACACACACACACACACACACACACACACACACACACACACACACACACACACACACACACACAGAGAGAGAGGGAGGGAGGGAAAGCGAGAGAATGATGTACTCTGCCTGTACGTGTATAGTCAAAGGTTACCCAGCAATCCAAGGATGTGGAGCTTTGATAGATAGGACTGCTGTGAAGACATGGAGGTCAGCGTGGAGAACTGTAGTCATATGAGTCATTATGCAGTTTGCTGGGAAGATACACACACAGAGAGACGGTGGACTGCAGGACCTTAGGCTTGGTGCCTGCTGCAGTTTGCTGTCTCATACAAGCGCTTTGATAAATACTGCATTAGGTTCTTCGCGGGCACTCTTACAGCATTCATACACAGACAAAAAGAATATTTGGACGCAGTCTACAGTACACAGTTGGTACAGCATACAGTACCAGTGTATCATTTGTTAAGGTAATATAATGTGATTTGTACAGCAGTGGCTTTGAAAAAGTAGAGTCCAGAAGCAATCTGTTTTAGGTTTGAATAGTTAGTTCTTGGGAAAATGCCTCCCCTGGAATGGGTTCCTGATGCAAAAAAGTTAGAAAGCCGCTGTTGTACAAGGATTAACATACTCAATTTGCATCCGTATAATATTCTTTAAATTGGTTTCATAGTCTTGAGTTTCTGAGGCTGAGTTCTCTATTGGACAATCTACCATGCTTTAAGCCCCACCACCCTTTCCATTATCAAGAAGATCATCTCAAGAACAAGGTTATGTATGAGGTCAGGATGTTCATGCTCAAGGTTAATTAAGAGAAAATAAATTGATTATCTTTCAGAGGTCGCTCATTCTTGTCTCAGGGAGAATTATCAGAGAGAGAGATAGGGTCACAAGGACACGCCGCACACTGCAGCACTCTAGCGCTAATTACCGAAAGGCCTCTGTGCAGATTTGGAGCTTGTTTGAAAACTCACTGCCCTTTTTTTTTCTCTCCTGAAAATGGTAGTCTGCATATTCACACAGCCATTCATTTCAAGTTAATTACCTAAACAAGTCTTACGACAACGTGTTTCATTTGCCTATTCCCCACCCAACCCCAAATACTTCTATTCCAGCAATTCCTATCAGCCACATTTTAATGGCTTCAACAACTTTGTAGCCAATGTCACAACCTAATGGAACATGCTCGGTGTCATGTACGGGGTCCGGGTGCCGGACTTTAATAAGGCAGTTAAGTGGTAATGAGAACGAATATTGTTCTCTACGGCCGATAAGTCTTTAAACAGCGCCGTTGTCAGTGGCCTTCTCTCAAGGGGGCAACAGGACCACATGGCTAACTGGATTACACTTGCACATCTCTCGTAGGGAGAAAGAGAGAAAGAGAATACGTTTGCATATGTGTATGTGTGAAAGAAGGAGAGAGAGAGAGAGAGAGAGAAAGAGAGAGAGAGAGAGACTGGTTTTCCTTGTCCTTAGGACTAGGGTATGATGCAAATCCTCTGGAGACTTTGCTCTCTGCTTCTCTATGAGTACTGCCTTCCATATGTGAAGACAGATGGCAGTGGCTTGTATGAGTCAGACAAATCAAAGTGCGGAGCTTGAAGTAGATGGCAATTGAACCACTAGCTCTGTAATTCCGCAACTCAAGGCGACGATGTTGTCTCTGATAATGACACTCTAGTCTGTGATGCTTCCTGTGTCAGCCCCCTTGTCCCTCTTCTCTTATGATCTGACCCCTAATCATTTCCATTCAGTCTTGGTCATGGTCACTACTGAATCTTTATTTGGTGTCCTCAAAATGCAGATTTGTATGAATGTAATGAAGAATGTTGATAACCAGATAACATCGCATTGTCCACTCACTATCACCTACTTCGACTATGTTGACCAACACATAATAGTCTGTTAACCTGCTGTATAAGACTGCTTATGAACCCTTGCAAGCTTTTCACAATATGACCTTGCCATCAAATGCCATGGATGACAACAGCGCTCCAAAATATTTTGATAACCATCAAACAAAGCCAGGCCTCAATAATATAATGGTCTCCCCAAGTTCTTGCCCCTCTTAAAACTAAATGGCGAGGCTAAAGCATTGGTGTGTGTGTGTGTGTGTGTGTGTGTGTGTGTGTGTGTGTGTGTGTGTGTGTGTGTGTGTGTGTGTGTGTGTGTGTGTGTGACTGGGCAGGCTGAAGTGGGTGATCTCCCCAGAGGGTTAGACACTCCAGAGGGTTAGACACTGTACTGTGCTGGGGGGCGGAGGGGGGGGGGCGATTATGATGCAGTGCACAGAGTTATGGCTCAGTAGTATTCTCAAGCGAGTCGAGGACGGGCTGATAAACAGAGAGGGAGTTTCAGCCTGGCCTCACATATCCAGGGAATATGGATAACGAGAGCTTCTGCTATCTGTGAGGCTTTATTATCTAGGCTCTCCTCAGGGTGGCAGAAGGTTGTATGTAACCACACACAAACAAAGTCACGCACTTGTATGCACACCTCCCTCCCAATCACCCAACACACACACACACACACACACACACACACACACACACACACACACACACACACACACACACACACACACACATATTACTCCACCGTAGGTGGATAAATTACAGGTATGGGGATAACTATAATGATCTCTTCTTTCCAAGCTCATTCTTCTTTTCCCACACATTAGCGTCTACTCTTTAATTGTGAAAAGAGTCTATAAAAATGACTGAGGTCAGAGGCAGTGATTAGCAAGGCCACAGGATACCACCACTATTCTCTTTGCCCACACATATTTTTAAAACTGCTGGACATTGACAAGCTCCTTTCGTCCACCTCCTCTTCCCCCTCCTCCTCCTTCTCCTCCACATCGTCTTCTTCCTCTCTTTGCTTTCTCCTCCCGGCATGTGCCCCTCACATTGTGTCGCAACCTCAGAGCAATTAACGGCTTCCATCACCGGGCACTGGGTTGCCCATGGCTTCTGGCCGGCTGCAGGTAATTACAGGGGAATTAGTTCTGGACATCATGGGTTGCAAGTAGGCATAGCCATGTGTGTGTGTGTGTGTCACAGACACAGACACACGCACGCACACGCACACGCACACACACACACACACGTACAGACCACACACACACAGACTGCACACACACACACACACACACACACACACACACACACACGAACACACGAACACACACACACACACACACACACACACACACACACACCAAACATGCCAGTAGTGATTTGGGGTCCACCTGAACAGCTTGCAGTGCCTATTTCCTATTTATCTTTGTATGCACTGTGCATCTGCACCCACACGCCCTGGGCTCCCAAGACAAAGTGTCATTGATTGTCCTATATACCCTGCCTGCTGAGGACCTCCAATTCAGTGTGATTCCCAATAACACTCATCACAATGAAGATGCCTAAAGAAGGAGCACATATTACTTGGACAATAAAGCCCATAAAATCCTAATCCCACCAAACCCTATAAATGGGGCGTTTTGCTACAATACCATTGATATTCACTTTTGTCCAAATTCATATAATCTGAAATGAATAACTCACATATAATTCAATATCGTACAATAATACCACCCATATAGCCCACCATATCAAACACAGTGATGTTACAAAACACCTCTTGCACTATTTGTCAACCAGCCTCCATTTTGTTTTATTTGACACACAGGTGACCCCCCTCTGATCCCTCCCTGCATGGTGCCTCATCTCAGATGCGCTGGATTACGAGCTGGCCTGTGGGTGATGCTCCTCAGCGACTCCCTGCCTGACATGACACGGCCACCCATTCCAGCCAGTTCCATGGTTATTACAATGGGCTGAGATATTGTGCCCTGTGAAACATTACGGCCGGACATAAATAGGTTATTCAAACCTGCTGCCACTGCCCTGTTGAGGCCAGTGAACAAATGCTGATTTATAAAAACATATTTCCTGTCACCCCCACCCCCCCTCCCATTCCCTCCCCACCTTAAAAAAAGAGATTGTTCCTTCCTCTATACCTGACAGGCTAAATCTCCGCTGAGGGAATAAGCCTGGGCCGGCCTTGTTGCCAACCAGCCGTCTCTTTTCTCCACACCTGATGTGCATGTTTCCTTCATCCGTCACTCTGTGTGCCCACAAGGATGCTTGCTTTTTTCTTTATTATAACAGCATTATTATTTCTCCCCGCTCGTCACTGATTGATAGCGCGCCCTCCAGCCCTTGCAAAGAAAAAAAAAAAAAAAAAAAGACAGACTTGACTAAAGGAAAAAAAAAGCTGAAAAAAACCCCCAACAACAAATAAGGGGAGAGCTCCTCTGCGTGTCTGCACCCAGAGGCATTGTCTGCCTCATAACACCTCTCCTTTCATTCCCTCCCCGCCCTTTGCTGCTTTAAATAAAGGCAGAGAGGGCCATCACAGAGATGGATTGGACCGAGCGGCTCGAGGAAGCCTGTCCCACAGAATGTGTCTTTATAGGCCCTGAGAAGAGTGATTTGCCACGCCTGAGATGTCTGGATGGGGCCATAGAGGGTGTTGGTGCAAAGGTCAAGAGAGTGGCAATTCGATCACTTCAGCACTATAATAATGACCTGAATGGAAATTTTTAACAGAATCGGCAATAGCAGGTTTAGGATGGGGTATGGAGAGGGCCTCTTTTTTCCTTCCGTTCTTTTTTCTTTTCTTTCTTTTCTTTTTTTATAACGGGTGCCTGACGTTAACTATTCTTAGAAATGTCTGAGCGATTTATTAGCAAATCAAAGTTGATGCACCAGACCGAAGATAGATGCACGGGTCATGAGATCAAAAGGTCAGATACATGAGGAGTGTGTCTTCCTGAGGTTATGAGAGCATTATCTGTGGGCCACACACAGCTCCTGATAAAACTGCCCTCATAACTTCTGTCCCCAGACTTGAGCCTTAGTGAAAGATGATTGTATCAGACAAATGGAGCTTCACCCAGCAGATCACCGCACCATGAAAGACTAGGGCCCTTACAGTCTTTCATTTTGTCTGATTTCCGTATTGATTGAAGAATCCTTAAAGGTTAAATCTGGGATAAATCAACCCATAGCCATGTTGTTTAAGGTCAACGAATGCTTTAAGAAGAATGAAAACATCTGTTATGCCTACAATATAGACTGAATAGATCAAAATGGCATCTAAAGCTATGTTGCATATTATCTTTTTTTCACTCTCAGTGACCTCGATCAGAAGGGCTATGTGCTTTAAAAGGAACCCCCGACAAGTATAACATGTTGGCCTTTATTTATGTTTGCATCGGCCGTATGAACGTGATTGTTTGTAGGGAAACTTTCAGAAAACTATTTCACTTGTTTCTTTCACTCATTGTGTCTATATCTCAATGCTTTCTGGGTAAAAAGTGACATTAAATGATTGTTTAGGACCAGTTCCAGGGGAACATGAACGGGAAGATGACCAGAGAGGTGTAGCCTAGAACTCTAGACGTACCCCTAGCGGTAGCATATTTGAATTTGCACAGCAGATAAGTCTAGAGGCCACTGATAGAAACCCGTTGTATTCTTCCTCTGGCGGCGGATAGCCAATCACAGCGCGGTATGTGTACAGGAAATCGTAAGGCGGGCTTTGTGCGATGACGACAGCCCTGCTCAAACCAGAGCAGAATCGTCTTTGGCTTTAGTTTTGGACGAATTACACTTGTCATTTTCTTTGAAAGTGAAACAAGAAAGTACACTGAAGTTTTTCTTTCTGAAAAAGATGTATTTGCCGTGTTACCGACGGGCTACGGGAAAAGTTTGATATACCAGCTGGTACCACTGGCCGGAACGCTAGCCTATTACGTGGAGAGGCAGTTTGAAAGACAACGCAATCACCCGCCCCTCCATTGAGGTACAGTCTATCAGTGGTCTTCAGACTATACATTCTTATGATATAGTCTGGCGTGTCAGGCTAAGAGAGGTGAGGAAATGAAAGACGATATTACCGAAATGGTGTCTGCAAAGTGAGGGCTGCCCAAAGTGAGGGTTGTCCATTAAGGGCCAGAGGGGCTAGTTAGGGCTATGAGGGAAAAGTGAGTCTGCGCTTTATATGATGAAACCCTCACAGGCCCACTGTAGGCCAAAGGTTTTGTAATGTCTTTAATGTTTCCAAAATCGTTTGGATGGCACATCAATTCTTGACTTGACAGACAGAACAGCCTCTTTCAAAAAAAATGCAGCAAGCAAGCCTGTACTGTACCTGTTGGTTTAAGAGACTGGCTACCAAAGAAGTCATTAGTCGATTCAGTAGTACACACATCTGGTGAGAGGTGGGACATGAGCACTTGGCATGACATCTAGAGAGTCCGTCACGTTACACATGTGAAATGAGACAGCACAATCCATCTGCACAGTAGCGCTCTTTGAGGAGTGATTTAACGCCTGTTGTTTCTGCACCCATAAATACCTCGAGCAAGGGGAGTGTGCCATGGCTTTATTGGGCCAACCTCGGTTCTTCGCTAGCCTGGCTTTACAAGGGGAGTCGCTGTCACATAAACAGCATAATATACAGACTTCACTCATAAGCCACAGGAGAGAGAGAGAGAGAGAGAGAGAGAGAGAGAGAGAGAGAGAGAGAGAGAGAGAGAGAGAGAAGCCCTTGGGCACTGCGTCCGGACTGATTTCATCGCAACGTCACACTCTTCATTTCCTCAAGGAAACAACACACGTGCAACGTGAACTCTGCTTGAACTCCCGCCACCCTCCACTCCCCACCGCCCCCTCATCCTCCTCATCTTCCCGAAAAAAAAGAAGAAAAAAAAAAACAGTCATAGAAGCCTCAGCAGTGTACGTCCCATCTCCGTGTAAAATTCACAGTGTACCCACGGCACATTTAATATTAATTGTCACGGTTGGCATAAGATAGGGAAGGTGGCCCAGGAATAGCCTGTGTAGACAGACTGTTCCCAATTAGAGTGGGTATTCTACAGGCATATGAATAAAAATAACCACCACACAATGGTAATAAGAGGCCCATGAGTCACAGACAGATATACACAGTGTTGTGCCACACAAACACACAGACAGACAGACACACATGCACGCACGCACGCACGCACACACACACACACACACACACACACACACACACACACACACACACACAGAGGCATACACGAGCAAGGGCAATGTTTGTCGGTGCACATGAAAAGCCTGCCAACTCAATCAGACTGGCTGAATTAGACTGTCAGTGTTGACAAATTGGTGATCACCTCACCTTGACAATAAAAACAGACAGTGAGAGGAAAAAAAAGTAAACATGATGCTTGGATTTGTGCTAAAACATTGTTTCATTGCAGAATGGTTGTGCATACTTGCATTTAAAATACTGGCAGGAGTTGGCACAGGCAGCAAAGTTCCATCAGAGTTTCGCTTGTCTCAACTTGAAATGTCTGGAGAACTGGCTTTGGTAATAGATTT
>JAODXP020000017.1:24450193-24497693 GCA_027497455.2 Sardinella longiceps
AACTATTTATGAATTTCTGATTTCACAAGACATTTCATGCATTACCAGAAGTTGGGATATTCCTCGATATACCAAGGGTGACTCTTTACAGCTAATCCCTTTGCATTTCCTTTCATGGAGCTGACTGAGGTGAACATTCTGTTCATTCAAAGCAAGAGAACAGAGGTTTTTTATCATTTTGCATTTGTCATTTCCCTGCAGAGAAAATGTCTTAGTGGAGTTGTGTGAACAGAACAGCGTTCAGACAAGCAAACAGGTGTGTGCACATTAAGCACATTTTATCCACTCTTTCAGAAATTCTAAGCCGTTGATTAAACTGCTGCTTTGCTTGGGAACGGGATGCTATGCTAAACTTGGAATTATTTTGGGGAGCAGAGATAGAATGAAAAGAATTAAAAACTAAACTGTAGAAAACACAGTGTGATGTCTTAAACCTTTGTCAGTTGGTAATGGAACTGTTGCAAAAGCAATGCAACACTCATGGTTGTAGGATTGGTCAGTGTATATTTCCATGGCGATATCCCATACCAACCCCACTCCAATTATAGCTTAACTTAAGTATTTATAAATATTTTTGATCCTGTGGGGGAGTTCTGCATTTAACTCAGTTGAAGTTAGTGGAATAGGCAGTGTTGCTCAAGAGCCCTTCAGCTGTGGGCCACATGTCAAGAATCACACCAGCAACCGCTCAGTTTCAAGTCCAATGTCCTAACTAGTAGGTCACAGCTCCGCATTTAGTACACTCAATGGGTAACTGAATAAAAGAGTTATCAAAGATAACAGATGCTGTACACACATGTATAGCAAACCATGCTGTACAGCTCAGCACTTGAGATGCAGGGGTAAGAGGGAGGCCAATGTCTCTTTTGTGAACTCTGCATAAAGTCATCCAAGGGGCACGTGTTTGTTTGGGAACAAAAGACCAGCAAGGACCTCTCCCTCAGCTCCACTCTGCTAGATAAGATTCAATCCTCATTCATTCTTATTCTTATGCTGCAGAAGCATGTGCAGCATGTTTTCTTTAAAAGGACACTGCAAAGGGTTGTGGGTCATTGTCACATGAGGTGTTGTCACGCCAATAACCTCTAGAGTGCTTTCACTATTTCTTATATAACCAATTTTTCGTTGTACAAAGTACTGTAGATGTTCAGGTTCAGTAATGTGGAGTATAATAGTGTACACTAAGTAAGCCTAACCATTATTTGTAAGACTTTATTTTAGTGCACGCGTATTCACCACTAATGACGTAAGGGAGCTTAAAAAAATAACTAAATATTGCATTTTCTTGTAGCTGTTGTAGCAGTACAGAGAGAACTTATGGTGGCCAAAGCTTCACCTGCTTCACCTGGGAGTGTTAAAACTGGGGCCCTGCCTCACACCCCCTGCATATGAAGTGAGAAAATCAAAGTTGCTCTCCATGTATGCCAGCCTGCACCTGCACCTGCACTGGACTGGACCTGTGTGTGTGTAAGTGTGTGTGTGTGTGTGTGTGTAAAGGGGGTGGGTTAGAGACCTTGAGCTGGAAGTGTGAGCTACGAGCAGCCTCCTGGCCCTCACTCGTGACAGCTGCTCCATGGGCACAGCAGAGCGGCACGCCCATGGGCATTCATCAGCAGGGCGAGGGGCCAGGCAGGCTGGGGGTGGAGAGGAGAGGAGAGAAGAGGTGGGTGGGGGTGAGATGGAGGAGGCGGAGGGAGTAGATGCAGGAGGAGAGAGAAGGAGAAAAAAAGGAGAGGAGAGAGTCCGATAGGCATAGGGACAGAGAGAAGTGGGATGGAGAGAGAGAGAGAGAGAGAGAGAGAGAGAGAGAGAGAGAGAGAGAGGACGGACTGGAGGGTGGGAGGAATAAGTGGACGGAAGGAGAGATGGATGGTGGGAGAGTGGGCGAGGAAGAAGAAGGGCCAATTTTGCAATCAGCATCTGTTTCTCCTCTTTCTCATTAGCATGGCTGGCTGTTGACTTCTGCCTGTGTCTTTCAAGGGTCAGCAGGTCCACGGAGACTGAGAGAAGTGAGGGAGGGTCGGAGGGAGGAGTGGAGCGAGGGAGGGATGGATAGAGGGATGGATGGAGGGGAGAAGTGCAGCAGGCTGCCAGGCCAATAGGCCGAGCGACCGAGTGCCCAACTCCTCCTCTCATGGTCCCCTGGGGTGGCCCCCTGCTCCTCAGTGTCGTAAATCGTCTGCTTAAGGAGCTGTGGCTGAGAACAGGCCAAGGTGGGAACAGGAACACCAATGCCCCTCACCACCCCAACCCCAACACACACACACACACACACACACACTCGCACACTCGCAAAACGGACACCAAGGCATGCTGTGGCTGAGAACAGGCCAAGGTGGGAGTACCAACGCCCCTCAACACCCCAACCCCAACACTCACACACACACACGCTCGCACAACGGACACAGTCAAGGCATGCGTGAGAGGACAACAAGAACAGACGAACAGGTTGTTTGGAATCTTCCTCGCGGCGGCGTCTCCGTGGCAGCAGCAGCAGCAGCAGGTGTCGTGGAGTCACGGGAAGGCGAGCGCCGGGTCCTCTTGTAAAACCTCCTAAGCCATATGTGTCTGCTGATCCTTTGACTCTAATCAGCGTCTTGTTAGCAGTGTTATCATAGCCTGGTGAATTAAGTGCACAGTACAGCGTCCCTTCATAGTCGACTCACATAACCGTGCTCTCAGGATATAGATCTGGTATGAAAACAAGTGGGTGTGATGTGTTTATACAGTGTGTGTGAGTGTGAGTGTGTCTGTGTGTGTGTGTGTGTACAGTACAGTATGTGTGTGTGGTTGTGACTCACTGTGTTATACTGTGTGAATCTGCACGTTTGACCCCTATGAACGACAGGTCTTTCTCCTTCGCCGTCTTTTCTTTCGTTTTTTTTTTTTTCTCTGTCACATCCTCTCCTGCTTGCAAACGAAAATTATGGGGGCATCCATCAATTAAAGCGAGCTGATGATTGCAGCAGAATGGTGGCATATTGCATTTAGCAGCTCATTAGGGGGACAATATTGTGCTTAGCATGAGCCCATTACGGGAGAGGATTGGGTAAATACATTGTTTTGCCTGTGTAATCAGTGTCAGAGAGGGGAAACGAAGCTGTCAGCCCATCTGACTCCAACTGTGGTGGAGAGAGCAGAGGAATACAGACATGTGGTCAGAGAGGAGATCATTTGGAGCGAACAACACAGAGAACACACACGCACACACACGCACGCACGCACACACACACACACACACACACACACACACACACACAAATGTACAAACTTGACAGACAAATGGCCAACAGACATGCAGGCACACAAACCTAAAAACACATAAACAAGGTACACACAGCCACACAACACACACACACACACACACACACACACACACACACACACACACACACACACACACACACACACACACACACACACACACACACACACAAATTCGATTGTCTTTTCAGAAAGCGAAGCCTGGCCCATCTAGGAGCACAGCAGGAGGCTGGACACAGGGGGGAGCTCACATGAGTTTAAGGCCCTTCACTGTCTTTCCCCACTGCCACGTGTGCCTTCACAAATCAAATGATCTGCTGTTGCTCAACAGCCCTGCCTTTCCTTGATTACCCCCTGGCCCTGTGCTTTCTCTGGTCTTAACACACACACACACACACACACACACACACACACACACACACACACGCACATGCACAGGCACATACACACATGAACATTCACATGAAATCACAAACAAACAGACACTCGCACACACACACACACACACACACACACACACACACACACACACACACACACACACACACACACACACACACACACACACACACACACACACACACACACACACACTGCCACCATCAGGCCCTGCTCAGCCCCATCCCCAGCAGCCCATACCTCCCTCCCAGGAGTGCAGTCGACATGGGGAATGAGTTTGGACTCAATATAGGCTCGACGTTGATGCAGTGAGGAGAGTCAAAGCCCTCTAAATCACCACGGCCATCGACCAGGGTTACAGACAGCCGTTCCCATGGCAACCATGGTCAAGCAGCCGATTGTTCGCTTTTATTTTTCATTCTTATTTTCGTTCCAATTTCATTCAATCTCCACCTTTAAAAAGATAGCCTACACTAAGTTCTGACATCCTGCTTTCAAACCTACTTTTTTATTCTTTGAAAGTTAACGGTAAATCTCTGCTCTGACATGTCACACAGGCTGATAATACTTTGTGCTGGTAGTGTGTCATCAATAACATGTTCAGGATGCCGTTGCCATGAAGGTAAGAATTGGTGTAACAACATAATTAAATGCAATGACTTGGTCTGAATAGGGTGGACAGTGGTTAACACATGGGCAAATCAATATGACCACAAAGAAATGTTTCAGCATAACTGTTTGTCATTCTCTCTGGATCGTTCATGTTTGTGGATTAGGCTTACTCTTTGACAGTGTTTGCAAGTCTCCTCGACAGGCAGGATTTAACGTTGATGACAATCAGCACATAATAGACCGTTCTGACAAAAAGGGCAAAGTCATTTTGATCCCCTTGAGAAATAACAACATGTCAATCAAACACGTGTCATGGCTCTGACAAGGTTTTTTTTTTTTTTTTTTGACAGGGTCAGTGTAACTGCAGTGGCTCCCAACTACAGTCCCACAGATTTAAGGTCCTAAAAAAGCTAGCCTGCCCCAAATAGTTAATTTCCTACAAAGCAAAAGATCTAAAGATCGAAGAAAGAGTAGCTGCACTTTGCACAAAAAGCAGAGGTGGATTCTGCAAACGGGGATACATCCCTTTCTTGTAAATGAGGAGAAAAAAAAAATGGTGTCTAACGTTATTTATAATTCCCTGACCTGCTTGAGGTCTTTTATCCTCACTTTTTTTTTCCTCACATAGTGCTGACTGAGAAAGAACTAGAAAGTGGTGGGCCCCCTCCACTAAGCTTGAACTCTGTGTGTTGGCGGAATATAGAGTATGGCTTTTATTTCTTCTGTGACTCCTCCGTTTCCGTTCAATGAGATTTGGAGAAGGTGACTTTTATCCCTAGGGGTTGGGTTGGGGGGGGGGGGGTGATGCTCTTATGCAGCCTGTATGAACAGATGAGAAAGAGAGAGAGAGAGATAGAAAGAGAGAGAGAGAAAGAAAGAGAAAGAGAAAAGAAAAGAGTGCAATACAAGCCAAAGCACCCAGACCCTAGTCTCTTTGTAGCTGCTATCTTTGTGTACGACTGCTGGACTGCTTACAGAGTCAGCTGAGGATATATGAAACACAAAGATGTATTATCGCATGAGAGTAATGGAGCTGCGAGCTCCCCCATATTTCAAGGCTTACTCTCCCACATTTAATTTCCTCCTATGAGAATGAAATGACCCGAGGTATTAACCTCCGTAGAAGAAGAAGAAGAAGAAGAAAAAAAAAAAGACAACACAGCCCCCCTCTCGCACACAAAAATGGGAGAAAAATACGCATCATCAGAAAGGCGGGGGATAATGGCCGCACCTGCCTGCAATGACACATGGGCCTTTGCAGAACAATAGAAGTCGCCGTGGTGATTGAAATGAAGGCCAAGGCCAAATCTGATTTTCAGCCCACAGCTCTAGATCAAAGCCATATTTGTCGGAGGAGACGCCAAATTAATGTTTAATGAGCGATTCGGGGGGGCATGAAGGCATCCCATGGGTATGGAGGTGTGTAGGTGTGTGTGGGTGTGAGTTAAGGGGGGTTGACAGTGACCTTCAGGTCAAGCAGCAGGCAGAGCTCTGGAAATGAGTGATTAGCGGCTAGGTCAAAGGTGTGTGTTACGTGGAAAATACCTTCAAGTGCAAGCCCTTGTACTATACACTCCCTCCCAAGACAGACAGACACACACACACACACACACACACACACACACCCAAATCCCCAGGGCACTGCCTCTGTACTACTGTTTGAAAAGCTCAAACCCAGGTAGATGATAGTGAATGTCAGAGAGATGCATCCCTGAATTTCTGGATTTATCTGTGGAACAGTAGCACAGTAGTCGCAGGCGCCAGACTCACAGTGTCAGGACAGCCTGAGTGTGTACAACTTTTTATCCTACCCTGATTCCCCGTCCCTGCCTTCCTCCTTGATCGTTGTTCTCATTCTGTTTCTCACTTAGTGGTGTCTTGACAAGATGGCCTCCCCTACTGAGACTAAAACATTTCCTTATACATTGTAGTTTTTGCCTGTTTCTCTGTCCTAAGGGGTTCCTTTTTAAATCCATTCTCTTTGGCAAAGTTTGTATACATAAAATAAAACAGAAAACGATGTGAACCAAAAATTTTAGCTCTGACCGATTCATTTCTGCCCTCAAACCTGCATAGTCATTGCACCGCCCCATTTGCTTAACACCACCTTTTTGTCGTTAGCCATTCGGAGCACATTTGCACGGCCTTCTTGCAGCCATTAAAATTATGAAGACTAGAGCAGGGAGGTAAAGGGCACATTTGACACATTGATTTAGAGAAATTTGTTGCTAGCTTACCTCACTTACCGCAGTCCTCCCCACCCCGTCACAGCAGTGCCAAGAGATGGAGCGGAAAAACTGCCCTGAGATTGGACTATTTGTTTTATTTCCTGGGGGGTCTGGGAAGAGGCTGGGGGTTTGGTATCGGTGGTGGTGGTGGTGGGGATGTAACACACACACACACACACACACACACACACACACACACACACACACACACACACACACACAGAAAGAAATAGATAAATCCAATGGAGCAGGTATCTCTGTGATGGGGCTGATTCTCTGGCCTCTCCAGCGCTCGACTCCCATGATCCATCTTGCTCTCTGTTTCCTGTTAGCTCGGCTCTTTCCTGGCCATCCATCTCAGCACACAGCAGCTCACCTCACCTCCTCCCCACCCAAACCACCAACATCAGCTTTGTAGGCTGTTTCCATTCATTCTGCATATGTGTGCATGTGTGGCTGTGCTTCATATATGATATATGGATGCGGTAATGTCTTAATAAGCTATATTTGTATACAGCAGATACGGTAGAATATGAGCTATAACTCTCTGCCATTAGATATCATTGGACCTTGCTTGATTTTGGCGAAAGGTATGTTAAAATTCAATTGTAGGACACCAGAAAGGATTATCATGACAAAAGGAAATAACACATAAGGCCTGAACTGTCTGTATGTGTGTGTGTGTGTGTGTGTGTGTGTGTGTGTGTGTGTGTGTGAAGGGTGTTATCTTTTTTTGTCGGCCGCTGCCTCACCGAACAGAGTGAATGTGGCTGCAGTGCTCCACCACCACCATGGCCGTTGCTGTCGTATCTCAACACACTACCTGCTGCTTTCTCTTTCTTTCTCTCATTTCCCTCCTACACACGGATTCTTTTTTCCTCTCCACTACTGTGAGCCCACGCACACACACACACACACACACAATACACACACACACACACACACACACACACACACACACACACACACCACCAGCCACCACCGCCCCATCTCACCTTACCTCAGCTGTGCTACAGCTCAATCCCTGTCCCTTTGTGATAAAGATGGTGCGTATCAGGGGCCATTTAGACAATGTCAGAGCACTTTATCATGTTCCTGGCACTGCCGAGAGTCCAGCGTGGACTGCTACCGAGTGCAGCCATTTTGACTGTCCGGCGTGTCGGGGATGATGAAGGAAGTGCTGAGAGCGGAATCGTATCTCGGAGTCAATATAGCGGTTCAGTGGGATGTCCAGTGTGTCCAGAGTAGGCCTGTGATATTTTCTTCACACATGCTGATCTGTAGAACCAGGCTAAAGCACACACACACACACACACACACACACACACACACACACACACACACACACACACACACACACACACACACACACACACACACACACACACACACACACACACACACACACACACAAACTCCTGTACTGCATCACTTCTGCCTGAGAACAGAGCAGGAAATTGGTGATACAGTCCTGAAGGTTTAATAATAGGCAACAATAGTGGTATGTTTCCCCCTCCTCTCACCCTCGCCCCAAACACATACATACACATACACATACAGATACGCACAAACACATCCATACACACACTCTAACACCGCAATCCTGAGGTAAAAGAATAGCTGCAAGATCACCCCTCCCCCTCCCCCCAACACACACACACACACACGTTCATAGCCAATGCCCCCCACCTCGGGCCAAACAGTGTTGGGAACCAGAGCTAATACATCAGGAGATTATGCTACAGCTGGCGCCAAATCAATCCAGCCGATAAATCACCTGGAGGGTTTTATTTTCCCTCTCTCCCCATCCCCCTCTCTTTCTCTCTCTCTCTCTCTCTCTTTCTCTCTCCTCATCCCTATACCCACTCACTCTAATGTAAAGAACTGTCATGGATGAGATCCAGTAATGTTAAAGCTGTGTATGTGTACGTGTATATGAAGGCCCACGATCGAGTGAGAAAGTACATTTTAATGACGCAAGTAATGGTTTCTATTGAAACATATGGCTGGTTGTATGCTGGATGTGTACGTAATTTTTTAAGTTAAAAAATTTGTCTAATAAATATACATAAAAATGTATAGTCTGGTCATGAATGATGGACCTAACTCAATCAGAGGTTGTCTCTGGATAGTGTTAAGACCGATTGGAGGAACGAACAAGTTGACAAAGCCGATTCATATGACTGGGCTAAGCCCAATAACGACTCTTTACACACACAGAGCGCTGTGATCAGTCTACACAGTAGCACCACCAATATCAGGTCACATACCTACTACTAAGTCAATATAGACATAGGCTACTGGCCTACTGGCAGAGCAACACTATTTCGTGCCACTAGGTTATACGTCTAGTTCTCAAGCCTATTTAGAAATCTTTCTGGACATACAGTATTGTCTCGCTTTGTATTCTCATTCAGAAAGCCAAAACACCATCCTTCATCTCAGCATAGGGAGATGACAAAGGTTCCATTGGATATTTACAGTTACTGTAAATTTTATTATGAATGATAATCTATTTTTACAAAGTGGTTACTGACATAAAAGTAAATCTCTTGACCTGAAAAAGTGCTGGCATGTCAATGGCTCGTTTGCATCAGAAGCCATTAGAAAGAGGAGAAAGAGAGTGGATCGTGAAAGATGGCCTAAAGCCTTATGTCCTTGAAAATGGACGTCTTCAACTGTCATGTTCTGTTCTGATGAGTTGAGCGTGGATGGGATAATGCATTTGTGTTGTATTTGGTTTTTGTCATGCTCTCCAGCCAAGTAGAGTGTGTGGCTGTGCTCAAATTTTCCAGAAGTTTAGAAATTTGCCATAAGAAGTTCAGCAAGCCACAGAAAAAGCTGAATAGAATCTTTTGTATTATACAATAACTTTAGATAACAGAGCAGCATAAAAATTCAAATTATTTGGTGAGGTAAGGAAAAGAGTGTTTGCCACTGGCCAAAACACAAACATTGAGTCATTGAGCGTTAAACCTGGCTGGCCTTGACTACTCAATTTCCACTTGGCCATTCTACAGGCTTTTATTTTTTCAGCACAACAACATAATGAAAATACAAATATCATTTTACCTGCTGCTTGCTACAAACAAACAAACAAACAAACAAGGCCTGCTAAGAGGCGTTAAGAGGTATGCACTGGGAGTTCCCATGCTCCTTTGCGCGCTTATTTCATTCCACTCTGCAGAGCAGCATGGTGACCATGGCCGTTTTTCTTGCTTACTTTCGGTATCCAATCGCAGAACAAAAAGGGATTTGTACGGCCCTCGATTGCATTTTACGTCACGTGGTGGCTCTGGTATTGGCTCCGAGGTATGTACAGACGCTCTGATAGACATTCGTAGCGCCCAATAAACGGCTCTGGACAATCGTAAACGATGCTTCCGCTACGAGAAATGCAATAGGTAGGTCCCCAGACTAAATATCACTTGTGATTTTAGTTTGGCATTCGCCAGGCTATATGCACTATCCAAAGCCATTGAAAATCAATTAAAAGCTATAAAATGCACATCCATATTTCCAAAGTCTAAGGACAAGATTAAAGGTTACTACTGTAACAGAGGATTTTTTTTTACCTGATTTCATTAGAAAAGATTTCCATTCCTTGCCTCACCCATTACAATCACAACGATATTGGCCAATGAAGGCCAATACATTTATGACAATCTGTAGTGGTATTTTTAGGCATCACTTATGTTAATATGTCATGTTATGTCATAAGTAGCCTATACTGCACAACTGATGTTATGTTATAATTATGTTGCATATGTTTCTCATGTACATCTCTGTCTGCATATGAGGTGAATCAAAGGACAGGTAAAAATGTTGTTGTCTTGAGAAATTAGTATCACTATATTGATTTGCAATTATGGATGATAGGATACTTTTCCAGCTTTTTAAAAAATGTCAGTTTTTCCCTTTCATGCTGCCTTACTCTTTCGTATCCTTTCCTTGCTACCCCCAGTGGGGCCTCTTTCTCTCCACTCTTCCACTCTTTCACTCACTCATTTTGAGGTTATTTTAAGGCTCTTTGCAGTCAATGCAATTAGGGTTTGTTTGGTTGAAGCCACAACAGATACTTACCAATCAGCAACCATGCCATTGTTAGAATGACTGGAGCTATCTCTCTTTCATTTCACTTGATGTGTACTCATCACAGTTTGGTTTACTTTTTATAGCAACAGTTAATCCTGTCAGCAGTCACACCATGAAATGTGTGCCATCCTTTAAAATATTTCATTTAAAGCCAGGTAACAGTAATATAACGAAAAACAGAGATTAAGAGATTAATTGGTTTTAATACTCTTATGAACGGTACCGTATACCGTAATTCTTATTCTGTGTGCCAAAAACAAAACAAAAACAACAACAAAAAAAAAACAAACAAAACTAGTGCTGCAAAAAAAATTCTGCCTCTAATGCTCTTTCGTAATTAGCCCATAGATCAACAACCCAACAACCTTTATTTGTTTGAAGCCCTGTCTGAATCTCTATATTGTGCCACCCCTCTTGGGATGGGAGTTTATTGACAAAAGCAGCCACGCATGCGGTGTGATTTGAGCCAACCTTAGTGTAGCTGATAAAAAAGCTAATCATCTGTGCTGGAAAAGCCCCGCTTGTGATCTGGGAGGGCTGGGAATAGTCATTGTTGGCCATGCATGAGAGCATTCCTCCCACAGGGATAACTAATACTGTCACAGTTAGCGGAAAATAAAGACTAGGAAGGTCAGTGGTGATAGGGTGTGTGTGTGTGTGTTTGTGTGTGTGTGTGTGTGTGTGTGTGTGTGTGTGTGTATGTGTGTGTGTGTGTGTGTGTGTGTGTGTGTGTGTGTGTGTGTGTGTGTGTGTGTGTTGTGTGTGTGTGTGTGTGTGTGCGTGTGTGTTTGTGTGTGTGTGTGTGTGTGTGTTTGTTGGGGGTGGGGGGTCTCACCGGTATCTAACTACAATAATGCTTTGCCCATTGTCCTCTGCTCCTCCATTCCTTCTGTCTGAGGCTGACATTTTTCAGTGCCAGGCCGAGGGACGCCACTTTGGCACATCAGTCAGTACATCACTGAAGCCATGCTTCTTCTCCTGTCCTCTAAACATCACTATTTATCAGAGCTTTATTGCCATTACACCATTTCTGCCAGTGCCCGGAAATAGCTGAGCACAAGTCCTTGGCTGATATCTTGTGAAAAGTTGTGTGGAGCGAGACAAATTTTGGAATTTATTTATTTATAATTATTATTTTTTTTTATCTCCCCCCCCCACACTCCTCTCCGCTGGAATCACAAGCGTGAGCTGAGAGTAATAGTGCTGCCACTGATTACAGTCCGTGTTGCATGGGTATTTCATGCTGCAGTTGGTACCTGAGCATATTTTTGGGGCTCAAACTTGAATTATGAGTGCTGCACGGGTCCCCCTCCCCCTCTCCCCCCCTTCCCAAAAGCTGATTAATGCCATGTAATGATTTAGCACCGCCAGCACTCGTCTCGGTCTCCGTGTCCTCCGTAACCAGACAGTTTCTGCCGTCTCCCCGCCCGCAGGAGAAATTGAACCGGATCCTGTGAAAGGTCCGGCCTGCTTCGCTCCTATCTGACAGCATGTTGCACAGCAGTGTGTGTGTGTGTATGTGTGTGTGCATGTAAAAAAAAAAAAAAATACCACCACCGGCTTTATCGGGCAAATAATGGGATTACTTCACTGCAAGGGCCTGACTCGCTGGAGAGATCAAAGAGCAGGCTGCAAACAAGAAGCTGAGAGCAATACCCTGTGTGGCTTGTCCAGTGGGGACACTTTTGTCATTTAAATGTCCCGAAAAAGGGGGCAGATTCCCTCAAATTTGAATTGAGATCAGAGCCTGCTAGGACACATTGGAGATATTACTAAAAAAAAAAAAAAAAAACACCATACTTGACTGAACAGTCCCCTCGGCAGTTAAGTCCCACTGCTGATCTTGTATTCAGGTTTCATACTAGGCCATGAGATAGCTTTATTGCAAGTATATGTTGCATACAGTATTAGAAGTTCTATTGCCTGTCAATTTCAAGGTGAGACCTCCGTATCATATGAAATGAAGGTTTATAAAGATTGTGTTGTGTATACAGGTACGCATATATGCATGCATATATGCAGACAGACTGCAACTGTGTTTGAACCCCAGAATCAGATTCTGCTGAAAAGTATGCACATAAATTTGTTCAATTAGCAAGTATAATCTGCATTTTTTTTGTTTTTTTTTGCTGTGGTGTTTATATGTAGTATGTGAGTGTGAGCATGTTTGCTTGTGTATGTGAGTGTTTGCTTGCTGTAGTAGACAGCAAGTGAAATGGGTTCTGTAGGCTGGTGCGATGCATGTTTCCAACTTGAAATAATAAAAACAGATTTTCGCCCATAGGCATGCTTGTTAAAGATGGTAAGTGCTTGCAAGCGTTTGCTTGGTCCTCGGTCCTAAGCGGAGATGGCGAGGGGCAAATGTTCACTAAGGAGGCAATACAAGATTACAGATAGTAAGGAAATGTTGGGGGAGAAGGAGGAGGAAAGAGGAGGGATAATTTGAGATGCCGGCACATATGCCACGCAGATGAAGAGGCAGGTTGAAATCTCCTTCAGAGATTTTCACAGGAGAAGGGTATATTAATTTCTGTCAATTACTCCAGTGGGCTCAGCCTAAATTTTGTTAACAAAACATCTTATGGGCATATTCCATGTAGTTAGATGGGAACCCAAATGCACTCTTACAACATGCTGTAGCTTTTCTTCAGAGGGCTGTAGACCCCATCAGGTTTTCCCTGGGAGTTTTATTTGGCCATCAACAAACCACAATCATAGGTATAGATAGATGTGCAACTAAATTATGTTTTTTTCAATTATAACAGGTACTTTTAATTTTCTCTGTATAATTGCACATACATCACACTTTTGAGCAAGCAAGCTAAACTCAGTGAGAAATACAGCATGGTCCTTTTTTCATTAATAATAACCAACATGTTAATAATCTCTCTAAAGTGTGGTTGGAAAGTATAAAATGAAGTGTAAATTAGGACTATTTTATGCCGTCATACTGTATGTACATCAATTTCGCTCTACTTGACTCTGCACCGATTAATACACAGGCAATTCACCCGCTAACGTAAATGATCCATTCCATATGCCAACTATATGGTTAATAACATGTAACACAAAAAGCCAGGCTTGTTGGTATGGTAGTCAGAGTGCATATACTCAACCACTATGAGGGTAGTCCGTCACATCATGTACAAATAGCAATGTTTTGGAGCAATTACCATAATCATCAGGACATCAAAACACTGCGTCACTACAAACTGTCCTGTACAACTGGCACCATTTTATATACCCTGAAATATTACACGAGAACTCTGCTATTAGACACCTCAGTACTATGGCTAGCTACCAAAGCAAACATGCTTTCCCTCAGCGCTCAATAGCAAGCAATCTGATAGCCTGTGAACTAATGAACCCAGCTTTACTTTATTGTCGAAAACACTTAAACATTGCCAGTGAAACATAAATATTTCTGCGCATATTCTAAATACTTTAAGGAGAACATAATTTCACCACCCCACCCTTGAGACCCCTGACTCAACGTGAGAAGAACAGATCAGAGTTTTTCCCTCTTTCTTTCCCACTCCTCTCTGCCAGACCTGTGGGTGAAAAAGCTGCCGGCGCTATCCTGTGCGGTTAATTGGGAAATTGTTGGAAGGTCCCTGTTCAGTCATTATATCGGTCTTTTCCAGCACTTCCACATTCTGAATGTCATTAACCTTTAGCTCAACGTTCTGAGCCCTGCTGCAAGTGAACAAGAAATCCCAGCATGAGGTTAAAGAAGGTACATTAGCTAACCCTATCACACACACACACACACACACACACACACACACACACACACACACACACACACACACACACACACACACACACACACACACACATGCATGCTCACACACACACACACACACACACACACACACACAAACACACACACTAGCACACACGACTTGGCAACACACACACCCATTCACACTCACACATGCACAGAAACACACCCACAGGCCCACAGACATGCATACACAATTTCATTCGAGCAAAGCGGGCCGTTATTCCAAATGTCAGCCATTAAATTTTCAAGGCTGAGGAAAGGACAGCAAGAAATCTCTCTCTCTCTCTGCTGCAAACTGCACTCTTATGAATATGTGAAAAGAGAAAGTGGATGTTTTTCCTTAAACATTACAGTGAGCATATCGACTCACTGGAGCAATCTACAAGCCAGTTTTTCACGTTTGAGTAGTGTTGTAGTACTTGAGGCTCCGGTCTTGGACTCAAAACCAGTCTTGAGACCATTTTCTGCTCTCTTAGTCTTGTCCCAGACTCTGTCTCAGTTCATAGTGGAAGGAATGGAAGAGCTCTGTTTTTTCTTTCTTCTTTTTTCAACAGATTTAATATTTTATAGGGTGATAGTCTTCTAAATCAAGGTTTTGAAAACAGACTTTTTTATGATTTCTCACTCATCACTCGACTCCTCAAAGACTTTGTCTTGATCGGTTTTGATTGCATTTAAAAACCAATGGTCTGGATTTGGTCTGAACTCAAAGACTGGGTCTCTGTCTCTGTCTCGACATACGTAAGAGGTCTTGTCTCCATCATAACATTTTAGATTCACACTGTTTCTGTGAATCTAATGGTGCTTTAGTATTTCATTCTGGTACTACAGAATACTGAATGTGAAATGGCTGTATGTCAAATGTAATATTTGATCTATCAATCTGGAAACTTCAACAGATTTCCTGATCCTAGAAATGATTCAGTTTATACAGTCATAGCAATTTTTTTTTTTACATTAAGTGTTATTAATGTTAAATATTTAATGCTTGACAATTCAGCGAATGCTGACAGGTTAAGCAGTACAGTCTTCCTAAATACAAGTTTCTCAATCACTAGTTGACACCAGCAGCCTTGAAAAAGCTTGTGCAGGGTCTTATCGTCAGTATTTATCATGTTCTTTAAAGATGGCCCCTGACTAAGATGGACTGAAGAGATAGCTGGATGGCGAGCTGCAGCGAAGGGCAGAGCTGTCTCTTTGCTTTTAATTACCAAGTACAAGGAGAGACAGTGGAGATGTCTTTCAGGCGCGTGTGGCCTTAGGTAATATTCCTGCGTTCAGTTTGCCTTTCTCCACAGCGTTCCAGTATGTTAATGAGTGTTTGCTGAGGGCACTCTTCATTGACTCTGAGAGGGATAAGGGAACGTTGTTCCCCCCTCACCCCTCTCATTCTATTCACCCTCCATCATTTCATTCCATTCTTACTGTAGGCTACTAAGCTGAGGGATGGATGGCGCTTAGGGAGTTGTAGTGAACTTCTGTTCAAAACTTGCACTGCAGTAGTTCGGTGTCAGGAAGTGCATGAATAAGGAAACCATTTTATGAGGGCTTTGACTGATAACATGGGGATACAGTACAGTATAGGCCTGGAGCAAGTGAGGAAATACTATACCCATTTATTTCAGTGGTCAATGCCAGGGTAGCTATTACTGTAAAGACATACGGCACCACTAAACTTACTTTTGATTTTATAACATTTTGGTGATGTTTGACTTTGTGTCATCTTTGGTCTGTGTTGTTCCAAATTCTTTCATTCTCCTCGCTATCTACAGTAGCAGTCAGCAAGCTTGTATAAGAGGTCTATGATTGAGTGACGCCAAACTATCACTTTGTGACAATGTAAACTTGGGTGAATGATCTATTCAGCCCTCACTGACACTTGGCAATGCTGCCTACAAGGCACTACCTTAACCCTAACCTTGATTCCGTAATCCTCATCCTATCCCTAGTGTATATGAATTAGGAGTGCCTTGCAGGCAGCCTTGCCTGGAAGACACCGTTGTGAGCTCAAATTTATAGTGTCACAAACAGGTGGCACTTAATACATGACCCCAAAGTAGTTAGAAAAAGGATGTAAGGAAGGAGACGGTATACACTCAGTTTACTGATGGTTGTATGGAGTTATACTGTATTGAAAAACAAATTTCATCATCTTGAGCGCATTCTCCTATCTTCCATTTCTACATCTCCACCTAACTGACTTGTTTGACAACCTGTGAGAAGACACTCCCCCCCTCTGAAAGTTGGTCTGGGTTGGTTTGGCATTGTATTGCTTCATAATGCACTGTTTTCACTGCATAAAATGTTGCTTCCCTCACATCTCTGCTTAATTGATCTGCAGAGGAATGAGAAATTGCACAGAGTATAAAAAACAGACGAGGTGATTGATTATCCCATAAAGAGTGTTTGGCTCAATCACTCTGAGAGCGGAGAGGATCTACCAGGTGGGAGGAGGCTGGTGATGATGATGATGGTGTGGTTGTGTGTGTGTGTGTGTGTGTGTGTGTGTGTGTGTGTGTGTGTGTGTGTGTGTGTGTGTGTGTGTGTGTGTGTGTGTGTGTGTGTGTTTGGGGGCTGGGGTGGGGAGGGTGGTGATTGTGAGAGGCAAAGAGGAAATGAGAGGGAGTTGATGGAGGGAGGACAGTGTAGGTAATGAATGTGTGTGGAAGAAAAGCACAATTAAGGACTGAGAACATTAGGTGGTGTGTGTGTGTGTGTGTGTGTGTGTGTGTGTGTGTGTGTGTGTGTGTGTGTGTGTGTGTGTGTGTGTGTGTGTGTGTGTGTGTGACTGCATTTCCATCCATGGACATCATGGCAAAAAAAATATAAATAAAGGTTTATGTTTGAAATCTGGCATACCTCATTTCCCTCATCTGCCCTTGGTTTCTCATTTCTTGTTGCATCATTTTGTTCATGGAAAAAGGAATGAACCTGAGAAACTGCTAAAGAATCTATATCTTATTGTATAATTCTGTACAGAATTGTTACACAAAGTTACACAGTATAATGTTATTATTTTCAATCATGTCAACCTTACCACTTTATGCTTTTTAAAAATATTTATTCATTTAAAAAATCATTCTTTGAAGCTTCTTTTTGCACATTTTCTGACCAATTCATACTTGGAGAGAGAGAGAGAGAGAGAGAGAGAGAGAGAGAGAGAGAGAGAGAGAGAGAGAGAGAGAGAGAGAGAGAATGTGTGTGTGATTGTTTGTGAGAACTGAATTTCTTAGTGTGATGGTTCTCATATTTAAATCTCACTACAAAGGGTCCATCATGCAATGTTAACGCTTCTCTAAAAAAGCAGAAGTAGAAAAGGAAAACCGTTCTTAAATCTTTCATCATTTATTGCACTGGCAAATGCACTAAGCCAAGAGAGTGAGAATGTGTGTGTGCTGTTTACTGAGCATTGAATATGGGCTGTGATGAAAACAGATGGGGGTGAGGAGAGAGAGAGAGAGAGAGAGAGAGAGAGAGAGAGAGAGAGAGAGAGAGAGAGAGAGAGAGAGAGAGAGTCTCAACAGCCTCACAGGTCTTTTCCTGCTGTCCCAAGTCTCTTCTTCCCGGCTGGAGCTAAGCCACTGCAGAGACCACTGGGCTTCAAGCGCTCCTCTGTAGATACGGCATTACTCACGCTGTGTGTTAGGAACCAGTCTCATCTCCTCTCTCTCTCTCTCTCTCTCTCTCTGCATCTCTCTCTCTACCTCCCTTTCTCTCCCTCTTTTCCTCTCTGACTTTCTCTTACCGTGAAATCCAGTAATAGTTCAAAGACTATATATAAAGTAAAGACTCAAATATTTCAAAACAGTTCTGTTAACCTCCATAAATAAGTCACACGGTAAATATTTAGAAGTCATTGCACTGTGAACAGATTCTTGACACATGGTGAAGAGGAAATCTCTTTCTTTCCAATGTCCCTTATGCCACATGGCTACTTGGAAAGTAGCCGGTTGGAAAATTGTGGAATGTCCTGCTGGAGTCTGTTGGCTACTTGGCTGATGGCCTTTCCTGCCCTCAGACATACCTCTGATGTCACAGATTAATTATCATCAATTCACAAAGATCTTATATGTGAAGATGAATGAAAGAAGGCAGTTTTGTAGGTTTTTTTTTTTTGAACATCTTACATTGAACAGCACACTGAAGTACAGGCCTATTTGCTTTTAAATTGCCCTGGTAGTCAGGGCAACCATCTTTAACATTTTGTGCACAGACAAGGCAATTCTTTTTCCTTTTCCTTTAGCTTTAGCATTCATTTAACTCAGAGAAATGCATTACAGTAATGTATTGTACTTCCTCCTGATGTCCTACACAATTGTTTTTCTCCAATTATTTTCATATAAGTACAATTTTGGTCTTCAAGACACTTCACAAAATTACATTACAAAACAAGACACCTTATTTGCAGAACACCTCAGCTTGCTTGGAAAGTGAAACACATCAGCTCGTGTTTTTAACACAACCACTAGTGGTGAATGCAATGCATGATTTACTGTTTCACATGCAACAGCAATGGTGGGCAGGTGCACAGAGCCTTCACCACAAGTCCCTCACCCAGTCAACCTTTTGACATTAGTCATGTCAATTACAAGCTGCTGAGGTTGTTAGAAGTTTATTTTAAAGCTGTTTTTTTTGAAAGAGGATATAATTATTAGTTAGTTTTTTTTGATGCATATGTTTTTATTCCTTGATCAGTGAATGGTTACTTTAATTTCAAGCGGAACTGTCTGGGGCCCCGACCCCAAGTTTGGGATCTTGTTCTTTATGCTGTTCTTTATGGGGTGGGCAACCAGAGTTGAACATTTTCAGAGTAGAATATCCCTGTAAAAATGTAGCATGTGGAAACAGGAAAATAGACCAAGCAATGCAATGAATTCAATTCAAAACACAAGTGTACAGGTGTGACATGATTTTAATAGTGTGTAGAACTGTGTATTGTGTTCACAGTTACACACCTGTGTGTCTTTCCAACCAATAGGTGTTTTCTAGGCCAAGACACAGTAATTTGCACTTCACACATTTTCACTCTTTAGACATGACCGGTCTAATTGGTTGTAGCTCTGTCCAGTAGCATTAATAGACGCCCGCTGATCCTGCCTCAGAGAACTCTGTTTGGATGGAAAGTATCAGTATCAGGACTTGTAAGTTACAGGTGCCTGTGCGTGTGCGTGTGTGTGTGTGTGTGTGTGTGTGTGTGTGTGTGTGTGTGTGTGTGTGTGTGTGTGTGTGTGTGTCTGTGTGAGCAAGAGATAGACAGAGAGAGAGGGGGAGGGGGGCACATCAGTTGTAATTAAGATTATGAGTACAGACAAACATGCCACCAGTGATAAAGTCTCTGCAGCCAAGAACTCCCCCAATAAATATTTTGTGTTTATGTCTGACTGTGAGCTCTTTTAAAGTTTGCTTGCTGAATTTCATGAGGAAGAAAATAAACAGAGACTAGGCTGCTTCTTTTTGCTTTCCAACAGTGAGTGCTCTTACACTTTCTGGCACATTCTCTGACTGATGAAAACTCATGGCATGCAAAGGCAATAGGAGCCATGTCAAAATACAGGTTTGTTTACGAATACAAATTCCATTGAATGTGACACAAGCTTTCTCTCAACAGACGTTTGTGTTTTGATTGTGTCTCTCAGTGTTATAAGCTAAAATGTGAATTAAGAGTTTAACGGTGCTACTGTGTACCTCTCATACACAAGTTACTGTCAGTCATTGGAGACACCTTAGCATAACATTACATTAGATGACAAATAAAAATAAGAGAATGAGGATGATGATGATACTAACGGTGATGAAGATTGCCACTGTGATGATAATGATGACACATTGATAAATGATGAATAAAGCAACATAAGCTAATAGACTGTGTTTCCCCCCTGTATGTCTGTATGTCCCCCCCGCCCCCCAACACACACACACACACACACACACACACACACACACACTAGCCTTGCTTGGCACTCCATGGTGGCAGCCAAGGATGAAGCGAGTGGGCCCTAGCCTGGTCTGAAGCGTAATGGAGTTTGCATTCTCTGCTTCCCGTTAAACCCTGTCACCAGGATGGTCTTGGGATTGCGACCCCTCTATTAGCCTCGCCGCACCCTGCCGGCCCATTAGAAGAACATTAGGAAATTAAAGGGGCAAATTGCATTACGTGGGAGAAACAGATGGAGCCGCAGGGCTGCTGTCGCTCCAGCGTGCTGCTGACTCTTCGGTTCGTTTCCCAAGATCCTTAGCCCCCTTTCCCCGCTTGAGTAGAGATGCCACTCCCCATCCTCCCAAAACACCCACCCACCCCTCCACACACATGCACACCGTGGACCACTACCCATCAAAGAACCGATTGCTTTCATAGCATGTGTTCATCCAAACAGGGAACTCCCATCTCATTTAGCATTTCTCTTGATGGCATCCCATGTGGGTGTTTCAAAAGTAGATTTCTCCCACACTAGAAGTGCATATGCATTATTCATTACAAACTCCAATAATAAAAGGCTGGTATATGTCCACAGTGGTGGCAAAAAACCAAGGCAAAGCTGTGCAATGCAATCTGATTCAGAGCTTGCTTGTTCATACTTGAGATGCTGGCGTCTGCTCAAACGGTGAAATAATAAAAATGGCACAGTGATGCAGATAAAAAGCATGAGCCCTGCTTGGTTTGTGAGCGAATATGGGATAGCAGCAGAGTGCTTACTTTTACATCATGCTCTCACTGATAGAGCGACAAGGGGGAGCTTGAAAACTCCCCTCCTTTCCCTTCAGCTGATGGCGGTGAAAAAGGGGCTTCCATCCAGTCCTCCAGAAGCACCCAAGACAAAACATCCAGCTCTGATTGCAAACAAAGAGGGAATGATAGAAAACATGTAAGGTAGTGCCAGTAGATTAAAGCCCATGATGAGCAGTTCTCCCCCTCTGGTGCTCTCCAGGCTCTGTGACGAATGGATCCTCCCATTCAGTAGTGAGGCATTCAGTAATGCACTGTATGGAAGCACTTGTGGTGGTGGGGGCAGGGTTGGTTCTCTGTGTAATTTGATAATAGAAGGAGAAAATACATGGCTCTAAAGTTCACAGCAAAGAGTCTTTTTGTGTTTGTTTGGGTTTTTTGGACATTGAAATGAAGCCTTGAGTCTTTCTTCCCCCACCTTTTTTTTTTTTTACCTTTGCTCTTGGCATATGGAGATGGATAAATAGTGATTTTACAACTGAAAGCCACATTGCATTCACACAGGACATCATCTGAGTGGGTTATGCAACAGATGTTAAACTTTCATGAGAGGTTTTCCATACACATACAATATATGTGAATATTCAGTACACACAGCAGATAGGTTGATAGTTTGAAAGCTCAAGGATACGGTGTTAATAGTTTTCTTGTTATCCTTAGGCATCCAACATACTGTACTGGGGCATATACACATTCACACACATAGAGTCGGCTATGTGACATAACCTGAATCATTACTTACTGTAGTGAGTAGGACTTTTTCAGAAGGGTGGTGTTTTTTTTTTTGTTTTTTTTCCCCCTTCAAAAAGGATGTCATGAAAAATGAGCACAATTTGACATCAATAGTATTAAGGTGTACTTTTACACTCACACCTGGTGGCAGGTTACCATGGAAGGGCAACATGAACTATGGTTAGGAATCAGCTCACTATTGATGTATTTGCCTGTGTTGTAAGCACAGTAGGTCTTAGGCCATGCTGCTTCATGCTGTGCCTCTTCCAAAGAACACTATCAGAATGAGTGGACCACTGGGATGCCCTAAACTCAACTCAAATGGTCTGGTAGCTGGCCCTCCATATATATGTATATATATATATATATATGTATATGTATATATATACAATATTCTTCCAATGATTTTTCCTCTTTTCCAGTGCGGCTGCTGCCACCACTGTTGCTGAGATATCCATATTTTAAATGCTAGCCCAATAAAGCTAGAGCCCATTGCTCATGCCCTGACACTTTTAGTGGGAAAGTAATGGGTGGCTCACCATGCACCACGAACAAGAGTGCAGGCCAGTATCCTCCCAAACAGGGCGATGTGGAGAAGTTATTAAAAAAGATTAAATATTAATGGAAGTACTGACCATGTTTGCTTGCCTTACCAAAACCTTCTTATCATTCTCTGAGGCACCAATGGACTTAGGGGGAGAAAAGATCAGTTGTAAACACATTCAGTGTGGTATGTGTGAATGTGTGTGTGTGTGTGTGTGTGTGTGTGTGTGTGTGTGTGTGTGTGTGTGTGTGTGTGTGTGTGTGTTTATCTGTGTGTGCGCATGTGTGTCCGTACTTTATTTTTTATGTACATACAATGTGTGTGGTTCAAATCCCACCAAGACCATTAAGCGCAGTGGTTCTCAAACTTTTTTCCTTTCTTTAACACTCACTCCCTTCTTTTACTTCCCCACTTTGGAAGGGGGAGAATTTCCGAGCCCCCTAAAACAGTAGCACAATAGGTCATCATTATTGTGTTTTCTGAAGTCATGATTTATGATAGATTTTTCTTACCTAATGAAACATTAATGTAATTTCAACACCAGAATTTTTGTGCATTGCATTAGAAGGGACATGCCATTGAAACTGGTAGTTTGGTAGTTTTTATTTTGTTATAACAAAATAGTGCTAGTTATGAAGATTGCAGTATTTTATTGAGATGAAAGTATTCATATTTTTATGTAAATTCAAAGATCATTGTGAATGACAACGTTGGGAAGTTCAGGTCATGCAGTTTGATGCAGCGTGAATTCGGGGGCCACGGTGTGGCCGATGGTTTCAAATACAGTACCGGTCTCAAGTTGGTATTTGCGCCCCACTTGTCATGTATCCAGTTTCCACTGAGGAATGCTGATTTAGCGAGTGTGTTTGTGTGTTTACTGTATCTGTGTATGTGCGGGTGCGCATGTATCCATATACAGTATGTGTTTCTTCTGGGATATGTAAATATGTATTTTTGTATAGTCCGCTCCTCGTCTAGCTCAAGAGATCTCAGATGGGGGGTGAGGGGGGTGAGGATGTTGGTGTTGCGCCAGTTTGACAGGTTTATTCGACAGCAGTCTTGCCAAGACCTGCGTTTTTTTCTCTGTTATACAAATCCTGTCGAGACCATTTAGACCCCTAAGGCCTTCAAAGACAACACAGCCTGACATGAGTTCACCACAGAATGACACAATCTTACTAAGGAAATACAGTCATATTGCTATCATCACATTTAACTTCAACCCTCCAGCAGTCTTTGTGATAGAATCATTTGTGACTTCTTCATTAGACACACAAACACACACTAAAACGAGTGTGTTTCTGAGTTGTAGAGGAGACAGACTACCTCGCACTTAGGGTAAAAATATTATTGGTGCCATCCATTGAAGCGCATATTTCCAAGCTGTAAAATGCTACTTTGCTCCTCAAAAAACAACAGCTAGGCCTATAAATCAAATCATTTTTTGATGATATTTGCACTGAAAGAAATACATTGCAAGAGGCATGTTTTGCATATGTGAATATTTTTGACCTGACGAGCCTCAATACCTCAGTCATAGAAGCATGAACATGTAGTGAATAACTAATGCAGGTAACACTGCCTCCTTTAGCATGTCTCTGCAGAGACCAAGGCCATTCTGCCACATCAGAGTGCCCTGGGCATCCGGGTACAGTCATAATAGCTCCGCTAGCGTTAATTATGCTAGCAAGGTCCCGCAGCTGCGCTGGTCAAGGCAGGTGATCTCTGCTCGTAATTAGAGGGAGAAATGGAGGTGCGTGATGGAGAGGAGGCCAAACAAAGGAGACACTCGCTGGGGCTTAACCCTGAAGAGTGACCTCATCCCCTCTCTCGGCTCCCTGGCGCGGTGCCTACCAGGTGCTCTTAACCGCTGGACCCTGAGAGCTCATTAGGTAGAGCAGGGTGTCTGTGTGATCTGCATAATGTTATCAGAATGTATATTTATGTATGTGTATGTGAGTGCAAGGGTTTTGATATGGTCGGGTGTTTGCAAGGATGTGTGTGTGTGTGTGTGTGTGTGTGTGTGTGTGTGTATTTGTGTGTGTGCATTTGTGTGTATTTGTGTTTGGTGTGTGTGCGTATATGATCTAATACACAGTATGTGTGTTATGTGTTTATTTGTGTGTGTGTGTGTGTGTGTGTGTGTCTGTGTGTGTGTCTGTGTGTGTGTCTGTGCGTGACATGCATGCTGACTCTTTGCTGTCTTGATCAAAGTTGGGGCAGGCTTTTTGATTCAGTGTCACGCATGTTGTGTAGCCTATGCCATGAGTGAGGGTCCAGAACGAGGCAGGTCTCTGATGTTCTTTCATATGGAAATAACTGGCTTTCATTGATATCAACATATGCAAAAAGGTTATAGATGCTAAATGATGACTATCGCTGCTGACACTACATGTAATTACATTCTAACTCCAGACTTTCAAAGCCTTCCCTTACCATATCGTTATTCTCTTTCTCTGTCCCTCTCTCTCTCTCTCATTTAAACATGAAGGATATGGAGCTCTTCCTAGCTAGCGTGAAGGGATCCACACATGGCCATGATGTCGAGATGACTAATTACGGCACGTATGGCTAACTTTGTCATAAAGAACAAATGGAATGGGTCACGGTTGACAAAGTCAAGGGCCAGAACTATAGGGAGGGTTTGGGGGAGCAGCTGCCAGGGCAATGGATATAATACACGGTTTTGTCCTGATGTGAAATAAAGGACACAAGCTGTTGATAGATATTTTGACCAAAGACCAAGACAAAAGAGTTATTTGAAGGTTGTGTTTTCTATATCCATTGCCTGCCCACACACCTGTGGTGAAGTTCTCTCTGTTTTGGGTAGCCGTTGGCTGTATCAGAATGTCCTTGCTTGTGGATCCAAAATAAACAAAACAAAACAAAAAAAAGACATACCTGCTCATTGCAAATACAAGCAGTATTAGAAAAAAAAAAACATTGCCTGGTGGCATCAACTTATTACCATACCCCTCGTGTGCTAAGTGTATTAAAACACTGGCCATGAACAGGCAGCGTATTTAGCACTATCTCTGAAATGTGCTGAGGATTCCTTATTTACATCCGAAAGGTGCCAGTATATTCACAGGATAGATGTGATATTTCACACTCTTACATCTCCAAATCAACTTGCCTACTGTTTATCTTTACTCTGTTCATATTTCTGAAAAGGAGAGGACACATTGTGACAATGAGTTATGAGTTCCTTCACACAGTATGTAAACAGCTTGCTTTTCAGCTCTCTTTCTTTTCACTCACTTTTTTCATGTCCAGATTTGCTAAATGTTATATCTGAGAGGATTAATTAGACTTCCTTTTGAATACTTTTCAGTGACACCTACAGTTTCAAATTCATTTTTTGTGGAAAACGATTTGTTTTTCAATAGAAGCCATGGCACAAAGACAGAGTATTATATTCTTTCCCTCTTTGACAAGCTGCTAGTCAATATGGTTCCCTTCAGGACCAAGATGACCCCTCTATTTTATTTCAGGATCCTGCTGTTCATCTCATCAGGACTTATTTTGATATATTGAGCAGTGCACAATACATTACCTCCAAGCCTTTCACTTTGAACCCATATTTGCTGTCTGAATACAATCCAATACAGCACCAACACATCTAAAGCTTGGCCTTCAGCAGAGTTCAGGGTATCAGGAGTACAGGATGGGCGAGAGATGATTTAACCCATTCATTCTATTACTGGGGTTTATCTTATTATGGAGGGCTTAATGGACTAATTCCTTTATACATGTGGTCCAGTCCATAGACTAATATTAGATAACTCGTATTAGTCACGGAGAGACAAGTAAAGCAAGTCACCTATTTATCGAACAGAAATGGTACTCACAGTTCTTCCGGTGAGATTTCAATTGAAACTCCTGCACTGTACATGGAGAGAAGAAAATTTCAGATACCTCTGGTTTTCCTCTGCTTCAGTGGCCAAACACCGCAAATTTGTGTTAACTGGTTATGTATGACGACTGTTTTTGATGAACGGGATCTATCCTGCACTGCACCGCCAGTTTTTTCATGCGCAAAAGATCTTGCCACAAACAATCAGTGGCACTTGCTATAGCGACTGTCAGTGTCGCTGTCCTTCCAGGAGAATCACTTAATAGCCAATTTCATGCAAGAACGAAGAAGGCAGAAGTGCTGAGTTATTAGCGAAGGGGGAAAGGTTCAGTCGCCTTCGAACCCCCGGGGTTCTTTGATAAGCCAGCAACAGTGATAACCAGGGGCTTGCCAATGCATAGAGTGTGCCCATGCATTTCAAAAGGATTTCTCACCCTCTATGATATTGTTTACATGGACCCATTGCATCAAACAAATTACTTTGAAGGGGTGACATGCTTCTCAGATTAACACAGTTGGAGGCTAAATTTGGCTCTGAATGTGAACGCTCCAAACCATTTGGCAGTGGTAGATTGCGGTTCATCGCGCCAACAGACGTGTGGTCATGCGTACTGATGATATGTGTCAGGGTAGGTAGTTTTTTTTTTTTTGTTAAGCTTTTTGATGGATAGATAAAGACATTGTTTGTTTGTTTGTGTGTTTTTTTGTTTTGTTTGTTTGTTTTAAAGGAGTGTTTTGGAACTGCCACTCTCTTAACCAAATCCCACTGGCTCTTAATTAAAGGCCTTTGCCACCTGGTGTTTCATCCCAGACCTTCTTCTTATGCAGCCCACTCTCTTTCAGGTTCAAAGGCCCCCCCCACCCTCCTTCCGGCACCTCTGTTTATTTATCTATTTATTTATTCATTTACATCCATCCTCAATTTTCTTCTTATCCTTGTGGGTTCCAACCACCTGTCTAATCCTGTATTAATGGTGGTTCAAACCACCTGTCTAGTCTTGTATTTATGCATCAGAGTTAAACTATATTCTTTTCTTTCCTATTTTCATGTCTTACTACTGTACAAGGTTCAGACCGGGATTCTCTAAAATGAGATGTGATTGCAGTATATTGTTTCAAAATAATTATGAAGATAGAAGTTGATAAGGCATCAAAATTAACTAACTAAATTAATAAACTAATAATTAAATATGACACAGTTGTAAAATATGTAATTTTTTACAGGTGAAACATAATTATTGCTAATCATAAAGTCAGTTACAACTTTAGTTGCTAAGCTGTGCCTAATGAAAACTGACCATACTACTTAATTAGACTTCTGTAAGGAAAAAGCATCCTTCAAAGTAACATATATACTTCCAACAGCTCAGACTTCAGTTAAATAGAAGAATGTTAAAGAAAGACCTTCGAGTTGTTTAAAAACTCTATACAAAAACTTGGTGAATATATCATAGGATTGGCAAGTGCTTTCTTCAAATGCTCACAGAAAAAAAAATCACATAATTGCCTTGTCTTTTGATGCTACACATAAACATAATGTATAGTGAAGCATTTATCAAACGATGGCTTGTACATGATATTCCTCCTACAGTGCTCATTATCTGTGTAGATCATCTTGTATGTGATCCACTGCTTAAAAAAAAACCATCTGATTTGAAAAAACACCTACAGTGTTGTTTTTGCCTTAACTCCTTCTTTTTTATTTTCTCTGGAGGGAAACTGTTGAGAACAAACATGAAAAACATGCAGAGCTGGTTGGGCGTCCATATCTCTCTTTCAAATTTAAACACCAGCTGAGAAGAGGCTGCATTTCCTCTCTCCATTCCCTGCCATTCTGTCTTGGTATTCTTCTCCTCTAATCAACAGCATTTTTTTTCATTCGTATAGTTTAAAAACAATCACACACTCGTCTCCTTCGTCATTTTCAACTCAAGACTTCCACACAGATGCCACCTGCCAACAGCCACCACGCCTCCACAAAGACCAGCCCTGAAAACCTGACGTGTCATCCCTTTGAATAATCTACCAGTGATTATACAGTAGATCTAAGGCTCTCTACATTACTAGAATATTAAGTACATGGTTAGAGACTACAGGGACTTCATTTTGCCCATGCTTTCTGCCATTTTGCTAATGTATGCATGATCAAAGTGTTTTATAGCAGTACATGGGATTCTGTGAGTTATTTTAGTTCGGGTTAGCTTTTATGTTTCCCCTCATAGACATTGGTGAGAAGTGTCATTTTAAGCATGTTCAAATGTATCCTGGCTGCAAGAATCATGTAGTACTGATTGTTCAACTTTTTGTGCAAACTGAGAGTTTTCCCACATGTGTGTTTGTGGATTTGTTTGATTACAAGGGGGTGGGGGTTGCATTTGTCTCACAAATTTTAAGGGGTACTATGATATGAGACTGAACTGCTGTAACTTCCTGTTCAGTCACTATATCCATAAGCTATGGTGCTTACAGCTATGGTGCAATAATTTATTAGCAGGAATTGATTACAGAATACTGTCATTGAATACAATATAGCAGTATAGCAGTAAAGCAGGGGAGATCTTAGAAGGGACAAATACCCTATGACCAATTGTCCACCGGAATATACCTTTACTCTTTCAAACCCAAGACAATTTTGACAGACAAGTTACTTGGATTTTGAATCATATCCATTCACACACCCATTTAATCTATGTGAATGTATGCAGTGAGAGTGGTAGTGAAATGACTGAACATTAAATTGAGTTACTGGATTAGATCACTGATTGTCAATTCAGATTTGCTTGACAAGCCGGACAATAGCATATAATGTAGAGTCTGGCCACAAAACATTTGGCTCAAGAATCTGCATTGCCTTTCAAACTGCCTCTGCAGGCAATAGGATGGCGCTACAACCACGCCTCTGAGTACGACCAATCAGAACAATGAACAAGCTGATTTAAACAACACAAAGCCCACCCAACAATTCCCATACCTATAGAGCGTTGTGATTGGCTAAACACCATCTGAATACAACTATTTACTATGGTTTGTGGCTAGACCATACTTCCAGAGGAAATAAATTTGCTAACGCTAGAGTATGTATAAATTCTAAGCTAAATCCATATCTCAACATATGATGCATAGGCTATTCCAAGCTCGACCTGAAAGTGAAAATGGCAGTTATTTTCACAGTGGAGAATTTGATTATGACCTATGCTATCTTAACCACACAACATGGACTTTTAACAAGCTATGGCAGGATAAAATGATCATAAAAATACCACAGGTTCATATGACGTTCAACCTTAATTTAATAAAAAGGTATTTTATTCGTGATTTTACAAGATAGCACTACACTACTCAGCATCCATTTGTGCAAAGCAGTGTAAATCAACACCTTCTGTTGGTTTGAAATTCTCATTGTTGGGGAATTTGTTTGTGGCAACAACAGCACAAAACAAAACATGTGCTTTGTGCTCAATGCATTCTCAAACCATAACAGCATTGCTACCGTACTGACGCTAGAACAGGTGTTTCCTCACTGAAAAACTGCAGGTTGCCTTGTCAGACTCTCCCAACAGAAAACAAAACAAAAAAAACCAGAAAACAGAACAGGGCCTTTGGTTTCACGTTTCCCATCTCATTCACACCTCACCACTTCTTTGAGTGAGCCCTGTGAAAATATTGATTGTGATTACTCCCAGTCCCATACTGCGCCGTGTAGCAGCAATTCCTCAGATGACAGAATCCCATTTATTCGTGTCTCACACACACACACACACACACACACACACACACACACACACACACACACACACACACACACACACACACACACACACACACACACAATGGGTATTATTTCGCAGAGCACAGGAACAAGACACCACTTGTAGAGAGAACGCCACAGGCATCCATTAAGCCATGAGGAGCCAGGGGAAGACTCACAGGCTCCGTCACATGGTCACCTGAATGAGGAGCCCGCTTGGGTGGTCTTTCAGCTGGGGTTCTTCCTGGCACAGCTCTACCTCTGGCTCCCTGCTGGTATGGGAGGAGAAGACACAGGTAGTGCGTCTGAGACTGTGAAGGATGAGGGATGAAGATGGTGGAAATCTGAATTCCACCACTGCCGGAAGAAACATAGGTTTGTCTGGGACGCCGTGACACTGCCTGCATATGGATGAGAGGGCTTGACGTGGTGACATCCAGACGCCCTTTCTCATCTGTAACGGAAAGGGTGAGATCTCACTTTACTGGAGACAGAGACAGAGACAGAGACATGCTTTGTGTTCAAAATCACTCAGCACCAAGCAACAGAAGTAATAACAGTAATAACGATAATAGTAATAACAACAATTATAATAATAACCATGATAATAAGAAAAGACACTCAATCCCCTGTGATAAGATACCTGCTGATCATCAATCTATCCATTTCAGTTGTTTGGCATGTGGATTACCACCTGAATGCATATGCTCCAGAATGCCGCATCGGGTGCCTGCCGTGCCGTGGACTTCTAAATTAAATATACAAGCAGTACAAAGCCATTACTGCTCCATCCATCTACACACCACATCAGGCACATGGGTAATAGCTATGTGGTATGCAGCTGTGGTGCCATGGAAACTCAATCCTCCCTTGTGAAAGATAAAGACATAAGAATTTGTTTTTGCACATGGACAGCTTGCTACTACTACCTTCTTCTTCTCTCTCTCTCTCTCTCTCTCTCTCTCTCTCTCACACACACACACACACACACACACACTTTCTCTCTCTATCTCTCTCTCTCTCCCACACACACACACACACACACACACACACACACACACACACACACACACACACACACACACACACTTTCTCTCTCTGCATTTATTCCTCCCCAGTCCTCTGTCTTCCAAGTGTGTGGGTGTCTGCAGTGTGAAGAGCAGCCGTGTCCATATTTACAAGTGTGCTGACTGAAATGCAGAAACAAACACATTTAAGGGTGAGCTGCAGCTTTCGCCGGACATGTCTGGAAAGTCGATGCTCTCACTGGCCTCCCACTGAAACCCCAACTGCAAAAATTGTCACGTTTGTTTACACTCTCTCTCTCTGTTAATGCAGGTTGGCCATTTCCTTCCCCATTGACCAGCAGCTTTTTGTTTATATGAGACGGGGGACGGAGGGGAGACCTACACATCCAGTGGCAATGTGTGAGGTAAGGTCCGAGGAGACTAAAAAAATAATTAATTTCGATATAAATAAATAAGGGGAGGCAGAGCTCCTCAACAAGGCACTGAACAAGACAGCACTTGTGGCAAGCTCTCTCTCTCTCTCTCTCTCTCTCTCTCTCTCTCTCTCTCTCTCTCTCTCTCTCTCTCTCTCTCTCACAGACTCACACACACACACACACACACACACACACACACACACACACACACGGCCCATTCCATTCAGGCTGACAACAGTGGGCTCTTTCTCAAAAGCAGGACAAAGGCGACAGCATAATTTTCTTCATTGAATGTGTGAGCATTAAATTCCCTATATATATCCTTAGCTCTTTCCTGAATCCTGTCCAGCTTAACTTCGCAGTAGCTTAGACTTACTGTTCTATTTGACTTTCAGTGGAAGTTCAAGTATGGTAAAAATTATTTCAAAGGAAAATTCAAGGTCTACATCTCTACTCCCTATGCTAACTGTGTAACTCACTCAAGCTGGGATACCAGTGGTAAGCATTCCCCTGTAGGTCAATTCAAGTTAGCCTCCCTTGTATTTTACCCCTCCTATTTAGGCCACTGATGACTTTTGAGTGTCATCCCTTGCATCAATCTGATTGGCTAGAAATGGTTCCCGAGGAGGCTCCACAAACTTCGCCATCCTAGATGACAGTATTTGACAAGTGCTCACAGTGTAATGCAGTGGTATACACAGTGCGATAGGGACGCTGTTGTCTTTAGAAGAAACCCTAAAGTGATGATTTGAATGTGAGAAATGGAGAATCAAGATATGCAATTGTGAATATTTTGTTTTCTGTATTACAACATGAAGTGAACAGGTCTGGGAAAATACATCACTTCACTCATCTACGGATTGAGAGGGAAGATGTCAAAAATACCAATAGATCACCCTCTCCACTCCCACTCACTAGACTCACACATGTATCATGAAGTCAAGCTTATTATTTTGTTGCTGTTATTTATTTTTATTTATCCTCGCATGTACTCAACCGCATATCTCATGAAGCTTGGTCCTCAGTGAAGCAGTCTGCTACTTTAGTGGAGGATGTTTTACTGCAAGCATTATTTATTCATCTACATCTTTTTTTCCCCCATCTAGAATGGAAGGGGGAAGCAGGGCAGAACTCTATATGAGGATGTTAATTACCTTCTGCTATCCCGTAGTTGCAACATCATCACCTCTCCATTGCATTTAATTTTACTGACTTTTAATGGAATTGGGTGATAACACTTCTCAATTAGATTCTGTCCTGTGTAGGTTATTCATTTGAACAACCAAACACTCCCTGTATACCAAATCACCACATTACGCTGATGTGTTGCAGTGGTTGTGTTATGTACATACTGTTCTATCCTGTGTCTCAGACATACAAGTATTTGTGTGGAACAAAGACTGACAGTCGTCAATGACAACCATGCTGCAAGGAGAAGCACTTGCTGAAGTGGCTCAAGAGGTGAATTATGGCCCCATACATTTAAACCCCTTTTCCCTGTGTCCTTGTATGTCTGGAGCAAGATCGATGCTTATCAAAACATATTCTTTTCCCCTGTCGCCTCGCAGTGCCTCTCAATCCCATTGGATTACTCAATATCAGCCTGGTTTTAATGCACCGGTGTCAGACATGTGACACCCCTTACATGCTGGTCCCCCATCGAGGGTGGCCAAAGAGCCTGTCTAACACATGCTAGATTTATGGGATATCCTTTTAGAAATTGACAAGCATGACACAGGCTTAGTCCAGGATACCAGCAGCTATCAAAAGAGATAGAGAGATAGACAGATAGAAGGAGAGAGAGAGAGAGAGAGTGAGAGAGAGAGAGATAGAGAAGGCTTTCAGGGTCAGTGAACCAATGTATTCCCATTTCCTCCCATCGACTGACAAGCTGACATCTGGGTGTTGAGAAATAAAAGCAAAAACAAATAACGGCATAGTTTCACACTCGGGCCCAGCAGTGGATTTAGCCGTACACTCTGGGCTGTGGCGAGAGACGGCACAGCGGAGAGGAGAGGAGAGGAGAGGAGGCGTAACTATGCACTTGGAATCTCTTATCGGCAGCTCAGCTCAGCTCTGACTTCCTCCCTCCATCGATCACATCTGCTGTATGTAAACAGCTGAGATAAAAAAGCATCAAACAAAAGAGAAGAAGAAGGGGCCACTTTTTTCTCTCCACAGCTCCGGTCCTCTGGGGGGGCTGGAAGACGCATAAAATCATCTCATCTTATCTTCCCCTGACAGCTGAGGGGCTGTTCTTATAATTTACGTGTCCTTTTTTTGTTTTTCAACTCTCATACTTTTTTTTTTCTTCTTCTTTCATATTTCACTCTACAGGCTAGATTTAATTTGCCCTCAGCAGGATGGGGATTTTTGCTCAGTCCTGCGTGACAGGTTCGGGAAACAAAAGTCATCTCAGATGCCGGTCTGGGGACGGAGGAGGATAAAGAGGATGGGAAAGGCGTTCTCTGTGGAATCTTTCTCAATTCAGCATTCCATGGTAAAAGCACTCCCCGAAACACACATACACAAACACACACTTACACATACACATGGATAGAGACCTGCATGCATGCATGCACGCGCACACACACACACACACACACACACACACACACACACACACACACACACACACACACACAATTCATCCAACAGAAATGCATAGATACATAGCAAGCTAATAACAAGTGAATGAAGAACAGCTATTGTAACATTTAGTCAATATAGATGACAGCAAACAAACAAAAAAGGCAAACATTTTTGTACATTTCAAGGCTATTCTGTTTACAAAATGTCACATTGATCTTGTGTTAATACTATATCTTTGAAATACATGCTGTTCACAGTGATGAGCTACATTATTTGCAGTTCATCAAGAAGACCTTTCTTTTGACCTTGCAGTCTGTAAGGACATTAGCACCTCAATTATTCAAGTGAAACATTTATTATATGACAACAAAAATCAATATCATCACCTAAAAATGTACTAAAACATTCATTCATGGTGACCATATTGGCTACACATTCAGTAGCTATGCCTCCTAGCTATGTATGCCTCTTGTTAATGTGCACAAAGAGGGGAGGGAAGGGGATTTTAAAATGAAGCAGGAGCAGGTTGTGTACATGTATGTGTCCAGTGGAAGAGGCCATGGCACCTCTGAGGTGAGCTGCTATTGTCTGAACGACTGAAAAAGGCCACAGATGGTCAGCACTCTGGCATCATTTGCTCAGTGGATTGGCTGCAACATTGAGCACCACCCGTTCCCCACAATAATACACAAACACACACACACACACACTCACACACACACACAGACACACACACACATACACACACTCACACATACTCACCTACACACACACACAATACAAATACACACTACTAATTGGACTGGTGTCAGTGGCGAGGTCATGAAAAGGTCGCCCTCTCCAGGACTTTGGTTGTGGCTTGGCTGGAGGTCAGAGGATCTCTCTGGGGCTATACGCTGATGACCGTTAGCCTCTCGCAGACATCAAGGAGTATTGATCAGTCCATAAAATGAACTGACATGTCAGCAGTGACATTAAATGAGGGAAAAAGCAGGAGTCTCACGAAATAATTTAGCCGTTGGGTTGCCTCTGTGTGCATTCACCCCTAATGCCCCAGACCTTGTCAGATGTCAACATTGTAATAGCTACAAGATGCTGCTATCGCTGTGTATTATTAAAATGTTTTTCGATGGGGGCATACAGTATATGGTGTAGACAGGCAGTATTTCCATTATTTCATAAAGTAATGCAAGTTTGGAAAACAGCATATGAAAGGAAAGACTGTCTGTTGTCAAAAATAGGTTTTTAGCAACTGTATAAAAATTCCCACCTCAAATCAGTTCTAATTTTCTGGAGAAAAGTAATCCATGCCTTTATTACATCATGCCTGGAAATTCCGTCTACCTCGGCCTACAGTGTTTACTAACCCATCTGCTGTTGATTAAAAAAAAACAGCTGTGACGCTGTTGACTTGCACAAGGAAGCGTGAACATAATATTACCCCTGTCTTGACTTCATTGGCTCCCCATCCAATTTAGAATTCAGTTTAAAGTTTTATTTATTGTTTTTAAAGCTAAATAAGCTTTAAATGGTAGGCCTACTTATTGTTTTGTAAGCTTTAAATCACTGAACTTCTCCAATTCGAGTCAGCCACCTTGTCCCTCAGGTCCTCTAACAAAGGACTAGTACATGTACTGCGGTCACAACTGAAACAGAAAGGAGATGGGGCTTTTGCTGTGGCTGCTCCCCGACTGTGGAACCAGTTACCCTTAGATATTAGATGTGCCCCCTCTATTCCCACCTTCAAATCTAGGTTAAAACCTCACCTCTATTCGCTCGCTTCCCATAGTCCCATAGTCACTTTCTTTTCTTGTTTCTGTGTATGTCTGTGTTGTAGTTTCTGTTCGATGTGGTCTAACATTCATTGTTATTTTGCTCACACTTTTTTTAATCTTCCAATTTAGTCCTTTATTATTCTGTCTTTTATTTGTTTATATTTGTTCCAAATGTGTCCTTTATTAAACCAATAATTACTGAATGCTCATTTATGATTAAATTTTTTTTCTGAACAGCACTTTGGCTCTGTTTAAGTGTGCTTTATGAATAAATTGTACTTATTTAGTTAGCTTAGGATTACTGCTCACATAGCACACAGCGCTAAGCAGTAAGCAGTATAGCCATACAGAAAAGCATCCACATTGTCATTCAAATGATCAAACGTGAATGAAGACTAATTCTCTTTCACTAAAGCCCAATCAGTCTATATAGGACTCCTCAGTTCGTTAGTCCTCCTTTTTCAATTTATACCTCCCAGAGGTAGACATCTTGAGTGGAGAAAGTAAAAGCTCTCCCACATTATTGTGCCAGGCATTTAGTAATCCAGCCGAACCTAATTAGCACAACTCCTGAGTCAGGTAGATCAACTAATTAGTGTATTGCCTGGGTTAGGTGCACGGGTAGGAGGAAAGCATGTCAGGACTTTTATTTTCTCAGCCCTCAATGTTCGCCACTGATAACTCCTGACTGGACCAGAGACTGCTGCAGCTCAGTTGGCTTTTCTTAAACGACTCTTTAGCTTCTACCACTTAGCTGATGAGATCGACGTGACAGGCCTAAAGTAGGGACAACTATCCTCCTAAAAGCCTTTGCGGCAGCACAGCTCCTGTCCCAGTATAATGTACTGCCTTATTTTCTCTGACACGCTTTAAAAATCCGCCATTTTAAATGCCAGAATGCCAAACGCCTGGACCAACCTAAACTCCCTCCGCTCAAGGCTTCCCGACCTCCAAGTCAAGCTGTGGATGTGCGAAGCGCTGTAGGTCAAACTCCAGTGGCGCAGAGCGCTGGCACCAGAACAAGGTTGAGTGTAGGGGGGACCATGGGTGTCATGGGATCCCTGCGAGTGCCCTTTAAAAACCAATGCAGACTGGAGAACGGCCAAGCCAGCCAGCAAGCAAGCACTGGTGGGAACAGGCGTGCACACCAGAGTATTTAACCATTCTGGGAAGCGCAGGGTTTCTGTGAGGAATTTATTGCTAAGTGGTGGAGGAATGCACACGTGAATCCCATGGAATATTCTAGTCTTGGATTTATTCTATTTATTCTATTATATTTCTCTTACAAATTGCATTCATTCATTGCTTTGACTGATTTACTCCAACTTAAAAAAGAGAGAGAGGGTGGATTGAGGCTGGATGAATTGATGTCTACTTTGTGAACATGTGAGACCTTGACTTACATTGCCAAACTTTTTTTTCCACTAACAACATTTCCATGGCAACCAAGCATCTTCTCAATTCCCCATCACCTTAGGGAGGGAGGTCATGTGAATATTGCCACCAATCCATAATCCCCACTGAAATCCAGACGCTTCGTACCCCTTGAGCGGTTTGCTTCTTTCTCAGAAAAAATGTGTTTTTGTTGGTATGCTTTGGATCTTGTTGTGATACATACTGTTTACATATTTAGTCATGACATTTCCCTGGTGCCCAAATCTTAATAATCAAAAGTTTCAACCGCTGCCACTAAAATGAACAAAATAGAAGGTGAATTTTAAATGGCAATGCCTTGAATGGGTTTTGCTATTTTCACATTCAATATTTTCTCCCAAATGGCATTTATAATTCTCTTCTGATTCAATTAATAGGACAGTGACTGCTCAAACATGAAACCTCAAGTTTATTTTATACTTTTATCATAAGTGACAGTGTGATGAACACAGAAAATTCTTCATGTGACTTGCACTCTGGACACCTCTTTGAAAAAAAAAGCTGTGGTATACAGTATTGGATAGAAGGAGACTGCAGAAGCTGAGCAACAAAATGCTTCAAATTCTCTCCTCCATTTGCCTGCTTGATGCACTAAGATGACAGATATTTTTCTCTCACTAAACTTCAACAGGATTTGCTATTGATTTGTGTTTCATTGAGTAGGCCTATGTTGACTCTAATTAACACTTAACTCAGAACAAGAAACCCCAAAAATGGAGTGAAATAGGGCCTAAGATTACTGATCCAGCAACATCATTGACACAAAATGACCCCTTTCTTGCTGGGGAAACATGAGTAGATATTTACTGCCTATAGTTATGAGCAGCAGAATGCACCAGACAGTTGACAAAGCAATGGTACAGTAGATGTATGAAATCCAGGAATGCACAAATCTATCCATTTTGTCTATCTACTGTGCGGTATTGATCTTCTCAGTCTTCCCATAGCTGGGTTTCCCTCAGCCCTGTGTCCATATAGAAAGTTAAACTGTTCACTATATCTGATCGCTCAGACAAAGCCCTCACTTTTTCTCCTTTGTAACCTGTGGCAGATGCCTCATTGTTCGAAAAATGTGCAGCTGCAGGCAAAAAATGTGCACCTTATCATGTTCCGACTTCCTAATTCCTAAGGCTAATAAAAAGTCAGAGTTATTGTCTTTGTTCTTCTTATCACTTCAGTCAACCAATTTAGCCACACTTTTTCCCAGTGCGTAATCACTGGCCCCTCTACAATTAAGTCATCTCTACATTTCTCTTTAGTAGACCTAGCTTAATAAATGAAACTAAAGGATTCTCAGTCATAACATTACCCTCGCAAAGGCAACTTTCAATTTATATAATTAAATTCATTTCTATTTTAATTCAATTCCCCTTAAAATGGTATCCTAATAGTTTTTCCCACTATTTCTTTACCAAATTGCAGTATATATGCAGTGTAATTAGGATTCTTTTCAGATAATTGCACTCTCCCCAGGATGGTCCCAGCCACGTGCTCATATAGAAAGCCATCAGGGCTCGCATGGGTGAGGATAACCTTGCAGTCAACAAATGATTTAAGCTTGAGAAGCCAGCTGACAACATAGCAATTGATGCCTTCAGTTAATTAAGATGGTTCACGGGACCATGGGAGAGAGAGATTGTTTCCACCCCAAGGCTATGGTTTCACAGCCTCAGCTACTGTATGTCCCTTTTATACTGTATAATATAAATAGATATTTGGTGAAGGTATGGCTATAGGCCTATAGGCCTGTAGGTGCCTTATGGAGTTGTTATTGTTGTTGCTGTTAACATTCGGAGTCACACATTCCTTTTCCATGAGAATATTTTTAGATTATTTATGCCATTTAGAGTGTGTATAAATCCCTGTCATGTATCCCTGTCAGATATACTGTAAGGTTGCCAAGTAGCTCTCAACCACCCGTATCTATCAGTTTCATAGAAAAATCTATATTGAGCTATATATTCTTCACAACATTTTCAACCTAATAGAAAAAATATAACGAGATACATACTATAGGGCATAATATAGTTAAACCACCTTTCCCAAGATCAAAGAATCTTTTATTTTATGATTGACATAACATATTATTGACTCTCTTACTTTGTCCATAATCATATCTATTTAAGAATTTATTTACAAACAAAGAAGGCAGTGTAGCGTAAAATTATGGGATGCCGAGGGACGGTCAAGTAGAAGTGGCTTCACGAAGCAGGGATGCCTTATGAATGTATGACAGTAAAACAAACCAGCCATGTACTGATGCCCACAATTATCCTGAGAACTTGATATTGATTTATGTGAATCCGGTGCAACTGTGTTCTGTTTTCCTGCAGTATGACAGTGTTTGAATGTGTTTGAATGTGTGTGTGTGTGTGTGTGTGTGTGTGTGTGTGTGTGTGTGTGTGTGTGTGTGTGTGTGTGTGTGTGTGTGTGTGTGTGTGTCCTGACTGTGTGTGTGTATACACTATGACCTAGTATCTATGTTTCTGACTACTATAGGGCAAGTAAGTGCATAGTGGGGGTGGACTCAGTCAGACAGACTCAGTAGTGGACTTATGCCTTAATCGCTTGACTATATATAATTATGAAGCAAATAAATCATAATGGTATAAATAAAAGAAGGGTCCGGAAACAAAATACAGTCTTGAATATCCAAAATTTTGCCATGATAACGAAATGCTTTGTGGATATAAAAGCCTCTGCCTGTGTCCACAGTTTAATTTCACTAAGACTCAATAACAGTGACAGCTTCAACACAAAAGCGTGGTCATGGAGCCAGCTGTCTTCATCATAATGAATCATTCCAATGGGCCCTTTTGTAAAAGTTACCGTGCAAGGCTCAAATTTTGGAAAATAAATTGTGAACCCAAGACCACTTCCCCAACAACTTCATCAACAACAAAAACAACAACAACGACACACCCACACACACACACACACACACACACACACAGGACCTAAAGTGTTTCACCTGATGCGTCACAGAGGCAGACAGCGGAGAAGAGGGAGATGAATGTGGTATCCTTGAGACAGGCAATCAACAAGCAAGCCCACGGTGCTTGACTACTATATTTATCCATCACAAAGAAAGCGGAAACAGCTGCTTGATTTTGTACACCTAATTTCCTACCCACCTGCTTGGAAAGAAAGAATAGAGGGGGGGGGGGGGTGGTGATGGAGGGAATGGCCATTTCCTATTTTCTCCTCGCACACGCGGATTCTAACCGATATACATTTACTACTCTAAATAGTGGTGTGCTGACAGCTCGGGTGTTTATTATTATCGCATTCAAATTCTTTAGCTCCGTGAAAAAAGTCAATTTCTGAATATCTCCCCCTCTGAAGGATTGGCGGGCATTGTGAGACGGGGGATATAGACCGAGGGAGAGGGAGAGACGGTGGACGGTGGACGTGCAGCACACTGAAAAACACCCTCCCTAGGGACACTCTTTTGCCAAACAGTCCACTCTGAATAAAAAAAAAAAGCACCACAAGTTATTTTGCGATTACCCATTTCATAATAGGCCTCTCCAGGGGACACAAGGGGCACCGAGTTGCACAACAACCAACTCCCTTGGATTTGATTTCTCTTTTTTTTTCTCACTTTTGAGAGCTCAAACCTGTCTCTATGGCAACTGATATTGGTTGAAAGACTCTGAAATGGCTGTCTGTTTTCACCAGTGCTGTACACAGGTGGTTAAGAGATTTTATTTTTTTTCTTTTATTTTTTTTAACCTGCACTGTAGGCATAGGATTAATGGAAGACCCTCAGCCCAAGACAGAACCATTTTGTATGCAAACCAAGTAAACTGCACAGGTGCAAACAAACAAACAAACAAACAAACAAAACACATACAGTAGACAGATAAACAGAGCACTTTTCCAAAATGTGTGAGTATCTGTATCCAAAATTCTGTGCCCCAGTGGTTGTGTCCTGTGCGATGAACCACCCACCCCCCCCCACCCCGCACACATACACACACACACACACACACACACACACACACACACACACACACACACACACACACACACACAAACATACAACACACACACACCCCTCCACAAATGAGGGACTACATGCTGTTCTTTTTTTCGTTCTTTCATTATTCAGTGCATCTTATTTCAGTCTTATTTATTTAGCCATCAATCTTGGCTGGCAGACGTGCGGTGCGGTGCGGTACGGTGCAGTCAGCTCCCTCATGGCAGAGCACGGGTAATGAGAAACACCAGCTACCTGTCCTCTGATCAGCCTGCTCCCCTTGATGCTGATGAGATCACTCTCAAAACTTCTTACTGTAATAGGATTTTACCATTATTGTTTCAATTATAGTGTCATTTTTTGTGTGTGTTAAATAGTTATGTTCAGAGAATTAAGCCTGTAGTCATAAAAAAAATATGTGAAATTTAATTATTGTGATTATGATGACGTTTGAAAGTTTGGGCTTATATCTGTCCTGTTTTACCTCATTTGTTCTGCCCCTGCTTTTAGTTGAGTTCAAGTTGACACTGTGGCAGAAAGAGTGAGTCAAGTTAAATCTACTTTTCCATAAAGCAGAAAAATCCACCCTTTCGCTCTCCCCGCTCTCCCTGCGGAGCCTTGGTGGTGGGACCAAAGCGAAGTGAGTGCTGCGTGAGCAGCAGGAAATGTTACCTCGCATTTAAATGCCCTGCTAATCTGCTGGGATTTTAAGCAAAGATATCGGGGACATGCAAGCTTTTGAACTACTGAGGAAGTGTAAAATTCAGCTGACACAAAAAGGACCATTATGAACTTTAAGCAGTGCTGACAAAGGTGGTGGTAAAGAAATCTCTCTCTGTCTCTCTCTCTCTCTCTCTCTCTTTCTCTTTCTACCTTCCCGCTATCTCTCTCTCTCTCTCTCTCTCTCTCTCTCTCTCTCTCTCTCTCTCTCTCTCTCTCTCTCTCTCTCTCTCTCTCTGGAGGGCACCAGTGGAAACTCAAGGGTGACGCAGAGGAAGATGAAATCATCACACATACGCAGTACTCACAGCAGTCACAGACACGGCGCACACACACACACACACACACACACACACACACACCTCGCAAAAGATGAGGAAGACTTGGATATATACGGCAGAGCAGTTATATGATGTCAGTCATGAATAAAAATCATTGGATGGTACGGGAAGAAGCTGAATATTTCTCTTTCGTTCTGTATGTTTTATTCTCTCCTGTTCTGCATACTGAATGTAATGCTAGAGGCAGGAAGTGAAGAGAGAAGGTGAGAAAGAGGAGGATGAATGTGGAGAGGAAGAGCAAAAGAGATTGAATAATGGGAGAGAGAGAGAGAGAGAGAGAGAGAGAGAGAGAGAGAGAGAGAGAGAGAGAGAGACAGGTGAGAAAGATATACAGAGAGAGCAAAGAAAAAGAGCCAGACAGCCAGGAAGCATGCAAGGGAGACATCTCAACATTGGTTTTATTTACAGTTCATGGCAGGGCTAAAGGAACTGTAAATAGCAGCATATCATTACATGGCTGATTCTGTGAGTCACGCCATCAAAAATGCCTCCGTTTTTAGATGTGTCATGCATCGCCACAGGACACGTTTTTTCATGGTCACTGCTTTCACCTTGATCCACGGATCCTGCTAAGACCACAGCATTAATTGTGCAAATTACATGACTTGATTACCACCCCCTCCATGCTGAACAGGCTGCAGGGCACAGGAGGAGCAGTAAAATGGGTTTGCATGCAGATGGTGACAGACATTCGCATGGGGAACACAATCTGACAGGGAACCTGGGAGCCATCTTAGCCTTTGATGAGCAGCCTCATTTCATGGGGGATGGCTTCATAAGGCCAAAAAGGTCAAGTGTGGAGACCTGCATGTTTATAGACTAAATTAACTTATTACATGCATGGCTATGTTGAGGAATTATCCATATAATTTAACTGAATTATTCTGAATCATCGACTGGGAGTAAGCATGGAATGTTGCTCAATCTAAAGGAAAGACAGATGGCAGTGCTCAGTTCAGCACCCTGGACAGCGCATCTCTTTTCTGTAGTGAGTCGAGGCCCCTAAGATCTTTTTTTTATTTTTATTTTTTGGACTGCTCTCCTTAGTATAAAGGTGCTGCTGGGAGCTCTGCAACAACTACCAACTTTTCTCTCTACTGCTGCAGAATTCATCTGCAGCATATAAGCTATGAAACAGAAATGATGTCCCATTACAAGACTGACGTTAATTATATTGCAAAAGCAATGAAATGTATCCTCACAGTTTTACATCATTTTGACTTTTTTTTTGTGTCTGGGGTCACTGAAACATTCTCACTAAAAATCATCTTCACCATGCATCATTATCATCAGTAGTCTTTCCTTTGTCTTGTCTTCTTTTCATTTCTAAAAACAACAGACATGACAGCTCCTTGTATTGGAGTTTAGAACCTTTGATAATGAATGATTGTTTGTACATTCAGAACAAAAGACAACATTCAAAGGAGGATCCTTTCAACTCCTCCTTCATTGTTGTGATTACAGAGAAAATCCGAGTTGTTGCTGCCAATCTTTGAAGTACATGCCTAGTGCAGTCCAGGAGAGGTGGCACCAGCCAGACAGGATTGCATCATACAACTACTCCCTATGCAGAGTTTACACACCTCCTCTGCAACACATGCTCTCTAAGTGAGGATACACTCATGATGCATTGATTTTTCTTTACACAAAATGTAAATGTAATCTAACAATTGCACTCTTGCAATGACCCTTACCTCTCACCATCTACTATAAAAAAAAATATTGCCATCCCATAACACAGTCTGAGCCAATAGCATGTGGAGTATCAGTTGACATTAGAGATGCACCCCGTGATGCACCCAGTAATGCACAGGGACTTATGGAGTGAACTGTCCATTGACTCAGGGCAGTGCACTCCATAAGCACCAATCCTGCTTCAAACATGTTCATAAAAAGACATCCTGAATGTTGAACCTCAATTAAAACTTTTTCTTTTTTTCAGATATGGTTTATTACTGTTGTGTGCTCTCTGCCATCAGAATGAGGTCTCTCTACTTTGAAATGAAAATGTTTGCTCATGTGGAGCTCTGAGCTATACGCTGTCAAGTTATTAAGTGGTCACATCTGCTGACAGGTTCTTGAGACAAGACAAGAAAAAAAAAAAAAAATTAAAACATCAGCGCCTCTATGTGGTTTCCCGTCCTGTAGATTCCAAGAAGTATTTCCCTAATGATCCGAGCACGCTATCAAACTTGTCAGACTCAGACACCAGATGATTATGCAGCAATATAAGTCCCTCACTCTGCCAAGTGATTTTGTATGCATCACAAGTGTCACAGATTATTGTCTTTAAACCTGAATATCTCACCCATAAAATATGGATGAGAGAATTGCTTCAATATAATCTATGTAAATGTGCGGTGGATATTATTCATCCCATCTCCTCCTCTCCACTTTCTACCTCCATGCTTTTTGCCACTCAGCTCCAACAAGAGCGTGTGCCAATCAAACCATGTTGGTCATCTAATTACAAAGCAATTTGTGCACAGGGGACTTGAGACCTGTGCACTCCAAAAAAAAGCAAAAAAAAAAAAAAAAAGAAAAAAGAAAAAGGCAAGGACACCAGCGCAGAAGGACACTGTTGTGTGTGTGTGTGTGTGTGTGTGTGTGTGTGTGTGTGTGTGTTTAGAATCTCTCAAATGGACATAAAACCTGATTAACATTTCCTCCGCATGTCTCTTTATTAGATTTGGTAAGGGAAGCAGGCAGGCTGGGATTGCTGGGAGTCTACTGTTGGGAGGTAAGGGCTGCTTGTTATGGACAGGGGGCTGGAGATCATTCAGATATGAAGTTGGGCTTTCACAGGAGTGGCCTTTCAGTAGGTGCCGGAAGACAACAGTAGTGCTTGTTAGTGTGATTTTATTGTACTTTTATTTAGTTCAATTATCTAATTTCTAAAAAAGGATTTCATAGTTGAAACTTCTCCATTTTCCGACTGATTCCTTTAACCGGGTTTCTTTCTGTTGCAGCAGTAGCCTCAAGCTACACAGGTGAATAGTTTTGCTCTATTTTGTATTGGGGTTTTTTTTTGGCCTCTGCTCTGTAGGAATGCAGCAAGAAGCGAAGAGTGTTAGCCCAGTATACAGTTATGCTAACAGATGTCCAATAGATAGGATTTTTGCAAGAACACCCTAAGGCAAGAGAGGAGATGGGTGAGGAAGGGGAGGAGGCGGAGGAGGAGAAGGAGAGGCTCCCTTGGAGAGAATTGGCACATATTGATCATACCTCCTTCTGGTGGAAGCATACAGCTGCCAGGGGGGAATGTTGTCATTGTCAAAATGAATGTATTTATTACAGCTAACTACGGCGGGTGGAAAAGGATGGAGATAGAGATGAGATTCCCTCTCCCCAGGGAACTCAGGAAGAAGGAGGAGGGGACCCAAAAAAGAAGATGAAGGATGGTTTGTGTCAAGGTACTCAATGAAAGGGATGGATAGATAGATAGATATAGAGAGAAATCGAGAGCAAGAGAGAGAGAGAGAGAGAGAGAGAGAGAGAGAGAGAGAGAGAGAGAGAGAGAGAGAGAGAGAGAGAGAGAGAGATGGTAGAGAAGAAGCAAAAACAACAAGAAAATGTAGCCACGGAAAATCAGAGTACAGAGGAAAAATACTTGATTGATGAAGACAGAGAATAAGGCGGAGGAAGACCCTGCTTGAGAAGTCTTTTCTGTACATGCCACTAGTGTGAAGAAAGAGTGATAAAGGATGAGAGAGAGAGAGAGAGAGAGAGAGAGAGAGAGAGAGAGAGAGAGAGAGAGAGAGAGAGAGAGGACACATAGTTTCATCCCAGGGAAGTGCCCTTCCTCTGTCTTCGGAATGACTTTGCGAGCTTTGCAGGGGCGCTCCACTGGGAGCGGGGAGGCCCAGAGTGGGGATTGGATTTTGATTGGAGGCAGGCCTGGATGAAATGAGGCAGAGGCTCGCTGCCTCTCCCCAGACTTCAATCTCAGCTTCCCCGGCTACAGGAGTCACAGAGGCTCACCCTGTAGGTGAGGGCGACTCACCTCCCATTTCCATCCTTACACCCCCACTACCGTGCTACCTTCTCTGTCAGACCTGGCCAGATGTGGGAGACAAACAGATTGCTTCCTGCTGTGTCAACATCCCTCCTGTCCACACACACACTCCAGTCCAAGTAGAAATGAGAGGAATGATTCACCACCATTTGCCTAGAGCTTTAAACATTTCAATGGACATTAAAATATTGTGATTACTTAACCATCGGTTTGCAAAAAGCACATAATAGTGCACATTAAGGTATATGACAAAGAGCGGCAATCAGAGCTGTGGGCTACCAGAAGAGGGCACTGTTTCCATTTATCTGTGGTTGCAACTTCCCAGCCTTATTTAGAGGTGCCATAGAAATCCATACACTGACGCTACAGTCAGCATTTTAGCTGAGGGTGTACATTCATCTCAGGGAAGCTGCAAGAGGATTGGCTGCTCTTACAATGGCTGTTAACATGGCTGCTGTACTACACCACTCATGTTTTACCATAGATCCACTCATATCAATACTTATGACTTGGCTGTAGAGATTTAAGAATGATGTCAGACAACATATTATATCATATAAAAGTAACCCTAAAAAGAAAAGGATTGTGATAAAACAGTATGCAAATGTATTATGTAATAATGTTTCACACAAGTGATGTAATGGTTACACCTGTGTTAAAAGGCTGGTGTTATTGGTGTTAAACAAGATGAAAGCACACGTTATAACATTTATTTTGTCAAAACATATACCCTCATCTTCCCATGAATTTCAATCATGTGTCTCCTTCTATGTCTCGTTCTCCGTCTCTGCTTATGCAATCATTTCAGCATGGCCTATAGAATCACAGGTGCCTAGAGCACTTTTGAGTAGGTGTTTCTGATTGTACTGTACACATCTGAGTCTGACTATCAAAATGTTTTTGCTCTTCATTGCAATATAGTTCATTGGGGCAGATCAAACTTAAAGCAAACACTTTCTTGACAACAAAATGTCTGTGAGTGTTTGTGTGTGTGTGTGTGTGTGTGTGTGTGTGTGTGTGTGTGTGTGTGTGTGTGTGTGTGTGTGTGTGTGTGTGTGTGTGTGTGTGTGTGTGTGTGTGTGTGTGTGTGTGTGTGTGTTGTTTGGCGGGACAGGGGCGCCTAACCCTGGCGTTGTTTATGGGAACCCAAGCATAATTAGGAGGATTAGGAGAGAGGCAGCCCATTCTCATTATCCCTTTAGAGTGTC
>JAODXP020000017.1:24505193-24589483 GCA_027497455.2 Sardinella longiceps
GAAATTGATACTGCTTTACCCGATTAATCTGAAACTTCACTGGCTTATAGATAGTATGACTGTGATGACATCTAGACACCCCGTGGGCGTGGCTGTTATAGCGCCACCACCTGGCCAAGCAGGAAAAGTGCCAGAAATTGACTATACTTTACCCGATTGATCTGAAACTTCACAGGTTCATAGATGGTGTGCCTGTGATGATATCTAGACACCCCGTGGGCGTGCCTGTTATAGCGCCACCACCTGGTCAAGCAGGAAAGGTGCTAAAAGTGCTAGTGGTCAAAAATTATAACTTGGAAACGGTTTGACATAGCTTATCCAAACTTGGTTTATGGACTCCTGACCATGTTCTGACCACGCATAACCATGAATCGAAACTCTGTAGCGCCCCTAGTGGTCAAATATTATAACTTGGAAACGGTTTGACGTAGCTTATCCAAACTTAGTATATGGACTCTTGACCGTGTACTGACCACACAGAATCATGAATCGAAACTGTCTAGCGCCCTCTAGTGGTCAAATATGATAACTTGGGAACGGTTTGACGTAGCTTATTCAAACTTGGTATATGGACTCCTGACCGTGTTCTGACCACGCATAACGATGAATCGAAACTCTCTAGCGCCCTCTAGTGGTCAAATATGATAACTTGGACACGGTTTGACGTAGCTTATCCAAACTTGGTATATGGACTCCTGACCGTGTTCTGACCACGCAAAACCATGAATCGAAACTCTCTAATGCCCCCTTGTGGTCGAACATTATAACTTGGAAACGGTTTGACCTATCATAGCCAAAGTTGGTACTCAGACTGTGGACCACCTTCTGAACATGCAGTATGACTTATGTGAATCTCTGTAGCGCCCCTACTAAGAGAAAGAGTGACTGAGTGAGTGTGTGACAGTGAGTGTCTGCGAGTGTAAAAAATGAGGGTGAGACAAAGATAGCACACCTGTTCCGAGTGAATGTGCCTTCACTGTGTACCATTGTTGCGATATGCACTCTTTGCGGTGCACCTGGTGCGAGGGGCCCGTCATCGCCGCTTGCGGCTTTAATTATTATTATTATTATTATTATTATTTTTCTTACGCTGGTTACGGCCATTTTTGACCCCTTTCCCGTGCATGAAAACTCATGAAATTTTGCACACACCTTGGAAGTATGGAACACTAGAGGTATACAGAGGCATGGACTTGGGTGTGGCCCAGGGACTCCGTAGCGCCCCCTAAAGTAAAAAATTACATTGGGCTCTATGGGGCCGGACACCCACTGAACTTTAATGTACTCCTCGGACACCGTTGGTCAGATTCCTGTGAAATTTGGTAGACATGATGCCAAGATGTTGCTGATGTAAAATTGCGAAGGGATTATTCATACCCTTTACAATTTCAAGATGGCGGATGAGTGAAATATGGGAAAAACTGAAAAAACGGAAATGTGTCATTAGATCGCAGGGCGTTGATGGAATCGTCTGAATGTCATTTACAAAGTTATAGATATTATCATGACGCCAACATTCATACACTTAATGGGCGTGGTTGTTACAGCGCCACCAACTGGTAAGGTGGAGAAAGTACAGAAATTGACATTAAGTGCCATGGTTGGCATATACTTTGAGCTACGCACACAAAATTTGGTAGGTGTGTGTGTCTCCCCAAGACGAACAACTTTCGTATTACATTGCATTAGCCACGCCCAACAGGAAGTGAGGTAATAAGGAGTGTAAAAATTTGGACACACAGTGAACTTTAACGTACTCGTCGGACACGGTATGTCAGATTCAAGTGAAATTTGGTGTACATGACCTCTAGATGCTGCTGATGCTAAATTGCGAACGGATTTTTGATATTTCGTAATATGTTGTAATAACAATATTATGAAATTGTATGATTTTAATAGCTCATCACAAAACAGGAAGTGTGTCATAAAATCACACTGCATTAACCGATTGGTCTGAAACTTCACAGGTTCATAGATGGTATGACTGTGATGACATCTAGACACCCCGTGGGCGTGGCTGTTATAGCGCCACCACCTGGCCAAGCAGGAAAAGTGCCAGAAATTGACTATGCTTTAACCGATTGATCTGAAACTTCACTGGTTCATAGATGGTATGACTGTGATGATTTCTAGACGACCCGTGGGCGTGCCTGTTATAGCGCCACCATCTGGTCAAGCAGGAAATGTGCCAGAAATTGACAATGCTTTACCCGATTGATCTGAAACTTCACTGGTTCATAGATGGTATGACTGTGATGATATCTAGACACCCCATGGACATGCCTGTTATAGCGCCACCACCTGGTCAAGCAGGAAATGTGCCAGAAATTGACAATGCTTTACCCGATTGCCCCTAGTGGTCAAATATTATAACTTAGAAACAGTTTGACGTAACTTACCCAAACTTGGTATATGGACTCCTGACCGTGTTCTGACCACGCATAACCATGAATCGAAAGTCTCTATACCCCTAGTGGTCAAATATTATAACTTGGAAACGGTTTGATGTAGCTTATCCAAACTTAGTATATGGACTCCTGACCATGTTCTGACCACGCATAATCATGAATCGAAACTCTGTAGCGCCCCTAGTGGTCAAATATTATAACTTGGAAACGGTTTGACGTAGCTTATCCAAACTTAGTATATGGACGCTTGACCGTGTACTGACCACACAGAATCATGAATCGAAACTGTCTAGCGCCCTCTAGTGGTCAAATATGATTACTTGGGAACGGTTTGACGTAGCTTATTCAAACTTGGTATATGGACTCCTGACCGTGTTCTGACCACGCATAACGATGAATCGGAACTCTCTAGCGCCCTCTAGTGGTCAAATATGATAACTTGGACACGGTTTGACGTAGCTTATCCAAACTTGGTATATGGACTCCTGACCGTGTTCTGACCACGCAAAACCATGAATCGAAACTCTCTAATGCCCCCTTGTGGTTGAACATTATAACTTGGAAACGGTTTGACCTATCATAGCCAAAGTTGGTACTCAGACTGTGGACCACCTTCTGAACATGCAGTATGACTTATGTGAATCTCTGTAGCGCCCCTACTAAGAGAAAGAGTTTAAAAGGCAGACTGAGTGAGTGTGTGACAGTGAGTGTCTGCGAGTGTAAAAAATGAGGGTGAGACAAAGATAGCACACCTGTTCCGACTGAATGTGCCTTCACTGTGAACCATTGTTGCGATATGCACTCTTTGCGGTGCACCTGGTGCGAGGGCCCGTCATCGCCACTTGTGGCTTTAATTATTAGGGCCCGAGCACCGAGGTGCACGAGCCCGGAACGGGCTTGTGCACCGATAGGTGCGAAGCCCTATTGTTTTTGTAAGGATTATTATTAGGGCCCGAGCACCGAGGTGCACGAGCCCGGAACGGGCTTGTGCACCGACCGGTGCGAAGCCCTATTGTTTTTGTAAGAATTATTATTATTATTTTTGTTATTCTTTTCCTCACAATGGAACCGGCCATTTTTGACCACTTTCCCGTGCATCGAAAAGTCACGAAATTTTGCACACACCTTGGAAGTCTGGAACACTGGAGGTTTACAGAGGTATAGACCCGGGTGTGGCCCAGGGACTCCGTAGCGCCCCCTAAAGTAAAAAAATGCCTTGGGCTCTATGGGCCGGTCTCATGATGAACTTTAACATACTCCTCGGACACCGTTTGTCAGATTCCTGTGAAATTTGGTAGACATGATACCAAGATATTGCTCATGTCAAATTGCGAAGGGATTTTTCATACCTTTTACGAATTCAAGATGGCGGATGCATGAAATAAGAGAAAAAATGAAAAACAGGAAATGTGGCATAACATCACACTGGATTGATAAAATCGCCTGAAACTCATACCGTTTATAGATCTTATGATTACGACAATATCCATTCACTTACTGGGCGTGGTTGTTACAGCGCCACCATCTGGCAAGGTGGAACCATTACAGAAATTGACATTTAGTTCCATGGTTGACATATACTTTGAGCTACATGCACGAAATTTGGTAGGTGTGTGGGACTCCCCAAGACGAACAATTTTTGTATTACATTGCATTAGCCACGCCCAACAGGAAGTGAGGTATTAAGGAGTGTAAAAATTTGGACACACAGTGAACTTTAACGTACTTGTCGGACACGGTATGTCAGATTCAAGTGAAATTTGGTGTACATGACCTCTAGATGTTGCTGATGCTAAATTGCGAACGGATTTTTGATACTACGAAATATGTTGGAATAACAATATTATGAAATTGTATGATTTTAATAGCTCATCACGAAACAGGAAGTGTGTCATAAAATCACACTGCATTAACCGATTGGTCTGAAACTTCACAGGTTCATAGATGGTATGACTGTGATGATATCTAGACACCCCGTGGGCGTGGCTGTTATAGCGCCACCACCTGGTCAAGCAGGAAATGTGCTAGAAATTGACAATGCTTTACCCGATTGATCTGAAACTTCACTGGTTCATAGATCGTATGACTGTGATGATATCTAGACACCCCGTGGGCGTGGCTGTTATAGCGCCACCACCTGGCCAAGCAGGAAAAGTGCCAGAAATTGACTATGCTTTACCCGATTGATCTGAAACTTCACAGGTTCATAGATTGTGTGCCTGTGATGATATCTAGACACCCCGTGGGCGTGCCTGTTATAGCGCCACCACCTGGTCAAGCAGGAAAGGTGCTAAAAGTGCTAGTGGTCAAAAATTATAACTTGGAAACGGTTTGACATAGCTTATCCAAACTTGGTTTATGGACTCCTGACCGTGTTCTGACCACGCATAACCATGAATCGAAACTCTGTAGCGCCCCTAGTGGTCAAATATTATAACTTGGAAACGGTTTGACGTAGCTTATCCAAACTTAGTATATGGACTCTTGACCGTGTACTGACCACACAGAATCATGAATCGAAACTGTCTAGCGCCCTCTAGTGGTCAAATATGATAACTTGGGAACGGTTTGACGTAGCTTATTCAAACTTGGTATATGGACTCCTGACCGTGTTCTGACCACGCATAACGATGAATCGAAACTCTCTAGCGCCCTCTAGTGGTCAAATATGATAACTTGGACACGGTTTGACGTAGCTTATCCAAACTTGGTATATGGACTCCTGACCGTGTTCTGACCACGCAAAACCATGAATCGAAACTCTCTAATGCCCCCTTGTGGTCGAACATTATAACTTGGAAACGGTTTGACCTATCATAGCCAAAGTTGGTACTCAGACTGTGGACCACCTTCTGAACATGCAGTATGACTTATGTGAATCTCTGTAGCGCCCCTACTAAGAGAAAGAGTTTAAAAGGCAGACTGAGTGAGTGTGTGACAGTGAGTGTCTGCGAGTGTAAAAAATGAGGGTGAGACAAAGATAGCACACCTGTTCCGAGTGAATGTGCCTTCACTGTGTACCATTGTTGCGATATGCACTCTTTGCGGTGCACCTGGTGCGAGGGCCCGTCATCGCCGCTTGCGGCTTTAATTTATTATTATTGTTATTCTTTTCCTCCCAAACGATACGGGCCATTTTTGACCACTTTCCCGTGCACGAAAACTCATGAAATTTTGCACACACCTTGGAAGTATGCACCATTCGAGGTATACAGAGGCATAGATCTGGGTGTGGCCCAGGGACTCCGTAGCGCCCCCTAAAGTAAAAAAATACATTGGGCTCTATGGGCCGGTCTCATGATGAACGTACTCCTCAGACACCATTTGTCAGATTTCTGTGAAATTTGGTAGACATAATGCCAAGATGTGGCGGGTGTGAAATTGCGAAGGGATTTTTCATATCTTTTACAAATTCAAGATGGCGGATGCATGAAATAAGAGAAAAAAGGAAAAATAGGAAATGTGGCATAACATCACACTGGATTGATAGAATCGTCTGAAACTCATACCGTTTATAGATCTTATGATTACGACGATATCCATACACTTAATGGGCGTGGTTGTTACAGCGCCACCATCTGGCAAGGTGGAACCACTACAGAAATTGACATTAAGTGCCATGGTTGACATATACTTTGAGCTACACGCACAAAATTTGGTAGGTGTGTGGGACTCCCCAAGACGAACAATTTTTGTATTACATTGCATTAGCCACGCCCAACAGGAAGTGAGGTATTAAGGAGTGTAAAAATTTGGACACACAGTGAACTTTAACGTACTTGTCGGACACGGTATGTCAGATTCAAGTGAAATTTGGTGTACATGACCTCTAGATGCTGATGATGCTAAATTGCGAACGGATTTTTGATACTACGAAATATGTTGGAATAACAATATTATGAAATTGTATGATTTTAATAGCTCATCACGAAACAGGAAGTGTGTCATAAAATCGCACTGCATTAACCGTTTGGTCTGAAACTTCACAGGTTCATAGATGGTATGACTGTGATGACATCTAGACACCCCGTGGGCGTGGCTGTTATAGCGCCACCACCTGGTCAAGCAGGAAAAGTGCCAGAAATTGACTATGCTTTAACCGATTGATCTGAAACTTCACTGGTTCATAGATGGTATGACTGTGATGATTTGTAGACGACCCGTGGGCGTGCATGTTATAGCGCCACCACCTGGTCAAGCAGGAAAGGTGCTAAAAGCGCTAGTGGTCAAAAATTATAACTTGGAAACGGTTTGACATAGCTTATCCAAACTTGGTTTATGGACTCCTGACCGTGTTCTGACCACGCATAACCATGAATCGAAACTCTGTAGCGCCCCTAGTGGTCAAATATTATAACTTGGAAACGGTTTGACGTAGCTTATCCAAACTTAGTATATGGACTCTTGACCGTGTACTGACCACACAGAATCATGAATCGAAACTGTCTAGCGCCCTCTAGTGGTCAAATATGATAACTTGGAAACGGTTTGACGTAGCTTATCCAAACTTGGTATATGGACTCCTGACCGTGTTCTGACCACGCATAACGATGAATCGAAACTCTCTAGCGCCCTCTAGTGGTCAAATATGATAACTTGGACACGGTTTGACGTAGCTTATCCAAACTTGGTATATGGACTCCTGACCGTGTTCTGACCACGCAAAACCATGAATCGAAACTCTCTAATGCCCCCTTGTGGTCGAACATTATAACTTGGAAACGGTTTGACCTATCATAGCCAAAGTTGGTACTCAGACTGTGGACCACCTTCTGAACATGCAGTATGACTTATGTGAATCTCTGTAGCGCCCCTACTAAGAGAAAGAGTTTAAAAGGCAGACTGAGTGAGTGTGTGACAGTGAGTGTCTGCGAGTGTAAAAAATGAGGGTGAGACAAAGATAGCACACCTGTTCCGAGTGAATGTGCCTTCACTGTGTACCATTGTTGCGATATGCACTCTTTGCGGTGCACCTGGTGCGAGGGCCCGTCATCGCCGCTTGCGGCTTTAATATTAGGGCCCGAGCACCGAGGTGCACGAGCCCGGAACGGGCTTGTGCACCGACCGGTGCGAAGCCCTATTGCTTTTGTAAGGATTTTTATTAGGGCCCGAGCACCGAGGTGCACGAGCCCGGAACGGGCTTGTGCACCGATAGGTGCGAAGCCCTATTGTTTTTGTAAGAATTATTATTATTATTTTTGTTATTCTTTTCCTCACAATGGAACCGGCCATTTTTGACCACTTTCCCGTGCTCAAAAAGTCACGAAATTTTGCACACACCTTGGAATTCTGGAACACTGGAGGTTTACAGAGGTATAGACCCGGGTGTGGCCCAGGGACTCTGTAGCGCCCCCTAAAGTAAAAAAATGCCTTGGGCTCTATGGGCCGGTCTCATGATGAACTTTAACATACTCCTCGGACACCGTTTGTCAGATTCCTGTGAAATTTGGTAGACATGATACCAAGATATTGCTCATGTCAAATTGCGAAGGGATTTTTCATACCTTTTACGAATTCAAGATGGCGGATGCATGAAATAAGAGAAAAAATGAAAAACAGGAAATGTGGCATAACATCACACTGGATTGATAAAATCGCCTGAAACTCATACCGTTTATAGATCTTATGATTACGACAATATCCATTCACTTACTGGGCGTGGTTGTTACAGCGCCACCATCTGGCAAGGTGGAACCATTACAGAAATTGACATTTAGTTCCATGGTTGACATATACTTTGAGCTACATGCAAGAAATTTGGTAGGTGTGTGGGACTCCCCAAGACGAACAATTTTTGTATTACATTGCATTAGCCACGCCCAACAGGAAGTGAGGTATTAAGGAGTGTAAAAATTTGGACACACAGTGAACTTTAACGTACTTGTCGGACACGGTATGTCAGATTCAAGTGAAATTTGGTGTACATGACCTCTAGATGTTGCTGATGCTAAATTGCGAACAGATTTTTGATACTACGAAATATGTTGGAATAACAATATTATGAAATTGTATGATTTTAATAGCTCATCACGAAACAGGAAGTGTGTCATAAAATCACACTGCATTAACCGATTGGTCTGAAACTTCACAGGTTCATAGATGGTATGAGTGTGATGATATCTAGACACTCCGTGGGCGTGGCTGTTGTAGCGCCACCACCTGGTCAAGCAGGAAATGTGCCAGAAATTGACAATGCTTTACCCGATTGATCTGAAACTTGACTGGTTCATAGATGGTATGACTGTGATGATATCTAAACACCCCGTGGGCGTGACTGTTATAGCGCCACCGTCTGGTCAAGCAGGAAAAGTGCTTATCACGAAACAGGAAGTGTGTCATAAAATCACACTGCATTAACCGATTGGTCTGAAACTTCACAGGTTCATAGATGGTATGAGTGTGATGATATCTAGACACTCCGTGGGCGTGGCTGTTGTAGCGCCACCATCTGGTCAAGCAGGAAATGTGCCAGAAATTGACAATGCTTTACCCGATTGATCTGAAACTTCACAGGTTCATAGATGTTATGACTGTGATGATATCTAAACACCCCGTGGGCGTGACTGTTATAGCGCCACCGTCTGGTCAAGCAGGAAAAGTGCCAGAAATTGACAATGCTTTACCCGATTAGTCTTAAATTTCACTGCTACATAGATGGTTTGACTGGGACGATATCTAGACACTCCATGGGCGTGCCTCCGGACTGTGTTCTGACTGCGCATTACCATGAACTGAAACTCTCTGGTGCCCTGTAGTGGTCAAATATTATAACTTGGAAACGGTTTGACGTAGCTTATCCAAACTTGGTATATGGACTCCTGACCGTGTTCTGACCACGCATGACCATGAATCGAAACTCTCTAGCGCCCTCTAGTGGTCAAATATGATAACTTGGAAACGGTTTGACGTAGCTTATCCAAACTTGGTATATGGACTCCTGACCGTGTTCTGACCATGCATAACTATGAATCGAAACTCTCTAGCGCCCTCTAGTGGTCAAATATGATAACTTGGAAACGGTTTGACGTAGCTTATCCAAACTTGGTATATGGACTCCTGACCGTGTTCTGACCACGCATAACCATGAATCGAAACTCTCTAATGCCCCCTTGTGGTCGAACATTATAACTTGGAAACGGTTTGACCTAGCATAGCCAAAGTTGGTACACAGACTGTGGACCATCTTCTGATACATGCAGTATGACTCATGTGAATTTCCCTCTAGAGCCCCTACTAAGAGAGAGAGTGTTAAAGGCAGACTGAGTGAGTGTGTGACAGTGAGTGTCTGCGAGTGTAAAAAATGAGGGTGAGACAAAGATAGCGCACCTGTTGCGAGTGAATGTGTATCCCTGTTTGCGGTGCACCATTGTTGCGGTATGTCACTCTTTGCGGTGCACCTGGTGCGAGGGCCCGTCATCGCCGCTTAGCGGCTTTAATTATTATTATTATTATTTTTTCTCCCAATGGAACCGGCCATTTTTGACCCCTTTCCCGTGCATGAAAACTCACGAAATTTTGCACACACCTTGGAAGTCTGGAACACTGGAGGTATACAGAGGCATAGACCCGGGTGTGGCCCAGGGACTCCGTAGCGCCCCCTAAAGTAAAAAAATACCTTGGGCTCTATGGGCCGGTCTCATGATGAACTTTAACATACTCCTCGGACACCGTTTGTCAGATTCCTGTGAAATTTGGTAGACATGATGCCAAGATGTTGCTGATGTCAAATTGCGAAGGGATTTTTCATACCTTTTACGAATTCAAGATGGCGGATGAATGAAATAAGAGAAAAACTGAAAAACAGGAAATGTGTCATAACATCGCACTGGATTGATAGAATCGTCTGAAACTCATACCGTTTATAGATCTTATGATTACGACGATATCCATTCACTTAATGGGCGTGGTTGTTACAGCGCCACCATCTGGCAAGGTGGAACCACTACAGAAATTGACATTAAGTGCCATGGTTCACATATACTTTGAGCTACACTGCACGAAATTTGGTAGGTGTGTGGGACTCCCCAAGACGAACAATTTTTGTATTACATTGCATTAGCCACGCCCAACAGGAAGTGAGGTATTAAGGAGTGTAAAAATTTGGACACACAGTGAACTTTAACGTACTTGTCGGACACGGTATGTCAGATTGAAGTGAAATTTGGTGTACATGACCTCTAGATGTTGCTGATGCTAAATTGCGAACGGATTTTTGATACTACGAAATATGTTGGAATAACAATATTATGAAATTGTATGATTTTAATAGCTCATCACGAAACAGGAAGTGTGTCATAAAATCACACTGCATTAACCGATTGGTCTGAAACTTCACAGGTTCATAGATGGTATGACTGTGATGATATCTAGACACCCCGGGGGCGTGGCTGTTGTAGCGCCACCACCTGGTCAAGCAGGAAATGTGCCAGAAATTGACAATGCTTTACCCGATTGATCTGAAACTTGACTGGTTCATAGATGGTATGACTGTGATGATATCTAAACACCCCGTGGGCGTAGGCATGGTATGACTGTGATGACATCTAGACACCCGTGGGCGTGGCTGTTATAGCGCCACCACCTGGCCAAGCAGGAAAAGTGCCAGAAATTGACTATGCTTTACCCGATTGATCTGAAACTTCACAGGTTCATAGATGGTGTGCCTGTGATGATATCTAGACACCCCGTGGGCGTGCCTGTTATAGCGCCACCACCTGGTCAAGCAGGAAAGGTGCTAAAAGTGCTAGTGGTCAAATATGATAACTTGGAAACGGTTTGACATAGCTTATCCAAACTTGGTTTATGGACTCCTGACCGTGTTCTGACCACGCATAACCATGAATCGAAACTCTGTAGCGCCCCTAGTGGTCAAATATTATAACTTGGAAACGGTTTGACGTAGCTTATCCAAACTTAGTATATGGACTCTTGACCGTGTACTGACCACACAGAATCATGAATCGAAACTGTCTAGCGCCCTCTAGTGGTCAAATATGATAACTTGGAAACGGTTTGACGTAGCTTATCCAAACTTGGTATATGGACTCCTGACCGTGTTCTGACCACGCATAACCATGAATCGAAACTCTCTAGCGCCCTCTAGTGGTCAAATATGATAACTTGGACACGGTTTGACGTAGCTTATCCAAACTTGGTATATGGACTCCTGACCGTGTTCTGACCACGCAAAACCATGAATCGAAACTCTCTAATGCCCCCTTGTGGTCGAACATTATAACTTGGAAACGGTTTGACCTATCATAGCCAAAGTTGGTACACAGACTGTGGACCACCTTCTGAACATGCAGTATGACTTATGTGAATCTCTGTAGCGCCCCTACTAAGAGAAAGAGTGTAAAAGGCAGACTGAGTGAGTGTGTGACAGTGAGTGTCTGCGAGTGTAAAAAATGAGGGTGAGACAAAGATAGCACACCTGTTCCGAGTGAATGTGCCTTCACTGTGTACCATTGTTGCGATATGCGCTCTTTGCGGTGCACCTGGTGCGAGGGCCCGTCATCGCCGCTTGCGGCTTTAATTATTAGGGCCCGAGCACCGAGGTGCACGAGCCCGGAACGGGCTTGTGCACCGACCGGTGCGAAGCCCTATTGCTTTTGTAAGGATTTGTCATTATTATTATTATTATTTTTCTTCCCCTGGTTACGGCCATTTTTGACCCCTTTCCCGTGCATGAAAACTCATGAAATTTTGCACACACCTTGGAAGTATGGAACACTAGAGGTATACAGAGGCATGGACTTGGGTGTGGCCCAGGGACTCCGTAGCGCCCCCTAAAGTAAAAAATTACATTGGGCTCTATGGGGCCGGACACCCACTGAACTTTAATGTACTCCTCGGACACCGTTGGTCAGATTCCTGTGAAATTTGGTAGACATGATGCCAAGATGTTGCTGATGTAAAATTGCGAAGGGATTATTCATACCCTTTATAATTTCAAGATGGCGGATGAGTGAAATATGGGAAAAATTGAAAAAAAGGAAAAGTGTCATTAGATCGCAGGGCGTTGATGGAATTGTCTGAAAGTCATTTACAAAGTTATAGATATTATCATGACGCCAACATTCATACACTTAATGGGCGTGGTTGTTGCAGCGCCACCATCTGGCAAGGTGGAAAAAGTACAGAAATTGACATTAAGTGCCATGGTTCACATATACTTTGAGCTGCACGCACAAAATTTGGTAGGTGTGTCGTACTCTCCAAGACGAACAACTTTCGTATTACATTGCATTAGCCACGCCCAACAGGAAGTGAGGTAATAAGGAATGTAAAAATTTGGGCATATGGTGAACTTTAACGTACTCGTCGGACATGGTATGGTCAGATTCGAGTGAAATTTGGTGTACATGACCTCTAGATGCTGATGATGCAAAATTGCGAACGGATTTTTGATATCTCGTACTATGTTGAAATAACAATTTTATGAAATTGTATGATTTTAATAGCTCATCACGAAACAGGAAGTGTGTCATAAAATCGCACTGCATTAACCGTTTGGTCTGAAACTTCACAGGTTCATAGAATGGTATGCACTGTGATGACTATCTAGACACCCCGTGGGCGTGGCCTGTTATAGCGCCACCACCTGGTCAAGCAGGAAAAGTGCCAGAAATTGACAATGCTTTACCCGATTGATCTGAAACTTCACTGGTTCATAGATGGTGTGCCTGTGATGATATCTAGACACCCTGTGGGTATGCCTGTTATAGCGCCACCCCCTGGTCAACCAGGAAATGTGCCAGAAATTGACAATGCTTTCACCGATTGATTTGCAACTTCACTGGTTCATAGATGGCATGCCTGTGATGATACCCAGACACCCCGTGGGCGTGACTGTTATAGCGCCACCACCTGGTCAAACAGGAAATGTGCCAGAAATTGACAATGATTTAACAGCGATTGTGAACATGAGGGTGAGGCAAAGACAGCACTGCTGTTGTGAGTGATTGTGGGTGTATTCCTGTTTACGGTGCACCATTTTTGCGGTATGCCTTCTTTGCGGTGCACCTGGTGCGAGGGCCCGTCATCGCCACTTGTGGCTTTAATTATTATTATTATTATTATTTTTCTTCCCCTGGAACCGGCCATTTTTGACCCCTTTCCCGTGCATGAAAACTCACGAAATTTTGCACACACCTTGGAAGTCTGGAACACTGGAGGTTTACAGAGGTATAGACCCGGGTGTGGCCCAGGGACTCCGTAGCGCCCCCTAAAGTAAAAAAATACCTTGGGCTCTATGGGGCGGTCTCATGATGAACTTTAACATACTCCTCGGACACCGTTTGTCAGATTCCTGTGAAATTTGGTAGATATGATACCAAGACATTGCTCATGTCAAATTGCGAAGGGATTTTTCATACCTTTTACGAATTCAAGATGGCGGATGCATGAAATAAGAGAAAAAATGAAAAATAGGAAATGTGGCATAACATCACACTGGATTGATAAAATCGTCTGAAACTCATACCGTTTATAGATCTTATGATTACCACGATATCCATTCACTTACTGGGCGTGGTTATTACAGCGCCACCATCTGGCAAGGTGGAACCACTACAGAAATTGACATTAAGTGCCATGGTTGACATATACTTTGAGCTACACTGCACGAAATTTGGTAGGTGTGTGGGACTCCCCAAGACGAACAATTTTTGTATTACATTGCATTAGCCACGCCCAACAGGAAGTGAGGTAATAAGGAGTGTAAAAATTTGGACACACAGTGAACTTTAACGTACTCGTCGGACACGGTATGTCAGATTCAAGTGAAATTTGGTGTACATGACCTCTAGATGCTGCTGATGCTAAATTGCGAACGGATTTTTGATATTTCGTAATATGTTGAAATAACAATATTATGAAATTGTATGATTTTAATAGCTCATCACGAAACAGGAAGTGTGTCATAAAATCACACTGCATTAACCGATTGGTCTGAAACTTCACAGGTTCATAGATGGTATGACTGTGATGATATCTAGACACCCCGTGGGCGTGGCTGTTATAGCGCCACCACCTGGCCAAGCAGGAAATGTGCCAGAAATTGACTACTGCTTTACCCGATTGATCTGAAACTTCACTGGTTCATAGATGGTATGACTGTGATGATATCTAGACGACCCCGTGGGCGTGCCTGTTATAGCGCCACCACCTGGTCAAGCAGGAAATGTGCCAGAAATTGACTATGCTTTACCCGATTGATCTGAAACTTCACAGGTTCATAGATCGTGTGCCTGTGATGATATCTAGACACCCCATGGGCGTGCCTGTTATAGCGCCACCACCTGGTCAAGCAGGAAAGGTGCTAAAAGTGCTAGTGGTCAAAAATTATAACTTGGAAACGGTTTGACATAGCTTATCCAAACTTGGTTTATGGACTCCTGACCATGTTCTGACCACGCATAACCATGAATCGAAACTCTGTAGCGCCCCTAGTGGTCAAATATTATAACTTGGAAACGGTTTGACGTAGCTTATCCAAACTTAGTATATGGACTCTTGACCGTGTACTGACCACACAGAATCATGAATCGAAACTGTCTAGCGCCCTCTAGTGGTCAAATATGATAACTTGGGAACGGTTTGACGTAGCTTATTCAAACTTGGTATATGGACTCCTGACCGTGTTCTGACCACGCATAACGATGAATCGGAACTCTCTAGCGCCCTCTAGTGGTCAAATATGATAACTTGGACACGGTTTGACGTAGCTTATCCAAACTTGGTATATGGACTCCTGACCGTGTTCTGACCACGCAAAACCATGAATCGAAACTCTCTAATGCCCCCTTGTGGTCGAACATTATAACTTGGAAACGGTTTGACCTATCATAGCCAAAGTTGGTACTCAGACTGTGGACCACCTTCTGAACATGCAGTATGACTTATGTGAATCTCTGTAGCGCCCCTACTAAGAGAAAGAGTTTAAAAGGCAGACTGAGTGAGTGTGTGACAGTGAGTGTCTGCGAGTGTAAAAAATGAGGGTGAGACAAAGATAGCACACCTGTTCCGAGTGAATGTGCCTTCACTGTGTACCATTGTTGCGATATGCACTCTTTGCGGTGCACCTGGTGCGAGGGCCCGTCATCGCCGCTTGCGGCTTTAATTACTATTACATTTTAATTTTACAATTCTTTATCAACCAACCATAACTGACAATTCCAATACCTTTTTTTAGCCTTTTCCTCTGTTGCTCTGTTGAGTTGGGAGCAGACTTTGGGTCTGTTTCCAAGCCTATATGAATTCTCAGCTGAGCAGTTTTGCTGACTTCCACAAAACAGAAATTTTCACCGTATGTTCCCACATGGTGGTTTATAACAGCTCCATTTGTTGTACTGTACAATACAGTCACAATCATTTCTTTTTGATCAGCCCACGCTAAAAGCAGAAGTGATTTTGAGCTTGAGGAAAATTACCCCTTTTTTCTGTAATTGTAATAACTAAGGGCAGAGACAGAGTAGTATAAAATTGTAGATAGAAAAGTCAATATATATTCCTACAACTGTGTCAATTTGCCCAGACTGTGGGGGCTGATTTAATTTTAAAATAGTGATGGACTTACTGCATACTGTACATCACCTCTAAAAGTTACAGAAGAGTGAGCAAGAGGAAGAGGGAGTGTTAATGCTGAGAAAGAAGCCACATGGAAGAACACAATTTTAAGAATTAGCCTTCATCAGTATTCTTTGGGAGTACTATCGGTGTCATATTTTATAAGGTACCACATACCATTAAGCCAAACAAAAGGCTGAACTCCGTAAGTACAGTTATCATCTGAGAATGTGAAGTAGGCATGTCTGACGTTTGTTTGGCCACCATCATCCTGAATGAACTAGCTTGCAAGACACTCTTTCCATTGAGAATGCAAAGAAAAACGGTGTGTTTGTTGGTCTCATTTTCAATACCCGGAGCAAATTACCATCGGAAAATGGGATAGTTGTCACAGGCCCTTTCCCCTCTATACTGCTGATAACAACTGGTGATGGGAATCTGGAGGGACCTCAACTGTAAGAATTTTGTATGGTATTCCAGTGTGATTTGCGGCAGCACTTCAGTCAAAATGGTGGATATTTTAGGTGGAGTGACGCCAAGTAATCATCCTATATAGGCATGTAGGCTTGATGAAGTGGTCCAGTGAGGTTGCTGAGGCTATTCTATCTGAATTCCTACTGAAGTGGATCATTGAATGGTCCTCTGAAAAAAAAGATACGAGGGGGCTTTGAGAGTTACTAAACTGTCCTAGTCTTTGATAAAAAATTGGAAGTGAAGCTAATTTTTGCTTAGGCTAAGATAGGCCGAGAGGCTTGCGGTGTGTAACTGTCCGTGTGTGTGTGTGTGTGTGTGTGTGTGTGTGTGTGTGTGTGTGTGTGTGTGTGTGTGTGTGCGTGCGCGCGTGCATGCGTGTGTGTGTGTGTGTGTGTGTGTGTGTGTGTGTGTCTCTGTGTGTGTGAAGTCCTGCCAGATTAAACTTGGGATTGCTAAAATCTTTGAGTGCTTTGAAAACACACTGTGCTTGAATGATCACAAGAAAAAAATATATATACAGCTTCTAAAGGTCCAAGGTGCTAAAACGGTGCCTTCAAGTTAGTGTTCACATGCTGGAACAGATCTAAATGACTTTGATGCACTCTCAATTCAGTGCTATGTACTGCTAGGAGATTTGCAGTCCTTTGCTGTGAATAGAGCCAAGTGAAGGCAATTAAGGCTTGACAGCTTTGGAAAGTAGATGAAGCAGCCTTCCAGAGTGCAAAATACTTTCTACTGATTGAAGTTAAACACGTCTACTGAATGAAGTTAATGGAAGGTAATGACATAACTGAATATGCACAGTCAGGCAACTGCAGACACTGGTCCCTATCACCTATTAATCCAGTTGTATAGGCTGTCAACTGAAAATCAATATACAGTATAACTTCTGGGTCAGGATTTGGATTTCAATCTAGATTTGAATTTGGATTAGGATTAGTGTGCTGGAGATGGAGAGCCAAGGCATGGTGACACCACTATCTACAGCAGGAATTAGTGGAACTGGACAGTACACAGAAATTCACTCAAATACAAACAAACTGACAAGTACAGACCAAAGCCGTCCGCACACCATCTCCGACAGCATTGTGGAACTTTCCAGAATTCTATTATTTCATAATGGACCTAGTAGGCTACAGTAGCCTGAAGTCAACAATGGATGTCAATGGGCTGCCCTGACAAAATAGACCTCAATCGTAATTCACAACTGACGGCAGAAGAGTTCAGCACTGGTGTGCGGGGTTGCATTGAAAACTATGAAATAGAATTTTGGTAGCGGAGTGCAGAGCACTTTGTCGGCGCCGGTGTGCGGACGGTTTAACCTGTCTCCTGTTCCTATCCAGTGCCTGAATATGCAATCAACATTCATTTACAAAGTAAAGGAGTTTATACAAATATACAAATGCTTTATATAGGGGTTGATAGACACAGCAGATAAATTGTTGGCTTGCTTTGGCTTTCTTCATGAACCAGTGATACCAATTCACACCAATGGCAAGTCACCAATTCTTAACATTGGGAAGCCCCACAGTTCCCCAGGGCTTAGCAACATGCTGTATCATCCAAGACATGGCAGCAGGTCTCCTCCCGCCCAAACAGCACAGTGTACCTGCATTACCACAGCACAGGGATTTGGGGATGTAGACGTCCTGTTGCGAAATGGGCAACCTTTGCATGAACAAAGGAGACAAATCCATCACCCCAGCTCTAGGGGGCTGTAGGCTGACTTAGCTTGAGAGGCTTCTATTCTGGAGCTAAGTACAGTATTCTATCCTTGGATTCTTCAAGACTGTCACAACATGAAAGGAAGTGGAAATATAACAGGAATTACGGCATAGTCAGCAGTGCTGTAAAAATATCAGTTGCCACCTTCACATAATACTTCATTACAAAGAATCTTTAAAAAATGCATGAGGCTCATCTTTATTATTGTTAGCAGCACAATATTTTGTTTATTTCCGCCCTAGGCCTACATAAAATGTAGGTATAAGCATAAAAGTGATAGTAAGTCAGGGACAACGTTCTGCAAGATGGTCAGTGGAAAAATTTGTGACAGCGTGATGCAGGAGTCAGACGCCTTGGATCACCTTGTAGAATGTTATCCCGCTTATTAAATGGCTACCTACAATAGTGAAAGTAGTCTCATACTCTTACCAGTACTATTGAATTCTAATAAGTTTGCGCCAAAAAATCAGAGGAATGAACAAGATGTAGGCCTAAGCACCAATTCAGAGGGCTGCAGTTTTTGACGAAGCCCGTCTTAATCACAAAGGCCATTGTGATTAGTGGTGTTCACCCAATCAAATTCCTATTTTCTGAGTCTAGCATTCTACAGCATTATTACAGTAAGAGCCATGCAATAAATTTACATAACACTGGGTGCAACTTTTCATATAAAGCATGACTTAGCCCTAAATGGTACGTAGTCCCAATACAAACAACCAATGCTAGTTTCAATAGCTTAGCGTTTACTTTTTCATACAGGGCATAGCTTAAGTGCTCCTATTTAACTGTAGACAGCAGGTTGGGGCGATGTAGGGGGCATTTATTCACCTCTCCGTGAGTCTGGCCAGGTGGTGGGTGAAGGAGCCAGCACGATGCCCGTGATGGAGAACTGCGGGCCCAGCTGGCATTGGCACCTCTTCCTGGTCTGGGCCATGGGGGACTGGCATAAGATGCTCCTACAGAAATCAGTCCCGGTGTGGCAAGTCAGAGGACAACAATGCAAAACATTTCAGAAGAACCTAGTGTTGAAGGAAAAATCTGGAGTCAGTCAATATCCTGTTCTTTGAGGCTTTAAGTGTTATCAATAGGTTTCAGAATGGCTGTGTTTGGTACAATGTGTTGTGCAAATACACAAACTAGCAGCTAAGCTAATAGACAGGAATATAAAAATGAAACTTTCATGCCCTTTTAAGTTAACACCAAAAAGGTCTTGAATACTATAAGATTCCATGCCAGTCATTCAGATGAAATACTTCCCAAAAGTAAATGAAAAAAAATAATTAGGGATGATGACCTGTTGATGGTTGGTTTGTGACTGATGTTACCAGTAGAATATTTTGAATGTGCTAATTTTAGCTGGACATGATGGACAGGCAAAGCAAGCTTACATGTGTGGGACCCATCGTTTATTACCACCATTCATTATCCCTACTTAATCTAAAACTTTCTTTATGTCTGGATTGCCTGAGGTATCTCCATTATACCATTAAAGAACTATGAATTTTGTAATCACTGAAAAGTTGGCTGCAATATGCAGATGTCTAAAAAGAAAAGACAATTGCTTTGGTATTCAATTTTAAATTAGAGATTAGGCAATGTTAAAAGTTGTACACATGTATTTGGTGTGTAATATAGGTGGATAAACTCTTTCCCTGCGTTTACCTGCATTTAGCCACGACTACTTCCCAATAAATGGATGGAGAAATTGCTTGTGGCACGCCAACATGTTGAGATTGTTGTGAGGTCTGCACAGTAGCTATGCTTAAATCTCTTTCAGGGTAGTCGAATACCAAGGTTCTAACTGTGTACATTGAAAATTATAAATACTTTGAGCTGTTTGCAATGAATCTGTACCATACTATTTCTGACAGTTTCCTTTAGTTTACATTAATCATGTCATATTACTCAAATTTAATTTTCATTTGAACAAATGTAGTTATCATTGATTGAAGTGCAAGTACATTATATATGTTCCATTATGTCAAATACAATAAAAGTGTTAACTTGTGATTAAGATTTCAACAATGCACACTTTAAATTACCCAGGCTACATATTTCTGATTCAGGCTATCGGCAATAAGCCTATATCATTTGAGATAAGAAGACCTTCAACGCAGACTGTCAAGACATTCCTCCGGTGAAATCAAATATAAAAGTAACCTTGTCAACAGTAGAGTCTTTTCACATCTTCATCCTGGCAACATCTTGACAGGCATTAGGCTGTGAAGTCAGAGTTGAGAATAAATGCATGGATCGGTGACTCTATCTTATATAGCTAGGCTCATCAGTCTTCTTGGTCCAAGGGCTTCTATCCTTCAGACACAGTCTAAAGCCTACAGTCAGCATCCCCACCAATAAACATGGCCGTGATTTGCATCTAGTCTCATCTTGACAGAGGAAGCAACTTCCCGTTAGCTGGCTAGTCGCATGCTGCCAAAAAGGTCCTTACATCCAGTTACTTTCTTCGAAGCGGAGTGCAGTGCAGTGTCACCATCACATGGGACATCCTTCCTTCATTATTGACATTGATCTAGGGGCACGGTGGCCCTGCCTGGACAGCAAGAGGTGACACAAGCCCTGGGGGAAATATAGGCTGAGTCCCTGCTGAACCCAACATCACAGTGCTGCCAGTCAGCATCAGCATCCTGGGTGACCCGTCGCAGGTGTGGAGCAGAATTAGAACGAGTTTGCTGTTTGGGAAACGGGCACAGAGCCATTACGTGCCCACGCCTGTGCCAAGATAGGGGAGTCTGTGAGAGAGAGAGAGAGAGAGAGAGAGAGAGAGAGAGAGAGATGCCTGCTCTTATAAAAGCACCACACTGAACTACAATCTCTGGCTCCTCTGCTTCATTCGCTATTTTTAGCAGTCATTGTCACTTCCTTGAACTACGTAGGCCGAAAAGACAAAAGGCCAAAGACTTTGTTTCATATTTAAACTGCATGCCCTTTGTGCTTGTCAGCCTTTGTTTCAATGTGCTTTTTTGAGCGCATGGTAGTGACTCTTAATCAAAATCAAATAACAAAGGTTTTAGTATGTAATTGAATTTGAAGTCATCTTAGAGATTCTAAAAGCATTAGGTAATGATTTAATTATTCAATGAGTATCATTTGATTAAAAACATCAATAAAAGTGCATCTACAATATCAATAAAGCTACATGAGTCTGATGAAAAGTCAAAGTCAAAAGTCTCATAATTCTATATTCTCTCTACATCCTTCAGCCCTTGGAGAAGAAAGATTTCCTTATTGTTCCTCCCCTTTTAACAGTGTTATGCATGAACCAGTTCAAAAGAACAAGTTACATTTTCTAAGTTAAAGAATTGTGAACTGAAATCATTCGTTTCAACTTGAACATGAATTAAACTCACCTGTGGTCTACAATACATCAACGCTTGGTTTAACATATGCCTTCATTGTGATGATTGAAACAGGTGTTGTTAATAAGTTATATCCATCACATAACATAACTTACAGATGGTAGTGATAAGCAAATGATTAGAAGGTGGATTAATGTTAGAAGTTAGAGAGTTAGAAATACTCACTGTTTTCATTCATTGACTTAAAAAAAAAAAAAAAAAAAAAATGAAGATTAAATGAATGTGACCAGTTCTCAAGAACTATGGTCATGAATTTATTCATTTTCTTTTGTATGAGCTGAACTTTGTTCGTGTGGAATATCAAGTTGCACAACACTGCCCTAAGGGTTGGTCAGACTTCTGATGTCTGAGTCTTCTGTTGTGCTTGCTAGGGAAAATATTGTGTGGGGGCTGTACATACATGGATAGAGAAATGAACAAACCCAGTGGTGAAAAGTTCATGAGAATGATCACAATTGCATTCTATTAACAGTGCATACAGAGCACAGTGAAAAAAAGCGAGAACAGATTTCACAGTCAACTCTACTCTCTCTGGCTGAGGAGAAATGTTGGCTAGGCCTGTTGAATATGAGTAGATACATATCCACTTTTTCCACATGTGTACACATGCACACACACTCTTTCTTTTCTCACACACACACACACACACACACACACACACACACACACACACACACACACACACACACACACACACACACACACAAACGTGAGTACGCGGGCCAAGGGACTAATTGCTCACTCAATCTGGTGTTGAGGCATGTCAGATATCAATTAGACAAGGGGTGTCACTAATGACAGTCGATCCAAATCATATTGGGAATGATCGGATCAGCTCATTTCCCTCATCACTAAATACTAAGGTCACGGCCAGAGCAAAGTGACGAAGATGCAATCATTAAATTCAGATCTGTAGGGAAATAAGTCAGCTGAGGTTAAAGCAGGTATATAGGCCTCAACCAATAGAGTGCTAGTTTTCAATTCCATAGTTATCCATCCTCTCAGTTATAGACTTCTAACACTGAGCAGCATTAAAAATTCCCTTTTTTCATGCATTACAATATTCCTCTTCTTCTATCACATTAGAGAAGCTATTTAAGTTCACAGGGTTATCCGTAGTTTAATATGTAAGGACTTTGTCTGCAGTGGTGTCTCTTTTATAGAAGAAATGTTCTGAACTTTGCTTGCTGTAAGTGTTTCTTTAATGTCTTATTTTGATTCATGGGAAATATACATCCTCCTTCTGCTGACTTTAATCTTGTAGCAGGCTCAAGTCGGTACATTTTTACAGCTTTGGCACAAATACCACCGACTGTGGGGAGCAATTTTACATGGACAAAATATTTTTACCACCAGGATATATTTTGCATATGTTGATCAATGTAAAATTTTATCATTCTCTTTAAGGCTGACACTTCTGAAGATTAGGGTGCATAAATTCATGTGTAAAAAATGACCACAGACTCAAATGATGAGCTCGTTAAAAAAAATGTCATAAGCAAACTATGAATCTTTAGATTGCAAAACACACTGAATCCAGAACCACAGAATTTCTAATTTTATAATGAATAGCTGAAGTCAACATTGTTTGCAGGTAGTGGCAGGTGGTAGATTAAGATAACAACTGATATGATATGAATAACTTTATCTCAAGTTACTGTACATGTTATGATAACTAGATTGTCATTATCAGTGTTTTACCTCACAGCTCTCACATTTTTGGATGTCATACATTGATTTTAAAATACAATTTACATACTGTAATTAATAAATAAGTAGGGAAAAATAATATAGGACTCAACACTGACACAGTCATCTTTATAACACTTGCCATGGACTAGCTTGTGCACAAAAAGAACTGAGAACTACTGTTACAAATGCCCAGTTTTGTTCTGGTCTGGTATACCATTTAAAGTCTAATGCGATGACGTATCGGATATGTTTTCATCTTTGATTAACCTTTAAATACCTGTGTTTTGCGCACTTAAAAAGGCATCTTGACGATTCACCAGCTTACCTTCTGATGAGCATTAGTGAATCATGAATGATTGTGTACTGATGAGAAGGTCTCACTTCCCTCCTGAGATACAGAAAAAAACATGCACATCTCAATCTGCACGTGGAAGAGTTAAAATATGACCAACGTAATGGCTTTGCATAATTTCCTACATGTAAACAACCTGCAAATTATCAACACACAGTAGAGTGGACATAAATTACCCTTCACTGCAGTCCTAATAAATCTCTTCAACACCCCCGCTCCTTCCCCCCTGCTTTGGCATTATTTGAAGCCTGATAAATGCACATTTCCTAACTATTCCTCATTCTGCTGGTGAACAAAACAATTAGCTGCATCTATTAATGAGCTAGAGCTCCTGCTAATTCATTTTCATAAAGAGCAAATATGCAGACGCTGGATGAGAGGGACATGAGGGCGGTAATGAAGGTGATGGGTCAGAACACACCAAGCAGATGCTCACTACTGACATTCTTTCCTGTGGCAACGAAGCTCGTTTCATCCTAAAAAAAGATCTGTCAGGCTATTCACAGTTACCTTGCTATTTCTCCTTCTCTTTCTCCTCAACATGGGGCATATACTCAGGCTTCATTTTAATGTTTTTGAAAGGCTTCTTATCAAAGTCAAATAACAAAGACTGTGGTGTATTAATTGGATTTTAGAACTACTTAGAGTTTCCAAAAGAGTATGCCATAATTTAATTATTCAATGAGCATTATTTTATTTTAAGAAAAATAATCAGTAAAAAAGCTTCAATGCCTACTATATGTTAAATGGGTACATGGGATCGATGAAATTCAAAGTCAAATAATTTTTAATTCCTCTCTGCAGCATTAGGCCCTGGATGAAGTAAGATTTCACATTATTTTAAAGACACCCCTCAGATGCCCTCATTTAGCATTCTTCCCTGTGACAGCAGAGCATGTCTTATCAAGAAGATGTGTTGTTCAAACTTCTTTCCACCATTTTTCTTTTCACTCTGTCTTGGTAACTGTTGACTTGCAGTCATGTTTTTTTCCCCAGGTAGTTCACTTCTTAAAAGTCTTTCATTTTGCCTTTCATTTCTTAGGAAAGAAAAGTGTTTTTGCTCAACAGCAGACATAACAAAAAATATCTCTTAAAACCTCTTTGAAAAGCTTCATTAATTAGGGTACTATTGTACTAAATGTGTTGGTAGTCTCTTCAGTAACAATATAGCATTAATTTAATTTCCCACATTTCCTCTTCCATCCACATACATTTTCCATATACTTTACTTTTCATAAAAGTGTCTAAAGAAGATTTGTTAAGTGTGCTATAAGGAAGGAATTGTTTCAGGAGAAGAAAGAGAGAAAATTGCCACAACCATCTTGATGTCCTGCTGAGAGACATACAGTATTTTTGGCACCTCTCCATGGTCATGATTGAAGCTGTATGTCCAGAGTTTCACACTCACAAAGGAGGAGAAAGCCATCCATCCAAACAGTGCAAACAGTCTCACAGATTGCTATTACTGAGGCCATGATGTCTGCTATTAAAACTGAAATACTAGACTATTTTTTGCTCAAACATTTGAGTGAAAAATGAAATGTTTGAATGATTTTGCTGAATAATGTGTGCACATTCATTTAAACAGCTGCCTTTATCTTCTCACTTTATCCTTTCATATACTGTATTGAGATAGAACTGAACAAGTTCATTATTTTTACTGTAATATGAACCCACAAACATTGGACTTTGTATTGTAAACCTGCTGATGAAATGAATCCATTAGAAGGACATTTGGGCATTCTAGAAAATAATCCAACTGTGAGAGTCTTTCAGTCCTGTTATGCATGTGGTACATGCCTTATCAATAGAACCATTTTGCAAACGGCAGGTGTTCTAGAGAGAGCCATGACCCCCTGCTGACTGTCCTCCTGACGTCCACATGAAGGTGGGCTTTTAGCCCAGTAGTCTATGGGCAAGGCAAGGCAAGCGCCTCCTCCTCAAAGCCACCCACGCATTTCTACATGCAGCACTGCAGCAGGTCTCTGTTCAGCCCCGACACTAATGAGTCAATGAACATGGTAATTGACTTCCTTAGTTCCTGGCGCACATATTCCATACAGAGAGAAAATAGTGAAGAAGAAGAAGAAGAAGAAGAAGAAGAAGAAGAAGAAGAAGAAGAAGAAGAAGAAGAAGAATAATAATAAAGTGTGGGGAGGAGTGGAGGTGGAAATAATGTATAGGGAGGAAAATGAGTGGTGATTGTTGGGGAGAAAAGGGAAAGAACAGAACAGTGGCTTATAGGAAAAAAACACATATGCTTGGGGGTGGCTAAAGAGAGATACAAAGGAGCTAAAGAGCACCAGGATGTCATTAGCCATTTTTGTTCCAGGCATATCATTTAGTCTACAGTCTTTGTCTTCCTTCTTGTGTGTGTGTGTGTGTGTGTGTGTGTGTGTGTGTGTGTGTGTGTGTGTGTGTGTGTGTGTGTGAGTCGTTCCACAGTCTTTGTCATCCTTCACACAGGTGCTTTCTGTGTGTAGGCACAACATTCATCAATGCTCTCCAACTAGCCTACCCTCCACCCATGCTTGCTGAACAAGACTGCTGCGATTTGATTTCACCTCAAGACAACACTACAGTGTGGCTGTAGTGGCTTTGCTAACCAATTACCTGGTATGTGTTAGTACTTAGACTGCTTGTTATATTAGTATTTAGGTTCAAAGAAGTAATTATCCTGCAGAATCCTTGAGTAATTATTGTAATGACCCAAAGATGAACTGGGAGGTTGCTAACCTCAATTCTTTAAGAGTTTAATGGGTTTCTAGAGGTCTTTACAAATCAGCTCTGAGGTAATAAGAATTGATCAACAACTAAACCAGTCACAACAAAGGCTGCCTTTCGACATCACCCCCCCATGATTGCATTCTGACTCTTAACAGTACAATCGGATAGCCCATTAGAGCTTCAGCCGGACAGATTGTCTCTGATCCATCTTTACCAAACAACAAACTAAGAAAATGTACCTCTTCCCTAAAGACAAATGTATTTCACTGCAAGGGAAAGATGGAGTTGTGAGACTGAGGTGATGGATATCAGCTTGATGAAAAGTCTGCCTGCTATTTTCAAGAAAAAAAAGGAAGTATATGCAGGTTTTCTGTGTGGAAAAAAATTACCCACAGCAAATCATCACTTCATTATGTTGAGCATTCATTCAGACTTGAACTCACACCACTATTGAGTGCTGAGTGTGCCAGCAGGTGAGCTAAAATCCCAGGGTGCCAGTTATGTAGATTATATTACATGTCTGACTCATATAGTAAGTGTGAATACTTGAAGTAAATTGCACCAGCGACACAAACTCTCTCTCTCTCTCTCTCTCTCTCTCTCTCTCTCTCTCTCTCTCTCTCTCTCTCTCTATTACAAACACAAACACACACACACGCACACACACACACACACACACACACACACACACACACACACACACACACACACACACACACACACACACACAGATGGACCAGATTACAATACCCTCTGCCCCCCCCACCTCCCTTCGGCAGTGGCGGTCACAAAGCATGTCAGGCTGAATCATATAGCCATGATTCAATGGGCTCAGTGCAGTTGTAAACTCTTGTCATAAGGTTGCCACAAGGAATTATTCTGTTTTTTTTTTTTTTGTTCATACATGTTTACTGTTGTCTCCACAGCTTGTTCCATTAAGATGCCTTTTATGTGTCTGAAAGAGACTGTAGGGGGTGAATTATGGACGGCCAGTAAAATATGCCCTGTACACAAACACACTTTGTCCTTTTGTGTCCAAAATGAATTCATTTTTGAGTTGTAGATCTATAGTGGGGAGAGGACATGAGGGGGGCTTTTGTTTACAATACAAAATGATTGGTGCATGTGTAGAAAACAACAACAACAACAACAACAACAACAACAACCTTAGCTTTACCTCTTGTAAAGGTGGAACCCTAAATGAGGGACCTTTACAAGAGCCTCTATATGCTTCAAAGAGCTTCAGAGACCTAATGTATTTTTTAAAAGGGTTCATGAAAGTTCCATTTTGGGTTCCACCAGTGTGGCGAAGTGAGGAACCTTAAAAATTGCTTTGAGATTCCTTTAATTTTAAAAGTCTAGTGAGGACCTTGTCTACAGTAGTTGAGGACCGGATGTATGTACACATTAAAGCTGAAAAAAGAAAGAACCATTTGAGTTTCCATTACGGCATACACCTATTCTTCTATGAAGATTGAATCATTCTTTGTTCTCATGCTTGCTACCCTGCACAGACTTAAATATGCTTAATGTCTTCATAATTACCATTGAAATGCAAGCTCTAAAGTTGATGCAGGGCCACAATGTGTCACAAATGGAAATGCTGGATTTCACTTTGATCTCTAAGTGCCTTCCTGGCAATTGTGATACATTTTATGAATACCGTCTTTCTATGATTAAAGACCTTATGATTTGATTATCAAAGAACTCCTCTTCTCCCCCAGAAAATCTCGTTTGAGCATCACTACTTTCACTCCAGTCGTCCCAGCTTTGATAGTGCTTTAAGAGATATCTAACTAGCGCTAATGAGCAGGGTCTCTCCCTTCAGTCTTCCGTGTTTTACTGCCTTTTACATCATCTTTAACACAGGTAGTCTGGGTTAAAGGGAGGAAAAAAAAAACGTTAATTCTGGCAGATGGTCTCTGGTGATTCAGGAAATTACTTTTTTCTCATTCATTGGCTACCACAGAACAACAAGTCCACTCTTATATGTATTACTGTAATAATGTGTAATGTTTACATATTTCACCACTGTGTTATTGTGAGGTTAAAGAATAAAGTAGGATTATTAAAAATTAAACTGATATTTAATTCTGTTATTAAAAAAACAAAACACAAAAACAACAAAAACAAAACAAAACAAAAAAAAAAGACGGTTACACTTTATTTGAAGGTACCGTAAGACTAACATGACACTGTTAACTTAATATACCTGTCATGACTTGTCATTTACCATGTCATTAAGCGTGTCACCCGGTATTTGTCATGGTTAGGGTTAAGGTTAGGGTTAGGGTTTGTCAGAAGTCATGACAGGTTTATGACAGATTCATGACAATGTCATGTCATAGTTAATGACAGTGTCATGTCAGTCTTATGACGGTACCTTCAAATAAAGTGTTACCCCCCAAAAAAACATATATTTTCACAAATCTAGGCCTTGGCATTGACCTTTATCAGAATCAGCCCCTTTGTTATGTTGCACACTGAGTGTGTTTTCTCATATGACCTACCCCAGCCCCCTAGCCTTCCCCCATCTCTTGCTCCCGCTCCCACCTCTGCCCCTCTATTTATGCAGGTTGTCATCACTTCCTTACAATTTATTCGGGCAGAAGCTGCAGCCGTAAGCTGAGCTGGACCAGGCCTGCTGTGCGGTGTGGAGGCTAATGTGGGAAGTGGTGGTTTCTTCGGTGATGAACGGCTCGGGAACTGATCCCATTATTTGCAAGCCTGCGTCTGGCAGCGGCCGTAAAAGACATAAACTCCTGGTGCTTAATCCTGTTAGTGGAGGGGGCCTGCCACTGCTTATTGGCTCTGTGGCAGCGTGACAACATTAAGCAAAGAACATTTTGCCCTCTAAATATACTGGATAATATTCCCGTGAACTGGATGATCGGTGTTTATTAAATTAATTATTTACCCCCTATTCACCCCCAACTCACCCAACCTATCTCTCTCTCTCTCTCTCTCTCTCTCTCTCTCTCTCTCTCTCTCTCTCACACACACACACACACACACACACACACACACATACACACACACACACACACACACACACACACACACGCACAAACACAACACACACACACAGTTTTTAATTAGCTGTGGTAGAGCTCGCTGGAGTCATCACAGCAGTGATGGTCGTCACACTGAGCTGGAGATAATGGTGTCAGTTCCAAGGAAAAGGCAAAATGATCGACCCCTACCCTCTGTTAATGACAGTGGGCCACATATAGTCTCAATTTCCCCCTGTTTTCCTTGTTGAGGAGGACAGTGCTGGATAACAGAGGTTGTTTAGAAAGTTGCAATGAGGCAGAAGATTGGCGATGCTGAGATCTGGTAGGTTCATCCCACAGGTCTGGGATCAGGGAGCTGGAGAGGGAAAGATGGAATGCCTTGGGGAGGGAACTAAGAACATAGGAAGCCGAAGCCAAGGCGAGACAAGGGAAGGGAAGACAAGGGGGAGGATGGGACGATTATTCCAACTGAGCCTAGAGGACTGTGCCGGCTGGCAGCATGGCTGCTGAGGCTGCTGTTTGGCCTTGGACAGGAGGGCTGCCTGCGGTCACTCGGCCTCCCCTGTGCACCTCTGCCGTCGCCGCTGTCTGGAGCTGTCGGGTATTGATGTTATTAGTTTTAGCCTTGCCAAATATCAGCAATCCTATTATAAGCTATAAACATGGCTTCAAAGCTGGTGGAATTGAGAAAAATGTTGGCTATATCATGAGGGCAATACCTTTGGGCTGATCAGCAACTGTGGGAGTAACCACATGCAAAGCACGGAATGTTGTAAAAATAAGTTAAAAGCAAAAGTTTGCTAGGGATTTGGATTCAAATATCAGTGCGTCTGAACAATATATTCCATTTTAGATATAAATGCAGATGCAGAGCCATTACGAAATTCCTCGTAGGATCAACATAAACATTGCCTCATTCTATGTTTTATCTACTTCTTAAATTCTTAGCTCAGAAACACACTTAAAACTCATGTAAACACAAGACAAAGACAAAAAACAGTCTAAAGTGGGGTTTTGTAAGCGACATGAATGTTCTGACTGTCATATAGCACATGATGCATGTTCATGATATCAGATGTATGTAAATATGAACAGACATACATATTTATATAGTTTATAGTTAAATGTAGTCACAAATAGTTTATATCTCCATCACTCAGTTCTCAGACACATTCTTATTTTCACTCACCTCCAATAGCTCCCACAGCATGTCCAGAAGCCCCCCATCCATTAAAGATGAATGAGTTTCAGTGTTCTATCATAAATATTTCAGCTTTGACATGCAGCCAGCACAGGCCTTCTTTTCAACAAAAGGAGAAAAAAAAAATCCTTGGCGTCCAGCACTGTCACCACTCCCCTCATTAAAATGAGATTTAACAGGGATTTTCATTTGCTGTTACAAATGTATTCATAGCAGAGTCATCAGTCATTGTCACAAGTAATCTCATTTCCTTCAAGCGAGGTGGACAGCAGATGCAGAAGGGGATAGTAGTCATGTCACTTATGTATAGTATATATATATATATAAACCATTTACCGTATATATATATTTATATATAATACATATTTATAGTTACTTAGAAAATAGTTGGAAGTTTCTCTCTCTCTCTCTCTAACCTCCTGCAGTGAGCAATGTTGAAGCAACGGTGAAATTGGTGGCCCCACAAGCTCTAGTAATCAGCAGTACTGCATAGGGTCTACTCAGGCAGGCATGCACACACACACACACACACACACACACACACACACACACACACACACACACACACACACACACACACACACACACACACACACACTCACACACACACACATATAGGTATACATAGTAGGGATATTAATTACAGTGGCACAAAACAAAGCACAAGGCTGTCTCCTGCATGGAAAATGGATGAATTAGCAAATGAATGTTGCGGTGCCCTTCTGCATGATACCTCCGCTGTGACAATTTGTTATCTATCAGTGAACAGCTGTGTACCTGCTCTGTGGTGCCTCTTCCTCTTGCCTCAACATGTTTACACTGGGCTGTTTGTTTGTTTGTTTATTTATTTATTTGTTTGTTTCTTTCATTTCCTCCTGGCCTCCGTCTGCTGCTGTTAAAATAGCTAGGATTACCCATGAAATAAAATAAATATTTTATATAAAAAAAATAAAAATAAATAAATAAACAAACACATTCACAATGGTTTTGGAGGCAGGGCGAGGAGGAAGGGATTTATGGCTTTCTTCCTGGAAGACTCACGTTCACTTTGTTTTCTCACGGTCTTAAGAATGACGTTGTGGCGACATTTTCCCCTGTGTGTTTCGGGTGTCATTTACATGGAGGATTTTCGCCGGAAGGAAGAGAGGAATAGCATATTTTTTCCACAATGGGCTTCCCTAAAGCTAGGCGGCAAAATGAAGCTTATGGCTCAAGTGCTTTTCTTTTTCATAGGGAGAATTATTCACCAAACCAGGTGTTTATCTCAGCCAATGAAGCCACCTCTCAGACATAATCACTTGCACAACCAACAGCTTATCAGACAGACATACAGAGAGAAAGAGAGAGAGAGAGAGAGAGAGAGAGAGAGAGAGAGAGAGAGAGAGAGAGAGAGAGAGAGAGAGAGAGAGAGAGAGACTGACAATCATGGCACCAACATTTACAGTTTCTTAAAATGTTCTGTCACAGTACCTGACATTGCACGTCAAACAGAATAGAATGTACTAATCAACTTAAGACTCCTCCATGGCATGGATATATGCATGAGAAGAATGGATAATGCTTCTTAGTGTCCTTGCCATATTGCTCTGGATTACACGCCACAGTCTTCTCTGCAGTCAGACACTTACTATGAAGAACAGGATAAACACTAGGATTTATACAGACATACATATCCGTCAGAGAATACAAAATGTCACCTACTGTAAATTGCATTTCCTTCCTTTCTCAAATCAATTTGGTAAACACTCTGCTGATATCATAAAACCACTACAAATGTTTTACAAAGCATATGGTCTCAGGCTGTTCTCTCACTGCTATTGTTTGTTTATTTCTGAAAACTAGGTTTTTCATGACTTGGAGGTTTTCTGTGACTTGGAAACCTCTTTGTTTGCTCATATTTAGTTTTGTATACTGAAATTACTTCAGGTGCAATGCGCTGGGGGAGCACCTGTCTTATACAGGTACATAAAGCAAGAAGCCAAAACCACACATGTATTCACAATAGCCCCAGTCTCATCCCAGGCCTCTGGTTAAGAAAACAACAACATTACAATGCAAATAAATTGATGCAGTACATTACTGTAAAATCCAATTTTCTACCGCCCTAACTTTTTAGTCCTAAAAATCTTGAAACATTGTCTCTATTGGCCCAAGCATTTATCTACGGAAAATGCATGTTTGCTTGGTCTCAGCGCACATTCATGCCTGTGTACGTGCACTCATGTCCTCAGGCCTGTACAGTTCTCTGAAGGGGGCTGCGCTTGGATCTTTAATTAATGTGCTCAGGTAATAGGTGCCATCTGGGAATGTTCTTGACAACTAATCATATGCTCTGCGTGTGTATATGTGTGTGTGTGTGTGTGTGTGTGTGTGTGTGTGTGTGTGTGTGTGTGTGTGTGTGTGTGTGTGTGTGTGTGTGTGTGTGTTTGTGTGTCTTTAAGACTCAGATGCTGCAGCATTTTTGTTGCTCTCTGTCCCTCTCTCTTTCTGTTTTCATCCCCTCCAACCTAATTACCCTTTCTTTTTACAAATAGAGTGAATGCAAACAGCATTTGCCCATTATTCCTTTTAAAAACACTCCTTGGAGTAGGCCGTACCCTGATGCCAGAGAGCATGGCAATTACTGCAAAATCAATGTACTTAATCATGCAGCTGCTGGCCAGTGGTATGTGATAGTTAATGCATGTAGGCTTTGTCAGGCAGAGGTGAACCAACAAGGAGAACAGTGAATGCAGAGGAGACCTGGAGTCTCAGTACAGCAGAGCTCACATATCCCTTCTCCAGCACCACAAACAAGGGTTGGTTTTGGAGTGGTGCTGATGCCAGTTCAGTGTTGGTGCTACTTACTGATTATCCAAGAACCAGCTTGATTTTCCCAGCAACTGTAACAAACACTTGCTTTTTTGTTTTAACATTTTTATAGCAACTTACTAGCCTCTCCTGTGGTATTTTTCATAATTACAAATACTACCAAATTAATTATCACTCTTAGCTCATTAGTGTATGCTGACTTTTACAGGGTCATTTATCTGTTAGTGTCACTATAAATTAAGACTTAATCTGACATATGAAAGAAGAAGAAAAATGAAAAACAAGAATGAAAGAAAGTATTTACAATCCTCACATGAAACTGGACATTCTCTTGAATGAAGACAAATGAAATAAAACAGCCATTTTTTACTTCTACATAACCTCCCCGTAACTTCTTCAAGGTGGTTCAGAATTCCTGATGCAGCCTCATTCCTGACTTGATATTATCCTTCTCTTCTCTTTTTTTTGAGCGGAAGATTGCCTAGCCAGGGGTTTTCAATTTGTGATTATCAACCCTGTGAAAGAGCTAATCTCTCTCTCTCTTATTTTAATCTGTAGCTGGCTAAATCTCAAACCGCACAATGGAAATGAGGGAACCCACACTGGTGGAGACTGAGATATGAATAACCCAAGGTATTATGTCATAAATTTGTTTAATTGTTCAAAATGAAATTATTTAAAAAAAAAGGAAAGGAGACCTTGGTAGGACCGAGATTAGTAGGCATATGTGGGAGCCAAGAACGGGTCCAGCATTCTGTTACGGGAAGTGCATTTGGTTTAATCGGGTTACCATGGTAAAAATAAATATCCTTTTACAGTGGGACATTGATCGCTGTATGCTCTCACCACCATTTGAATTAGTCGTCATATTCACATTGTATGATAATCCTTTCATTTTCACACTATTCAGGGGTTCATTCATTCAGCTTTAATCCTTTTGACTCTTGCTTTGCCTCTAACCAAACAGTGGGGATCTCGCTCCAAACTTCCCACTCCAGTCTCCAAAGCGAAGCCTCCCATTGAAGACCTGCACTGCAGCTCTCGTCCGCTTCCACTTCCTCTATAACCTCCCCATTCTGGGACGACGAGGATGATCCTCGCTGCTTATCATCCACGTCTAGAGTCTGCGGAGGGAAGCGAAGCGGAGCTTATCAACTCCCCGAATCGTCACCCTCTGCCAGTTCCGCTGCTGAGGTCGTATCCCAGGCTGCTCTCCAGCCTTGGCAGCTGTCCTGAGTCCTGTGTGTGTGTGTTGAGGAAGAAACTACAGAGAGATGCTGCCGACTTGAGAAACGTGTTTTGGCAGTGTCCGTTTAGCTGCCATGGCTGCTGACACTGCCCCTGTGCGCTCACTCACTCACTCACCTAAGGTTGCTTTCACTCTTGGCAATGTGGAGAAGGCTGGTATTCACTCACTGTACCACCTAAATGATAAGGTCAAGCCAAATTGGCAGAACATATTGCCTGAGATGACATTCAGGAATCAAAGTGAAAGTCAAAAGAGATAGAACGCAAATACATTTGACGAGCAGAGTGTTGACACTCCTCTGCAAACAGACTGATACAGAAAAAGAGAAAGAATGAGTGAGAATGTGAGATCGAGAGAGAGAGAGAGAGAGAGAGAGAGAGAGAGAGAGAGAGAGAGAGAGAGAGAGAGAGAGAGAGATTCTGAGTTTAGCTCCAAGATATCAACATACGGCCTGTCTGTCGAGGGCCTGACAGATTAAACACTTGCAGCATCATTCTCCAAATCCATGGTGCCAGCAAAAAACCTGGCCTGCAGTTGGCAGCTTAATAGCTGCACCACCACCTCCACACTACCCCCCTACTCCACAAACCCATCCATAGCCCCATTAGAGAGAGGTGGGGGGGGGGGACAAATGTTTAGAGACAGACGCCTTTCTATCTGCTTGGGCGGTCAAACAAGTGCTGAATGCCAAGAGCTGGAATACAGGGCTCAGAGGCCTCCAGTTGATCACAAGTGCATGTGCGGGTGGGTCCACAGTGGCCTCAGCGGGTGAGAAGACTGCAGACACAAGCTGTTGCAGTGGACATAGCCTGGCCGCATGGCATGGGCCAGTACAAACCTGGCTTTCCAAAGACATCCTCAGTGCAAAGAGACTCTATGGATCCCTATGCTGGCACCAGTCAGGGGAGCCAAGCCCGAGACCTGAGTCTGCGGTGTACTTAATCAAGTAATATAAAAATATAAAAATAATATATTGCCCATTACGGCTCAGGAATGATGTTCTGATGCAAATATTCTTGGTTCTTTTTCTGCCTCTTACTTGCAGATACTGTGATTTAGATGAGTTAAGAATTGTTATGACAGTTGGGTTGCAGCAGAAGTATCAAGACTTACAGTAGAGTTACAGAGGACTTCTGGGAAATCCCTCTCGGAACTGAATAAAATTTCACTTAAATCATGTTATGTCAGATACCCAAAAAAAGTATAGGCCATCTGAAAAATGTAAATTCATAAAATAAATCTGTATAAAAAACTAGTTTGTGAAAACAGGGGCCTAGTGTATTATCTCTTCACGTGATTATAGAAAAAATATTTTTGACATTTTAAAAGCTATAAAGTTGAAATAGGCACTAATGAGTGTAATTTTCAAAAATCCACCTTTGCCAGAGGTTTTGACTTCATACTCCTTGCCTTCTTGATGTTATCGACAAACCTCATACAGCCTGTGCATAAAGATAGAGAAGGGATGAGCATCGTCACTGCAGTCTTTTGTAAGTTTGTCCAAAACAAGGCAGGTAAAATTCTTAAAACACATCACGTATTTGATTATTTATCTAAAATTTGTTCTCAGTCCTCATACTCCAAGGGATTTTGTTCTTTCTTAATGAGAGAATGTTGGATCTTAATCACTACCACTGATTTCATCATCAGCCTTTGTTCCCGTATAATCACACGCTAGTCGAAAATCCACCACAACCTCCTCTCTCTCTCTCTCTCTCTCTCTCTCTCTCTCTCTCTCTCTCTCTCTCTCTCTCTCTCTTCCTCTCCTGAGGACCCTTGTAGCTGTTGTAGTGTTCGAGGTGATGAGCAGAGGCTGGCAAATGTCTTCCTTTGTCTCCAGGTGCTGTTTGTTCGTAGCTACACTGCTTGCCACCAGGAGTGCTTCATGTTTGTTTGTGTAGACCCTTTCATCGGCATAGTTGTTTCAGAGCTAACTGACAGGTGAACATAGAAGGAAGGAAGTCGTGACATCCTCCATCAGCAGAGCACATCTGATTCAGCTATGGGCTCAGATAGATGGTTTATTCACAGCAGTAAACAGTTTTCTACAAAGACAGAAACTAGAAAATAGACAGATTTCACTTAACAATGTCATGACAGATGCCTAAAGGGTTATGAAAGAATCTGTCCAGTCAGTGTCCTTGGTGCAAGAGGTCATGGCAACAGTATCATGTTTTTGAAGATGGTAAGCGTCAACAGGAGTAACAATGGCAAAATCAGTAAAACAGCGCTGTCATGTTCAGTATCTGATTATGATTGAGTTCTGTCATTTAATTGACTGAGTTGACATTTCTGAGCTGTTGTGTAGGCCAAATGAATTTCCTGTTTTGCCTGGCTGGTAACTGAAACAGATGAGCCTGTAATCAGTCTAATTTCCCAACCACTAAGGATGTGCTTGCCCTTACCCTCGTTATGCATATGAAAGGACTGGCTTTAAATGGAGCCATGACAGTAGGCATTAATTTGGTGTCAGGGAATGGTGGCCTTTCACTATTCTCGCAGGGTTTTAAAAGGCAGCTCAGTCATGTGTTTGTGGTTTGTGTATGTGTGTTTGTGTGCGCGCGCGCGCGCGTGTGTGTGTGTGTGTGTGTGTGTGTGTATTTGTGCATGTGTTAGCATTGAATTAAAGGCTTTGCATATGAGTGGTTGGATACAGGGGGCAGTGGAGCATTGAAAGCCATCAAAATTGGGGTCGAATGAGAGTTCTGGCCAGCATCGGAGTACCAAGAATAACAATATGAACAGGACAGTCAAGCAGCTTTATGCAAATTCTGTCAGATGAAAGAGGAGGATGCTTAAGTAGGAGAAAAAACACTCCCTATTAAAATGTATCCTTTTTTGATACTGTGAACAAAATTTGGTCTCTGCCTTTGACCTAATCAGGAATTAGTGACATAGAGTGAGGTGACCTAGAGACTAAGACGGTGCAGTCGGCTGCCTGCTTCAGCAAAGCCTGTGGAGCAGTGAGGGGTTAGGTGCCTTCCATACTACTACTTCCCCAGACTGTTCGCCTTTCTTTGCTAATGTTAGTCAAAAACTTCAAGTGTTTGAAAACTGTTTGCTTATGTTCGCAAATGTTTGCCTGTGTTATTGAATTTGAACGCACCTGTCTCTAAGCATTATTTTCTATTTTCTATTGGTCTTGCAACTACAGAAAAACCTCTTTGATTCCGATACCGACTCTGATATCCGGGTTTTGCATATAGTTCAACGCCCGATATCACCATTAAATTAATAAGCACTTCCTAATGAAGACATACAGTTTAGATCTCAGTGTGAACCTATGTTACAGCAATGACATTTACTGTCTAATCTATTTCAGTAATCTATAGGCTGGAGCTAAAAGTGCTACCGTCAGATGCAGAGAATGGCTGGATGAACTGGAGAAAGATAATGCTCAACTGGTTTAATTCAGGGGGGAATAAGTAGCCTAAAATGAGTGTATTTCCCCAAACGGTGGCCTATCGTTTTAAAAGTGACTGCAATGATGTCGCATAAACAATAACTCAGTCACTTTTCCATCCAACAGGATTGCAATCAGCCTGGAGAAAACATTTTATAGAGTAATATGAAAACATCTGTAAACGTCAGTAAACTCTTCTCCATTAAATGTATATGTATTATTTATTTAGTATATATACGTATAAGCTATTATGTCTTTGCTTAATCCATATTATCTGTATTATATAACTTAGTATTATATAGGTTTACAGTATGCAGCGAGAGATCTTATATAAGAGCTAATGAATGACTAAGTCAATAATGTGGAGGAAAAGTATTTGGGATAATCCAATTCTGAGCTGCACAATAGGAGAAAGCAGACTGTGAAGCTTGCAAGAAAGGCAGGATTCTTACCATACCTCTTAGGTTTCAATTGGTCCTTTTATCCTAAGAGAATTAAAAAAAAAAAAAAAAAACCTTGAGGAGTTGGCAGAGTGTCTCATGATGGCTGACGTGCAAAGCCATTTCTGTTCATGAAATATCCAACCCTCTTTCACACAACTGACATTTCAGTGTTATTATGAATAAGTTGAGAACACTTTAAAGCATGACACCCTTAATTTTGCCATTATTGTAAATGTTGATTTTAGTGTGTAAAATTTGTTAACCATAATTGGTTAAAATTATGTTCAAATTACCAATTTTTTTAAACGGCGCTCACAAGACAAACTGGATAAACATTACCTAGGCCTGTATAAAAAAAATGTCTGCCATGTATATATAAACAAAATCATACAAGGGACAGAAAGCTGTCTCATCTCAAAACATCTAAAGTCCAGTTGGAAAAACTGAAAACCTTTGACATGTTTTGTAAAACATCATGAAATGCGTGTTAGACGTAACCATTATAAATTATTAATTATTAACTCATTTACAAAAAAGGTTAATTAACTATTTGTGGAACCTTTGTACAGCTGTCAGGCTTTTAAAGTGTTACCAAAAGGTTTCTAGATAATTGGAACCATTGCTTTGTTTGAGATCAAACAAAAAAATGTGTTAGATCCATTACTTTATAGTACAATTCAAACCAAATATCAGTATGTCTCTATGGCATACCAGTTTGATTGACAGAGTATAATTGGTACTGAAGATGAGTGCCTTCAGCATTTAACCCAGAGGAATGTCACTGATAGAAAACACAGATCTACACTGAGAGAACGACAGTAACACATGTTCAGGAGTTTCTCTCGAGACCATTTCATATGACAAATAACAAAGGACATCGGACTCATCTCCTATACACCCTGAGAAGTATAATATTAACGAGGTGGTAATGGAAGGTGATGTCCTCGGCCAGTACCTTGAGGTGGGGACGTTTTAGGCCTGATGCATGAACTCTCTTTCAGAGACACATGGACTTCTCATCTGGCAACTATCTGTCAGGTTTTAATTAGGTGACACAGAGTGACAGTGCATAGTTCACACCTGGGCCTGGGGCTGCGGATTACAGATAGATAAATGTTGGAGAGTGACTCGATCTGTCCTGATAGGGATCTCCACATGCGTTCCTCCTCTCCTTCACCCCTGTGCTCTCCATCAGGAGGCAAAGACCCACGTGGAGCCGTGCTCTGCCCCCACTGGCCTGTCATTCATTATTTTCCCAGCGTCATTCACCCCCCCTGTCCCACTGGGGTGAAAGTCAATCATTACACAATTTCACCTGTGCTGCCAATCAATTATCACTCTGTACTTCATCATATTATCACAATGAAGCTTTGCCCTGGGGGTTCTCAATGTAAGTTTAGTTTTATTTTAATCACCTGGCTATTTTTTTTCAGTGTCTGGTTACATTAACCACTGTGGTCGTGGACAGAAAGGCAAAGGAGACGGATCTTGTTTCCATACGGTAGGGACCCACAGTTGTATATGTTTATGTATCATTTTTATTGATATATTTCTAACTGAGGCGACATGAGACTCTTTGTTTGCTCTTTGATTCACATTAATTTGTGTGGCGAAACACTGTGTCTTTTTCATTACGACTGCGTGTCATGTCAATTAGTGGCTTGTTTATAAATCTTGTTGTTTGGTGCTGTAATGCAGTAGTGCAGTAGCAACTCTCCCCCCCTGGTTCCACAAAGCTGTTTTATCTACACCACGCATTTTATCTGCAGACAGGGAGTTTCGTCTCTGCATACATGAATAGCTGAACAAAGCCAATGGGCCCAGGTCTGCTCCCTGGCATCCTACAGCAGGCAAATGAAGGTGAGAAAGGATCGAGAGGCAAGCCATAAACTCTCCTCACGGGGTTTTGTGCGATTGCAACCCTCTTAGCACAGACGTGATGCAGCACACCTGCATGGATAGTGTGATATAACAACGAGACTGATCGATACATCAAAGTAAGTGTGTTCCACCTGTGTAGAGGAGACTAAGCCTTGGAGTGCTTCAGAGAGCTGGATATGAAAATGTGGAGTCTCTACATGTAATTGTTCACTCACTCGAAGCCACCCCCCCACACACAAACCACATGCTTCAGCATAAACGTTTTAAGCCTTTTGAATATTACCAAGCTGGGATGTGGCACTCAGAAGAGAGGGAGGGAAAGGCAGGTGGCTTAGATTGTGCACATGGAAGGTTTTTATTTTCCTTCACAGCAACAGGAACAGTGTGATAGAACAGAATGGTTTGGTGGTCTAGACTTTGGGAGTTTTTGCATTCCTTGGTGGTCTGTGAAAAAGTTTGCAAAATTAGCATCTAGCATATCAAATGGATCAAATAGAAACAATTTTCTTTCAGTGTCTGTACATTTGAGTGAAGTGAGAGTTTTTAAATGTATTAGAGAATTTATTGACTTATGTGTTGACCTAATGGAACGTTATGGTGACCAATGTCATCAAATATAATCAATAAAAGGCCTCTCTCTCTCTCTCTCTCTCTCTCTCTCTCTCTCTCTCTCTCTCTCTCTCTCTCTCTCTCTCTCTCTCTTTCCCTCACTAAGTGATTCTGCTCCACTGATTTCACCATATGAATTTTGTCTAACAGATGGTAAATTTGCTGATGACACACAAGCGTGGCGTTAAGATAATTGTCTTTGTTTTTGATGATAGCATTCACTAGTCAATAAAACAGGGTCTTGCTGTGCTGTCTCAGCTTTGTGTTAGAGATTTGAAAAAATAGTTTTAATCTTCAATTTATGTTAATTTCCACTGAAGCCAGGAACAAATACAAAATAATGAACAGATTACCAGATAGCACGACGTAGGAGATATTGCAAGTATGGTGTCATCAGGTGTCTAAGAAGTGGAAAGCCCTTGCTGGCACCATTGCTTATTTATCATATTTATCGATTTATTTTATATGATATGCAGTAAATTTAATGTGTTTTTGATACTTGCCTGTCCTATGGTGAAACTGAAGACCAGTTTCCAGTTAAAGTTTCATAATCGTAACATTGTTATAAATATGTTATAGCACCATAATTAACATTACCTAACATTTTTTGTAATAAGCACTCTCTAATTTCTGTTCATTTCTTTATGAAGGTTGTTGAGGATGGCTGTATACTGTGTAGTGGCTACTGGCTAGTGAGCAGTGATGAAACCTAATCTCCCCCCATCACACTGCATTAAAGGAGAATCATTTTAAAGGGCAATTTGAAATGGCACTCTATATGATGGACTCCCATTCCCATTTGTAAAAGGAGCTTGGAGAGATTCTTCTCCTCCTTATAAAAAAAATTAAATAAAATAAAAATCTGGCTACCTCCATCTTCCCAACACAGTTCTCCATAACACAGCAACTGTAAATATAGATAAAGTTTTGGTCATTCACACCTTTTTTCCTTTTTTTCAACCAAGATTAGCGAAGCTCAGATAGTTGTGTACTAGTGTGAAGGCCTAAGGCTTTGCTGACTCCACATGAGTCGTAGTGGTAGTGCCTCTTTGAACCTGGTTGGGCGCAGCTTGCCCGTAGCTTGCCCCCATTGTGCTGCCCTGTAGTGCCAACGTGCCCCATGCTAGCAATGAATAATAAACATTTCTCTTGCTAAGGCTAAAGTCACAGTGTGGATTTGTGGGTTATAACAACCTCAGCTACATATCAGTTGAGTGACCACCACAAATAAGAGTTTTTGGACTCTATTTACTGTATGGCAATCACACCGAGAGTTTTTTGAGTTCAGAGTTTTCACATGAATAAATATATAAATATTGAAGTGCATGTTGATCAAGGTTCAAGGTGAATTGGGAAGAAATGGCAGTAACAAAACTGAATAATAAATACAAACATAAACAATGAGATAACCCACAATAAGGATCAAATCAAACGAAGAGAGAGAGAGAGAGAGAGAGAGAGAGAGAGAGAGAGAGAGAGAGAGAGAGAGAGAGAGAGAGAGAGAGAGAGAGGGAGGGGGTGGGGGGTTTGTGCCATTGGGCCTCCCATGCCATTGGGCCTCCCATGCACAAACTACCCTGTGATTGGTCAAATCAACTGGCACAAGCCAGAGGTACTATGGACACAGCAATATAGTTAGGCCTACAGTATTTGTTCATAACAATGCTCAAATTGAATACATAAGATTGTCATAACACTATGATCACAGTGTTTGCCCTTTTGGCAAGTGCTACAGCAGTATGCAACAGATTTTCCTGTTAAACTCACTCCTGAAAGTTGCCATAGAGCTGTGGTGGCGTAAGTAGCAGAAATCCCATTTCGGCACCCTGAGGATTGCTGGTTTGAACCCCACTCCACTTGACCCCATGGATGTGTCCTTGAGCAAGATACCCCAGTGCATGGCAGCCTCCACCCCCAATGTCCATAGTAGAAAATCGCTATCTAAATGCAGTCCAGCCTCCATTAAGGGCCATTCAGACTGACCAGGGCCGGTTCTAGCCTTTTTGCCGCCCTAGGCCTGATTTGAGTTTTGCCCCCTCTTTTCTAGAAATACAACTATAACTGTAGAAAAAAAGTAATAAATGTCTGATGATGCCCCCCTGATATTTGGTGCCCTAGGCGATCGCCTAGTTCGTCTATGCCTAGAAGCGGCCCTGAGACTGACCTCCACCCCCAGGTGTATTGCATATGATGCTGGGTTCTGTTATGGTGGGATCCTCACTCACAAACTGAACAACTTTTAATGAATCTTCTCAATCTTACTTTCACTTTCATCACCATGACATAACAACATTCAACAGTCAGGTGATAACGTTAGTAACACTACTAAGAAGTAGGCCTATGTCTAAATGCTAAATCACTAAATGAACTCTAGATTAGGCTACCCAAATATTAAATGTTCTAGTTTACATTAGTTATGTCCCTAACAACCGTAAGTGAATGAATCATCATCTCTAGACCCATTTTAACAAGGTTCGACAGCATATCTGCAGACATACAAATTATGTTCCTTAATTCTTACAGTATTTAATCAATCCAAAGTAGATATAATATTGTTCATATTATGGATCACGAAGCACTGGGAAAACTGTTACTGTTGAAGCAAAAACTGCATGAGGGAGGTTTTCATTGAGCCCTGCATGTTTTAAACATGGAGTGAATATCGACAAACACAGCAGGATTTTTTTTTTTTTTTTTTTTAAACACTGACAGCTACTTCATGACCTTTTAATACAAGTGCTTCTCAATTAGTTGGTTGCCATTGAAATCCATAAGCCCTGATTGAGAACATGCCAGCTTTAGGCATGGCGAGAAAGTGGCGCTGTTATCCACGGCTTTATGCTCCTGACAGCTCTGCTGAACCCTCTGTGCCTCCCATTCAGGTCCCCAGCAAGTGGTTCAATTGCCCATCTGTCAATACTATTTAATGTCCTCTAAAGTGATTCCTCCACTCGATTCTTCTATTTGCTGTTAAACATTCTCCATGCTCATCCATCACATTTTGTCCTCACTTTTCGCCAACGTGTCTGAGCTGCAAACGAGCCCAAGTAGTTAGACTCCAGTAGACCTAAGGCCTCTTCTGACCTGAAAGCAGAGAAAACTTAGAAAACGGTCAGTTAATCATAGCCATTGGCCTCATACAGTACTGCACCTGTCTAATATATATATATATATATATATATATATATATATTTATATATATTAGACAGGTGCAGTATTATGTATATATATATATATATATATATATATACGCATATATTTGTTTTTTACATGTATACATATTTGTACATACATTTTTTTCATCAAATGATGCATTTTTTCTTTGCACTATACAAATAAATAAATTAAGCCTCATTATTCTGAGATTTTTAAAGAACAGTATTATCAGTGGATAATGAGGACGCTCTGACTGAAATCTGCAGTTTTAATAGTAACAAAGGCGGTACGATGGCTTGCCTTGAGCTCTGCAATGGTGATGTGCTGGCTATGACTGTATCTGGGCATTGCCATTTCCCCTTTGTACTTTCGTTGGCAAAATTTCCCCAATTAGCTCTATCAACCAACCAAGGCCTAAAAATAACGCTAATTTAACCTATTGGCCTACTCATTATCTACCAGACAGCCTGGTGTGCCCTGAGCACAATTCTGCACAATGTTGGATGTCACATCATCCAGGTGGGCGTAGAGCACCATAATGGTGGGTGTGGCGATGGCCCCCTTGTGATTTATGTGTGAGGCTTTGCTTATCTGATAAGGTGCTAGATCATCCATTCATTAATATGGAATATTATGGAATACCTTTGACCCACCATGTTGCATGGCTGACTTGACAGTAATTCTCAAAGACCTTCACATTAACCATACTAAAATGCCAGTGTTCTAGCAATGTGTTGGTGTGGAACAATACAAAATGTTATTCTATTCTCTGATTGGCTGATGGGGTGACCATTAACCTGCTGAGCATGTCGCTGGGGTTCTAAACCGCCTCCTCACCAGTATTTCCATCAAACTGTTCACCTTGTCGGTCGTTATCCTGTACATAGCTGTAGTGTTCATGCATTAGAATAGACAGTGTGAATGGTTGGTGAATCCCGGTGTGCACTTTGTCCTAAACACTGAACTGGTATTAATCGATTTTAAAATGAGCTGAATCATGGCAAGTAAGTCTTTGAAGCACTTAGTGGGTTTTGCAAACATCCCAACCTGCAGAAACTCATTCCTCCTCCACCCACTCATAGGTGAAAAGAGTTCCAGAGCATTCAGCAGACATGGGATGTCTGGTATTGGAATTCTGCCTATGTGTCTGTCTGTACGCTGATGATTGTAGCTGAGATAATTGACATTGCTCACTGCTGACTGCCATCGTCAATGCAGCTGCTTTAAAAGTCTGTTCTGACAATAGACTTCTATTCAAATCACTTCCAACAACAGAACAGCAGTCCTGACAGCGGTGGTGCTTTTAAGCCCGACGTGCCTGTGTGAGTCTGCCCAGTCTAAAGGCCAAACAGCAGGCTGGGAGCACGGCCAGGGTCCTCGTCAGCTCGTGCAGAGGGATGGGTTGAGCTTCCTGTGCCAGACGGACGCTCGCCACCGGTGGCGGGTATAGCGGGGGTAGGTGAGTATGTGGTGCTGGCCATGCCAGTGCTCAGCTGCAGTGCCCCTGCCAGTACCCAGCAGTGCCAAAGAGAGGGAAAAAAAGGGGGGCGGGGGGTGACTGGGGGTAGAAAGAGCAAATGAACAAATGTGTGATACCCTAATGTGACCTTGGCTTTATCCATCATTCATGAGACGAGCTGACAGAATGACAGAGGAAGGGGGCAGGATGTTCTCTAAATAATTAATGTCAGCCAATCAAGCCCTTTTATGCTCATCCCTGAAGCAAATGCAACACTGGCTCGCCTGTTAATGCCCGGGTAGAGTTTGATATTACAGTGTCTTCCTGCCATTGCAATTAGCATAGTAGATTGCAGTAATGCACTATTTAACAGTTAGCACGAGGACATTAGTACTGTCCCATTCATTGGATGCCAATCAGTTAGCATTTGGAAGTGTAGCATCTTTAAGGGCACACATACTGTACATGAATTAGTGTGTGATGTAACTTCCTCTGGAAGTTTGAGTGACTCATGGAACAGCATGAATGGACAGGGATATATTAACACATCCATGCCTCAGGTCTCCTGCATACACAAACTGTCAAATAGGGATTATGAATGCAACGAATCAGCCTACAGTAGGCAGCAGCTTAGAGGGGGGAAAAATCACTGGATTTTAGCATTAATCCTCTATGTATTATAATATATTAAAAATTCAAATCACTCTAAGGATTTTTTGCTATTATTCAATATAGGGTAAACTTAAGAATACAATTTGAGGTTTAGTGAAAAAATAGTGAATGTTCAAAGTGGATGTACTTGTATCACGAAGAGATAAGATAATACCGTTGACACAAGGAATTTGCTGTATAGCATACATCACACACTGACATTCCTAAATGTCAAAAACGGGATATTTGTAAAGTGCTTATTAAGTGGAGACAGAGGGTGACAAAATCATAATTAGAATCTAATTAGAATGGGAAGGGCCGAGTGTGAGTTCACTGAAGTATAAAGACTAATGGGGGTCACAGCACTTCTCACCTTCCCCTGTGGCATGAGCTTCACAGACCAGACCTCTCACCCTAACCAGCCGAAGATGTCCACTGACTCCTTGGATGTGCCGCCTCTTAGGCACCTTCTCGTCACTGTCACTGACAGTCTTTTTTTTAATGGGGTCTAGTGATGAGGGATGGGTATTCATTCAGCCTAAGCCTGAGGTAGCAACACTGGCCTTTTCAGATACAAATAATGTTTCATGTTCCCAGACAGTGAGTTAGGCCATTAAGATTGGACTTAACTATATGCAATTGTGAATATTTGCTTTGTGAGTTAACAATAGCGTCAGGTTTTTTTTTTTTTTTTTCTTTTTTACTCTTGCTTTAAAGCCAATAAAAAATGGATGCTGCACTGTCTATTGGATTCGGTCCAAAAAATGTCCTTGCCATGGATCTGTGTCCAGTTCTGTGTGCTGTGCTGTAGAAGCTTTTGAAAATATTAGGGTTGAAAATGCAGCAGTGCCATTGTTGTATTGTATCTGAAGGCCCCATCAAGGGCTCCCTGTTGTCCTTGCCTCTCTCATGCCCCGCTCCTCCGAGCTCAGAGTCATCCAGCTGTGCAAAGCCATGACTCAGGCTCCCTGAGCTGCAGGCCTTTGGATTAAACAACTCACAACACGGAATTAAAAGCATAAATCTATTTTCTTTTCTTTCTTTTTTATTTTTTATTTTTAATAAAATATGTCTCATACCTGACACACTGTCTCTTCTCACATTTGTAGAATACAAGATGGCATATCTTTTTTCGCCTCTCCAGCTTTTTTTTTTTTTTTTTTTTTAATTTAATTCCTGCGCTGCCTCTCTTTCAGTGTGAAGCAATAGAATCAATTAGCCTTTTGTTCTTAAATCATAACCTGCTCCCTCCACCATCTGCTCTCTCTCATTTCTGTGGTATTTCACCCTGAGCACAGACACCGGCCAAAGAGAGCCTGCCTGCAGAGCCTGCAGAGAGAGGGAGAGAGAGAAAGCGACAGAGAGAGAGAGAGAGAGAGAGAGAGAGAGAGAGAGAGAGAGAGAGAGAGAGAGAGAGAGAGAGAGAGATCTAATGTATTGTAGAATGAAAGAGAGATGCAGCTTCTTCCACTAAATTCATTATTTTTTTTTATGTCCTCCATGATGTACACTTCAGTATGCAGTATCAGACTTTATTTTGACAGCATCTCTTATTTTGTTTCCACATATTCTTATGTGAACAGAATGTGCACCATTTTGAGCTTTCTAAAATGGCAGTTTCAATCAATGCTCAATTTCAGCTCCAGGCCAAATTTGGACAAGTCTATTGACATTTGTTACAGTATAGCTGAATGCCAGGTTAGGTGCAGAAGCTATTGGCTGTATTTTTAGTGCCTGCTTGAGGGATATCCTTTAAGCATACTTTGGATCTGACGCCAGCCTCTCAAATGCAATTATTGTAAACGCTGCCAGTGTGCAGTACTGCAGTAGTCTTTGGTTCAGACAGTGCACAATCAAAAAGTCTCTAATCTGACACATAAAGATGGTAGTTTTGCTTTTAGTTTTAACCATGCTATACATACCACACACACACACACACACACACACACACAGAGAGAGAGAGAGAGAGAGAGAGAGAGAGACGCACACGCACACACACACAAACACAAACACATGCACGTTATGCATCACAAGGATACAACTATAAATCTGTGTGTTACCATGAAGAGGATGAGACCATAGTTTTAGAAATAAAAGCAGATATACCCACTCTCTTATATTTTACTGAATCCAGAATTTTAGTCAACTGGCCATGCATGGCATTACAGTACAACACAACCGACCGTCGATGTTAATGTAAACACATTGTTTTGTGGTATATGGGTAGAGTTGGAAGAAGATCTATTGCTCGGTGCCAACTCAGTGATACCTAGCTGAAGTGGCAAGCTTGGTAGAGGAAATGAGATAGCTATTGCTAATATCTCAGAGGGGCATTTCAAAGGAAGCCACAGTATGTCAATACAAACAAACTCAAAGCGGGGAAATAGCTGGCTTCGCCTCCTGAGACCCAGTAGGGGCTCAAACCGTGATGTGCCAACATCCTTTATAAACCATCTCTTATTAGCAGTAAGTGGGCCCTTCTCTACATTTCAATAAAGCAGCATAGATCAATAAATGTCAGCAATGCTGGCGGCATCTTATATTAAAATGGATCTTCCTCAGCCAGCGGAGAGAAGTCCCGTGTCAGCAAAGTGTGTACGTACATTTTCTCCTTTCTACATTGTCTGGTGCATTTGACAGACAAATATGTTGTTGTCTGCTTCTGCCAGGGATGCATTATTTTTCTGGCATGAACTTAAAATGAAGCTCATATAAATCTTACGAGAAAGCTTTCTTGCCCCCTAGAGCTACATGTTCAGGGCCAGCTACAGATTTTCATGCTTTATATTGGAGTCAGGAAAGAACGGGCTATAAGCATGTTGAGATTTGTCCACATTCTGCCTGTAGATTCTCATACAGTATACCTTTTTTTTGCTGTAAGGTTTTTAAAGCCAAGGACAGCACACATCAATATTGGATTCCCCACATTAATCTATGCAGAATTTTTGTGAAACTGTCCAAACTGTTGAATTATAACAGTGTTACTCCAGGCTACTGTATATTTTGATATGGGGCCGTGTGAGTCCTGTCCATAAGGTAAACTCAAAGTTCAATATACTGTAGGTAGAGCAGCGGATTGTAAGTGAACTCGCACCATGACTTGCTTTAGCAGCTCATGGACATGATTGGACTTCTGTAGTAGAGCATACCTGCAAATCTCCTCTCCATGGATATCAGCAATATATTTATACACCTCCTACTGAAGCGCTTTGTTATCCAAATTATTCCTTTTCTCTGCCAATCATGTATCTTAAACAGAATGTGTGCTTGATTAATTCAAATTGTGTGCCAGCAGTAGTAGGTAGTGCCCTGACTATATTGCCAGTTCTTCAATTTTCAGTGTTATTACTGGATTTATAAAGAAATAATATACGCAGATCTGTTCATAGATATTCAAAATATTAATAAAAATGTCTGTGGCAGAATGAGGCATGAGTTTTTTCTTTCCCTCTACCCTCCAATAATTAGTATGTTTGGACAATAATCCTCCGCATGTTTCCCCACATGCTGTGCATCTGATCAATACTCTGTCAGAAACAAATAGCCTTGAGGTGGTGACCTACTCATGAGTGGAAAGATTCTGCCCAACGAGAGAGGCCAGAAGTCGATCAATGGCATTCATAAGAGTGAGTGAGCAGCAGCGCTTTCTTATAACCACCTATTCCCCCCAGACACACACACACACACACACACACACACACACACACACACACACACACACACACACACACACACACACACACACACACACCTCTCTCTCTCTCTCTCTCTCTCTCTCTCTCTCTCTCTCTCAAAGACACTCCCATGGTCTGGTCAGAGAGACCCTGTTTCCTATGTGTTAACATGGGAAACAAATGTGATGCATTGAAACACCATCTTTGCCTTTGCTTATGAATATTTTCTATTTATTTATTTATTTTTATTTCTGACCCAGGGATTAATTATTATAAAAAAAACATACTCCATAGCATTTAATTCCTGTTATTCATAAATCAATTATGATTGAGATGTTATTGTACTCTTATCTGTCTGGAGCAACTGTCAGTAGTATTCAATAGACTATGCCTAGATCACAGTGGAGCTATTCATAAAGACAATGTTCACAAAGCAATAGCCTAGTCACCGTGGAGCTCTATGAAATTTAAAACAACCAACAGATATGGTCCGACTGTTTTAAAATTGTCTACGCACACATAATTAATGAGGGCTGAGAAGTATGTCAATGTAAGTGGCATTTTGGTCCAAATTGAGATTTAGTGTATATATTAAATTAAGCTCTTGATCAGCTCTTTCTGTTGGCAAAGGAAATTAATAAATTAATAATTATAATGATGAAAGGAAGACAAAGGACAACACCAAAGTCAATACTTTCAATAATTTCACTTTCAACTTTTGCCTTTATGGTTACACTTTATTTGAAGGTACCGTCATAAGACTGACATGAAATTGTCATTAACTTTGACATGACGTTGTCATGAATCTGAATCATAAACTTTATACATCTGTCATGACTTCTGTCATTAAGTGTCACCCGGTATTTGTCATGGTTAGGGTTAGGGTATGTCCGAAGTCATGACAGGTTTATAAAGTTTATGACAGTGTCATGTTAGTCTTATGACGGTACCTTCAAATAAAGTGTTACCCTTTTTGTTTTGATTCTTGTAAAGTTGGTGAAATGTCCAATATATCATAGAATTATCTAATTAAGTCTTCTTTCTTCTCAAACACTGGAGAATCCAGATTACTACCATAAATATGATGTGGTTAATTTTGCTTTTTTCATTGATGAACAATTATTTGTAGATTAGGTTTGGGGAGACATGTTGTAGACTACTGAAACTCAGGTGGACTTACTGTAATAAGCTTCCTTCAATTTTCAACGCTAATTACAAGTACATGAAATTATGTACTAAGGAGTGATCATGCCTGGAGTGATCATAGCCTCTCTGTGACATTGCATTCAAGCTGCTGTTTGGTTGACCGATAAAGTCATTACTGTACATGGTGCATTAATTGCACAGTAATTTAGCACTTAGAGCTGTCCTATGGGAATGACTTCCATCCCCTGGGAGTTTGTGGGGTGAACATGGAGCACCTGTACAGCAAGTATTGGAATCCATTAATCTAGTTTCTAAAAATGCTGTCCCTAAGGGACATCTGTTATACATACTTATATATGCACAGTAGGCTATACTTGATTATGTAGAGTAATTAACTGCTAGCTGTGTGTTATATATGCTGGCGTCTTGCTTTCATTCTGTGATAATGTGTGATAAAGTCTGTGAAAAAAAAACACCCTGGCTAGGTTTGCCACTACAGGCTCTTGCTTTCTCTGAGACCTCACTGACTATGGATGGAGGTCAATTTGGACAATCAGCCATCTATGTGTCTCCTAGACACTTACCCCTTGAGTGGCCACTTTAGCATCAATAGAGCAAGATGCATTTCTCCACGATGACCCACCCTTTGCCTGACAGATCCCTCTGTGTAATGCAGAGGTAGACCTTGGCTGGGCAGCAGTCATCTGCCCTGGCCGGAGGGGGGGTGTGAGAGGGGGGGTGAGGATGTGGAAAACAGCAGGGCCACTGGCAGCCTGCAGCCCCTGGAGCAAGCCATGGAGGACAGCATTATAATAAAGTGCTGAGGCGGGAGAAGGAGAGAGAGAAGGTTAATTCCTATTCAACCGCGGCAGAAGACAACACGTATTACTGGGGGGACTCGAAGTGCAGAGGAGACAAATTGGATTCGAGCTCACATCTTTCAATAAGTCACTCTGCTGGTCTTTTCAGGGGCAACATAAATTGTCTGAGAACGCTGGGAGAGAGAGGCTGGAAGGCTCCCTTTTTCTCCTTCTCTCTCCTGTCTTACCCTGAGAGCAAAACAATCGTTCAGTGGAAAGTAAATTTGTGCACGCCCGTGCGCACACTCACACTCTCTCTCTCTCTCTCTCTCTCTCTCTCTCTCTCTCTCTCTCTCTCTCTCTCTCTCTCTCACACACACACACACACACACACACACACACACACACACACACACACACACACACACACACACACACAAACAGCTGATATTTAACTATCCAGTGAAATTATTGGAAAAAAAGAATGATCATATAATAAATTGACTGTAAATAGCATTTTTATGTTAGCACAGGCTTTGCTTGATATACTTGGTTATCATGGTATCCTGCAGCGTTAATGTTGAGGGCTCTTAGGTTGAGCTGGCATTTTGTAGAGCATAACAGCCGCACAGAGATTACTACAAATCAGAAACAGTCATTTATACTCTGCCCAGAGCAAAGCCGCTATATTCTCCCCATTCTCCCAGCCTTGAGGGACTCTTCCTGATCTGCCCTTGCGAGCGTTTGTTGGTTTCAAGGCAAGTCACCTGAGATCCCAAATCCTGTTTCTCAGTCCACTGGGGAAAACACAACACTGAACAATGATGTATACTGTAGTACTACAATGACCTGACTCTTTTACTCTCGGGGCAGGATATATTGAAATATATGGTTACACTTTATTTGAAGGTACCATCATAAGACTAACATGACACTGTCATTAACTATAACATGACGTTGTCATGAATCTGCCATAAACTTTATAAACCTGTCATGACTTCTGTCGTTAAGTGTCACCCGGTATTTGTCATTGTTAGGGTTAGGGTTAGGGTTAAGGTTAGGGAATGTCAGAAGTCATGACAGGTTTATAAAGTTTATGACAGATTCTTGACAATGTCATGTCATAGTTAATGACAGTGTCATGTTAGTCTTATGAAGGTACCTTCAAATTCAAGTGTTACCAAATAGATATACAGTATATATATGATGGATACTGTATGCAAACATAATATATTATATAGATCATGAAATATGAAAACATGTCATACAGTGCATTAAAGGTCTACCAGGAAACATTTTCAGGTAAATTTACCTGGGTCTGGTTCCCCAAAGCATAGCACCAAGTAGTTCTAAGTTTTAAGTTCTATCTCAGCACTCTTTCTTAACGTTAAGGCACAATTCCCAACAAATGTGTACAGTATATTCTCAGTAAGTTGTGGTCTGGGCCACTCTTAGCTTTTGCTCATCACAGTTTGTAGCATAAACACATATAGCTTTTAAAATGTCTCAATACTTGTGCCCTTACTGCCATGGAATGTCTAATCTTTTTCAGTCCCTCTAAAATGCAAAAATGTCAAAGTGACTCATTATAAACATCATCTTGACACACTAACTACATTCTCACTTTCACATATTTCTTGTTGGTAGCAGAAATTGAATGCCCTTAAGACGAAATGTCATGCAGGAAACATTGGCTAAGAGGAAACAAAACTGACGATGAAAGAAACCACATTCCCAAATCACATTTCTTGCCGACTATAACAAATGTTTCATTAATGCGGGGATAAACCCTGACTGCTATTCTGTGGTTGGCAAGTAAATTCACATGGATTAGTGAGAATGTTTTATTTTTTTTTGATGGCCACTGTAGGGGTAGGCTATAAAATAATTGCTGTTTTCGTCTGGTACACCTTTAAATATGGTCTATAAACATGCCAAAAACTTGAAAGGCTTTCCTTTCTTTTACTAATATTGCGCTAAGACAAAATATCTTCTTGTGTTGTTAACAAATACCTCCAGCTACTTCATTCTTGTAACAACTTTGACCTTTGACCTCTGGTTCCTATTTCATTATAGCCTGAAGTGGCCCTCCATCAGGATTTCTAAAATTGCTCTGACATACCCCGACTATGGGCTTCGGTGGGTGTTATTATGGGGAAGCCAGTCAGATCTGTCTGTGTGACGCTTGAGACAGGTCTATTGAATTTGCTCTGACAGTCAGTGGAGGGAATACCTTCTCCTCGCTATTGCCTCTCTCTCTCTCTCTCTCTCTCTCTCTCTCTCTCTCTCTCTCTCTCTCTCTCAGTAATAGAAACGTTTTAAAATGTCTGCCCCACAACAGGGAATGAGTGAAGAAAATCAATCCCCTATATTGGTTGACCATGCTTTTGAATCCACTTATGATGTGAGGTAGGGAGGTGTGCATATTGCCTCTCTTAAGAATGCACCGGTAAGCTTTTTCCTCCAGCTCACAGTTTGAAAATTTTGCTCACAACATGTTTCCTTCATATAAATATTAACATACTGTACGTGAAGGTCAAACATAATTGACAAATACAGTTTCTAAAGCTGTTATATCAACAGATTGGATGTGAAATAAATATAAATTATCTCTATACCACCACATCCAACCACCACAAGATCCAATTTTATCCATTGTGTTATAGTAGCCATAAGCCAACTCCCACACAATGCCTCTTCCACAAGCTGACACATTTCACTGCTTTTTGTATAAATATGCATTAATGCATGTGACAAATAAGAATTCTTGATTCTTGACTTACTTATTTTAAAACAATGTTTCAGTCCTCTTTCAGGATATTAATGATTAATATTAATAATTAAAACAGAAAAAGTTTTCATTCATTCATTCATTCATTCATTCATTCAAGTGTGTGGAATAAAATAAGTGTACTTAAATAATACAATTGCATAGCATGAAATCACATATCTATAGGTGAAATAAGACTTACTTTTCATCAGTTAGCAGATGATTTTTTTTGAAACTCATCTATGAAGCTATTTTCTGCATGTTTGAAAGTCAATTAAAATTCAAAAGGTAATGCATTTAAACAGATGCTATGAACTCTTGCCTGCTAATTTTTTCTCTGTCAGAAGAGTACATGACCACCAGTTGGCTAAAAGGCCTCGGCTCCAAGGACTCATGACAGATTATTCTCTAGCCTGAATTGTGGCAGGGACTGGCGCTTCTGCGACACTGCGATAGTGCCCGGGAGTCATTTCATTAATGCGGGGAGGCACATATCATGCCGCATTTCCAGACCCCCTCTCTGCCCTGCGCAAATCTGATTTCGCCCATTTGAGCTGACCTCCGTAGAGCAACCCCATGATCTGTGAGCGTCGACAGCTGCTCTCCTGCACGTGAGAGCAAGCCGCCGCTATCAATATATATCGGCTCCAGCCAGCAGCCTAATCTTGGAGGCTTAATCTTTCACCTGCAAAGATCCGGCCCCTTGCTTTGTTATCCCTTGTTAGAGAGAGAAAAAAATGATATAGAGCTCCTTGAACCACAATACAAACTGACGTGATTAATGAACAGCTAAGGTTGTTAATGAATTTGCACTCTATTTATCCATATGTTGAGGAACAGCTCTCTAGCATAATGCCGATGTGAAAATAGTACTCCTCCATTTCATGTCCGGAAAGCACTGAAAAAAAGGTCTGAGTCATAGTTCATTTATCTGATGTTCTATGATGGTCTGCAGCAAGGATTGCTTCTGACATGAGGATCACTGCAGGTTGACCTTACTTCCTCCATCTTCCATGCCTCAAGAGGGAGATTAATCTGGTTATTGTGCAGAAGGACCTGATATACACTCTGAAATAAACCTCAAGTTGGCTGGCCACTGTGTCTATTGTAAAATGCAACTGACCCATGACAGCCTTAACTGAATAATACTTGCCGGCTTTGGCAGCAGTAATGTACTTCCACACTCAGTGTCCTAGATTTTAAGACACTGTATGAACCACTCTCAAATTTGTCCAATGCTTATGTTAACTTAAAGCACAGCGGACCTTGTAACATGTTTATTTTTAAATAAACTTTTATAACATTGGACATATAATGTCCATATATTATGAATATACTGTAGGACCCCAGGGTGGACCTACAATTAAAGTATGCTATACTATACTACACAGTATATATCTTTCCAAAGAAGACAGTGTGTCTGTGGATACCTACAGAAATGTTGTGCACACATTTAAAAACTGCTTATTACCATATTGGTATCTTTGAAGTCTTAATTAGCTCTGCCATTAATTTACATTCGTCTCTCAAGCCATTTGCCATCTCCCCTATCCATTCACTGCTGCTGCGGAAAGAGGAATCTTCAAGGTCTTGTTTTTATCCGTGCTCCAGGTTTAGCATTGGGCAACATTTTAATGATAACCTTAGGTGCTTGAGGGTAACTATAAATATGATGACTTCATCCAAACCTCTTGGAAGACTGTGATGTGAGAAAAAAAAAAGAAAAGAAAAATCAGTGCTATGTGAAATTAAATATTAACTGTAATTAACTTCTAGGCAAGAACTTGGGAACTGGCAGCAACCAGTGGGAAATAAAGTGAACATTAAAATTACATTAATACAAAAGACATTTCAATCGCAAATCATTAAAACACATTAATGACCATACCAATGGTAATAATAATAATAATAATCATAATAACGTAGGTGTAATTAGAGTAAACACACAGGCCTAAACAATGTCCTGAGCCGCCACTGAGCAAGAATCTGTAAAAAGGAGAAACAGGTCTAAAGTTTGTTAATGAGAATCAAAAAGGAAAGAGAGAGAGAGAGAGAGAGAGAGAGAGAGAGAGAGAGAGAGAGAGAGAGAGAGAGAGAGAGAGATGCAGTCAGAAGCAGTAAGCAGTGTGAAACCATCGGAGGTATAGGTGATAGATGAATGAGAAAGAAGCAGCGGGAAAGTAAGAAGGAAAGACAAAGAGAGAGAGATGGAGAAAGAACAGGAGTCCCCCTTAAAAGGCAGCACCAGTAGCGTTGGGGCCTCCAGTCATTTGGCTAGACGGCTTGTCCCCGGGGCTCTGTCACCAGGGCTATTTCCTCTTTCACTAATGCCACTGCCAGCTCATTACACCCGAGCCTCGTCGGCGGGCTCCCCAGTGGGGAAGGGGGTGCTGAGGCCTGACTGCCCTGCCAAGCCCCGAGATGCTTGAAGCCTTTACAGTAACTTACACATGCTGAGCAGCTTGCTACAGTCCTCAGGGCTTAGTCCCTATGCGGGAGACAATTGCAAAGTCTGTGCAATGACTGTAGACAATCTCAGGTGCTTTTGAATCATCCATTTGCGGCCTGATACCGATAGTCATAACAAATCTTAAGTGTAGTATGTCTCAAGTCAAGTGTACCATTTTGATATATTACAGTCTGTTTCAGATGATTGCAGCCTTTAGAGCTGTCATTGTAGGCTTCTCCTTGGAGTAGGGTCGTTTGTAAATGTGCGTTTGTTTGTGTGTGTGTGTGTGTGTGTGTGTGTGTGTGTGTGTGTGTGTGTGTGTGTGTGTGCGTGTGTGTGTGTATGTGTGTGTGTCTAATGAGGCTGGTTCCATTGAGAGGATCAATTAAAGGTGATGCCTTTTAAGCTCTTTGACAGTCAAAGATCCACCAGAGACCACTAGCAGTGGACCAGCAGTCACAGGTAACCACAAATGTCAATACATCCAACCCACATGGTCCCAAGAATGACATTCAAGTTGGCTGTGAGAACAAACAAACTGGAGATGTGAGTGGAAATGGAGTCACTGGACAAAGAGATCATAAAAGTGAAATAATAATAATAATAATAATTAATCATCTCAACCATGGAGACAAGACTCATAGTCCCATAACACCCCATGCATGAACTCTTCAACAGGGGTGGCCAAAGCTAAGGCCTGGTGGCCAATTGCGGCCTTTGATATGATGTCTGAAAAAGAGAATAGGCTCGTTATTACCATAATTTAAAATAAATATCATTTACAGTTCACTTGTTACTGGTTGAAAATTGGTGCTCATAATTTTCCATGGGCCACAGGCATCTTAGACTTTTCAGCATGGCAAAAAAAAGTTTGGCTATACTTTGCTCCTCAAACTAGGCTACCAAAACATTTCCTCCCTGAAAAATACAACGATTTTCTCTATATTTTCAAACATTATTCTCTTGTCTTTGTAGTCATTTCCTTTTGGAAGCGACTCTCTTCTTCCCTCCCTGGAGGCAGCAGGTAGGCTATCTCTCTCTCTTTACTGTGGTCTGTTTCATTCTCCGGCTTTCTTTGGCTGGGCAGCCAACAAGTGTGACCTTTTACAGTGCTGCTGAGCCTTCATTAACGCCCTTAATAGTAGTAGTCCCACAGTGCACTGTGTGCTCACGCTGGAGGAAAATAAATAAATAAATAAACCGCCCAGCAAATGTTCTTCCATTGAGCAGCGGCACCGGCCGGGGAGTGGCGCAGACAATTACAATTTGTTGTCTCGGCGGGAGGTTTATTCGCGATTCTAAAAGCCTTACATCAGTCTGTGAAGTGATTCAACTTTCGGAGACGGGGGGATGAGCTGAGGCAGAGAGCCCGGGCGAACGCGTGATTAGACTTGGAGAGGAAAAAGGCGCTGGTGTTTTCATTTGCCATCTACACTGCGGGGTACAGGCTCAACACGAAGGCTTTATGAATTTATAAAGGCAAAACCTGAGAAGGCAGGAAGTCATGTTTTTCACTTTGAGTTAACTGAATACAGTTGCATTTGTTAGAGGCTAGAGGCTAAAACCCACCAAAGGCCTGGTATGTACTGCCTCTGCATACGGTAACATGACTGTAGAAATACTGTATTTATATGCTCAGGCTTTATAATGGCTGTCACACTGGTGACTTCAGCACCCTGAACCTGATGTGACAAATAGAAAAGAAAAGGCCTCATAAAATTAACTGCAACAGTAAAACATGCATGCATATTTTTATGCCCAAAAGCCCCATCGAGGAACAAATTGTTTTTCCTTTTAGAGTCAACATATTGTTTGAAAAAAAAACTAAAATGATTCTCCACATATTGTATATGCCTTATTTTCTAAATGTAGGGTTGATTTAACTTTGCAATAGAAATATCAGCACATCTTTTTTAATTGTTTCTACTTACGTATTTTGCTTACATTAATATTTACTTCATTTGACCTTTTTTATTAGTAGTCTTCTGAACTATAGAGTACAATATAAAAGTTTATAGTTATCTTTAATTATATGCTTTCATTTAAATGACAGGTCAGGTCAAAAAATAACTTTTCATTCAGATGAGCCATTAGTGCAGAGCAGAGCAGAGCAGCACCAAATTCGACACAAAGACGTCAGACGGTGAGGCAGCGAAAAAAAAAAAAGCCGAATCATGCAGATAAAAGGCTGCAGATGAAAGGCCCCAGCCCCTTTGATTAGCAGCTGTGACTCAGGCAAACCTGTGCAGTCCTTCCCCTTAACATGTCACCTTTAATAGACCCTGGCGGCGCCCTCGGAGGAATCCGCCCAATCATAACGGGGGCGTGAGTCGTGGGTAGAGTCGCTCCAAAGGAAGTGCCCCCCATGAGACAGAGAGAGAGAGAGAGAGAGAGAGAGAGAGAGATAGAGAGAATGATAAGGTGGTGGACGGGATCATCATTCTGAGCCTGCTGGCCTCCCCCCACCTCCACTCCCGACCCAGCCCCAGCTCCTACTTTGTCTGTCCTCTGTGGTGCCAGCTCAGGGGAAGTGAAGAGGAGGAAGAAGAGAGAGAGAGAGAGAGAGAGAGAGAGAGAGAGAGAGAGAGAGAGAGAGAGAGAGAGAGAGAGAGAGAGAGAGAGAAGTGATGACATTAATCATGAGCGTTCAGGTGTCTCCGGCCACCGCTGCTAATGGTCCGCATGTGGCTTGTCATCCTCGTTGATGAACCAAAGACTAAGATGGCAGAGACAGAGAGAGAGAGAGAGAGAGTCAGGGAGAGCGGTGGGGGCAGGTGTTCATTACCTCTTCATTTGTCCTCACGGATAAGACCCTCAGGTGTATGTGTAGAGACATCCAGATGGAGTCTGAAGGCCTCTGCCAGGCATTGCAACCACCCTTGCTTCCACACAGGATGGACGTATCGCCACAACATTGCATGATATGCTAAACAGGGCTGTTTTCAACAGCTATGACACCTTTTTGTGAATGATGTTGGAATAGTTATGTATGTCTCTTAAATTTGACCTGTTCAGAACTGTACAAATAATCACAGTAAAACCTATGCAGGGAGTGGTAGCCAATGATAACTGTTGAGGCACTGTAGTGGATAACAAACATAGGAATTTATGTATCCTGGTAACACAATCAACAATCTTCATTTTTTTATGGAAGCACTATATCAGTTGTCCTGGAGTGAATTTGTAAATGTGACTTTAAAGGAGAAATTCGGTGTGATAAGGACCCAAAGTATATTGCAACATCATTAAAAGTTGGAACCTTTGCCAGGCTGAAGAATATTGAGACATTTGAGCAGGCTGGAGAAAACCACTTGCTAGTTGTAGCTTCCGGGGGCATCCAGCTCGGGGGTAAGTAGTTATCTGTAAAATTACTAAGTTTTCAATGCCTAGTTTTAAATGTTGGAACTATCATTATACTATAAACAAATGGGGCTATTTTGAAGCTTTCTGTGGTTTAAAACAGCAATTTGGCTACTAACACCTAGCTAGATGCCCCTGGAAGCTACAGCTAGCAAGTGGTTTTCTTCGGCCTCAAAATTCTGCTACCGGCAAGTGTTACAACTTTTTATGATGTTACAATATACTTTGGGTCCTTATCACACCAAATTTCTCCTTTAAAGTATAGGAAATAGGATGTGATAGTTTATAATACTTAGCACATGACCAAGTAACACTTTTTTACAGCTCAAAATCTGACCTGGTATATGGCTTTACACTTGTCTCACATCACTTCAAATGTCAGTGATAGAGCAAATCTTCCACAAGCTTACATTAATATCCCAATGAATCCAGTTGACAAATTCCCAAATAATCCATAGAAGGACAAAAGAATGTCTGCTTATAGACTACTATATGCTTATTTTGCTGGTGCCACATAGCTTAAAGACTTAATGGCTTTCCTTCCAAAGTGCACCATGATGCCAGCAGTGAAATTATAATTTGTATGCTTGAGGTGAGAGAGTGGTTTGAGAAGAAGCAAGAAATGAGGAGTGGCTGGGAAAACACACACCATAAATGTGGCAGAAATTGCACCGTGAAAAAAAGAAGACAGCAACAAATAAACAAACATAAACAAATAAATAAATAAATAATAAATATAAGAGAAGGCTGAAGCAGCTTTGGAGCGGGAGCGCTGAGCTGTCCAAGGGACTCTGACTCTGACAGCACTTGACAATCTACAAACAAATGCAATCCTGCGAGTGTGAAATGAGAAAGAGATAAGTGAGAGTGAAAAAAAGCAAACACTCTGTGCCCTGTTTGTTCAAAGTGTGTGTGTGTGTGTGTGTGTGTGTGTGTGTGTGTGTGTGTGTGTGAGAGAGAGTGAGAGAGAGAGAGAGCGAGAGAGAGAGAGAGAGAGAGAGAGAGAGAGAGAGAGAGAGAGAGAGAGAAAGGGAGAGTGTGTTATTTTAAAGGCCAGGCGACCAGAGGAAATAAACAGCCTCAGACTGAACCTGACCTTAGGCGGACAGGCCCGTCTAGTGTAAAGGACTCAGGGAGGAAAATGTCACCACCCATCCTGGCTGCTGTCGCCCGACCAGGAACCTCTCTCCTCACTGTGTCTCCTCCAAAACACACACAGGGAGAGATAGAGAGAGAGAGAGAGAGAGAGAGAGAGAGAGAGAGAGAGAGAGAGAGAGAGAGAGAGAGAGAGAGAGTCCTAGCAGGCCTTTGTATTGGCCTTTTCTTACACATCGCCCACATTTTACCACCCTTTGGCACTTTCAACTTTTATTGCCAAGTTTCATAAATGCTGGGCTGTCAATCAGGATTTGACAACAAAAGTGACTCAGACACCAGACACACTGATTTAAACATCAGTTCCCATGTAGATAGCTGATTCTTTGTCTTTCAACAAGATTCTCTACACTTTATATAAACACCACGCAGAAGTGCTAGTGTGATCTTTCAGTAATGCTGTTAAACACAGTTGCTTAGATTTCTACATGAGTCACACTCTCATGTATTTATTCATTTTTGGATCGTTGTTCTTTAGTTGTATTACCAGTATGTGCAGCATTGTTACATTTGAACGCAAACAGCAATATGAACATGTAATTTGAAATAATCGTAGTCATTCATCAAAATTATCCCTGGATACATCACCAGCTAATGACATTATGAAATATTAAGCATCGGGAGAAGCTAATTGGACTGTAATTCAGTTGGACGGAGGCAGTCACCGTGCGAGGAGGTCATCTGGCTAGTGCAAGCCTTGAAACAAGTATTTGGCATATTAGAAAATTTCACTGATCGCTGTGTTGGAAGACAGATTGAACACATTTGGTGATAATGCGATTCACAGGAGGCAGAAACAATTTGTCATTTTCACACAAAGACCTGGCGATTAAATAATTCAAATGCAGCCACATTATATGGCTGAGGACGGGAAGATTTCCTTCAGCCATTATGGTTTATTACCACAATTCCCACTTTATTAAGTGTTTAAAGAACTAATTTCATTGAGAAATCAATCTACCCATTGTATGCATTGCCATTAAAGGCTTCTCTCCTTAAAATAAGAAGATGCTGTTGAATATTATGGGATGTCTATGTATGTCTGCAAATAGAGGGTGGTACTTCTTTAAATGTATTTTGACTGTTGCAACATACCACTTGACAACATCTATACCCTGCCAATATTGATACAGCAATCATAATGAAAATCTGTGTAATGCTGAGTCTCATTGTAGCAAAGTTGTGATATTTCTCTAAACTGCCCACATACTTCTTGTAAAAGTGCAGAGTTAACACAAAAACAATTGCACTGGCTATTTTGTGGATGTTTGCCCATCTTTCAACTTGTATGAACTCCAGAGACCACTGAGTTCAGTATTTTGTTCCAGACTGAACAAAATGGCCCTTAACAATGCATTTATTGCAGTCCTAGGTGTGCGAGCGGTATACAAAGAGCAGAATCACCACCGCTGTAGAGCTGTATTTGTGTATGTACTCTGAAATAAATAAAAAAAAATCCGCCTCCTCTTCCCTCAGATTTCCTCTCCAAAAATCACAGGCTGTAGAGCAGTATCAAGTCAGTTGAAATGAGTACTATTCAACCCCAGAAAGAATACTGATGATCGCCACTGATGTGATGTGCTGGAGCACTTATGCAAGAGAGCCTGATAACGATGCCAATAGATTCTAATCAACAAACAGTCCAGGCAGTGACAATAATGAGATGGATGATCACACCAGTGACAGCTGCCCTCACAACTAACAGCGTTGAAACAACAGTGTCCATGACACTACCAGCAAACAAGAACAAGGGCAACAAGTCTGGGACCTGAGGCAAGCTGAAGCAACCTGTTACTCGAACCAAAAGCAAAACAAAACAAAACCAAAATTGGACATTTATGTATTTTATCACCCTCTATCAAAGGAGCCTAATCTGAAAGCATGTTTATTCATGTTTTTTTTTTTTTTTTTTTTAATTATTATTATTTTTCACACAAACAGCCTATTCTGTCCCATGACACACTCAACATGGTCCACAACAGCAGGGTAGCATGGGAGAGGGCCCAGCTGAGGAGCTGATCGCTGGTTTGATAAGCCCTGTGGGTAATAACGTCTCAGAGGCCATGCAGCACAGCCCCTGTGTCTTTGTTGGATGCAGCGCTAAAGCACATGTCCGCCTGTGGGATGCATTGAAATTCAAGCCACACTCCCCACGCGCCTAGTACATCATTAGGGCTGAAGAGAAATAGAAGGCCTTTGTTTGATAAGTGGAGAGAGGAGGAAAGCTCTGCCTGAGGTAGAGAGAGAGAGAGAGAGAGAGAGAGAGAGAGAGAGAGAGAGAGAGAGAGAGAGAGAGTGGGAGAAAGGAGTGGGAGACACAGAAGGGAGAGAAGTATACAGAAAGAAAGAAAGAAAAAGAAAGAAAGAAAGAAAGACAGAAAAATGTGTGTGTTTGTGTGAGAGAAAGAGAGGGCGAGAGGACTTGGAGGTCACATTGTGTAACACTAAAGGAAAACAATCAAGTTCAGTTTCCCACACACCTCTGAGCTGACCCGCCTGGCACCCCATCTCGATTGGTCCTAGGCGCCAGATGATTAATCAATTGATTTGCGAGGGTGCACTGATTGATCTTCAGAGACCACCAGCCTTGGAGACTTATGGCAGCTCCAGACCAGGGCCAGTGGAACATTCTGTTTCTCTCTCTCTCTGTGTGTGTGTGTGTGTGTGTGTGTGTGTGTGTGTGTGTGTGTGTGTGTGTGTGTGTGTGTGTGTGTGTGTGTGTGTGTGTGTGTGTGTGTGTGTGTGTGCGTGAATGTGTATGTATGTGTGTGTGTGTGTGTGTGTGTGTGTGTGTGTGTGATGGGGTTTGGTGTTAGTGGACAGCACTGTCTTATTATATTCATCTTTCATCTCATATCCCAGGCTCTGCGTGTAGACTCGGTTTGGCCTTGTCTGGCTGCTGTGACTTGCCAGGCGCTGAAATGGTGAGGTGAATTGGGAATCGTCTGGACTTTATGAAAGACAGTCACTTGTTACAAAGAGAGTATGAAAGCTTCAAAGAACAGTCTACACCCAGACCTTAGATAAAAAAGAACATTTTACAGAAAAATATTCTCAATGAATGGGATACCTGTGACCTCCTAAAGTCCTATGAATGAGATTTTTTTAACCATTTTCAACACAATATATAAGTTCTAACATATTTTAGCCAAAGTGCTGTATTCTTATATGTCCAGTTTCTCACATAATGTGTACTCAGTACATGACGTTAAGTAAATGCTAATACAGAACTTTCAATGATTTACATTAAAATAAACAGCTAACACTACCTAGCTATGACTATAGCTTACAGTTATGACTAATTATGCAATTAATGTTCAGTTTCAGCTTTGGCTATTTATAGTGGGGGTTAATATTATGGTAACTTCAATACTAACTTGTACAGGCTCATTAACTGGTCACCTGTAAAATGATATGAAGTGACTTCAGTGCGAATTAGATTGAAAATTCATGATGATTATGAAGACAATTACAATTTGTAGAAATACAAGAAGAACCAAAGTAATTCAAGTTGTCCTATTATAACAACTTTTTTACTTCCTGTATCTGAAGAACAAAAAGTTGTTTATGTGAGAAAATTCTAGTTGAAGTCTGATGAAGAGAGCATCCTTTGATTATGACAAAAAAAAAAATGTTACCTTGAGGAAAAGTCTATTGCATTGAGCTTCCACCAGACAAACTGTTCATTTGGTATAGCAAGAGTTGTTTTATTGGCCTAACGTTGAGCCTGCACTTATGCTGTTAACATAGCCATGGAATGTATGTCTACCTAGTTAATCATTAGATTAAATATTATGTAGAAATTCAGCATAAATAAAGGAAATTGTGATAATTTGTAATGCAGCATCTGTTATGGCAGATGGCATTTTAGAAGGCAGTAAAACACTCATCCTACACAGGACATTATTTTGCCTACATACTGTATTTAATGGCAGTAGGAAGGTCATCCCTCAAACAGACAATTAGACTATCTGCAACTCCAATACTTACTGCATTACTGCAGTTATAGAACTGTTTCTCATTGCCAGCCCAGGGTATGTCTGTAAATGCCACTTGAGGATGACAATCATGACATACTCAACAATGTAGGTCTGTTCTAATGATACATTAGATATGCCAGAGGGGGGTTGTTTGCTACTCCAAAATACATCAGTACTTGATTATGCTTTTTGTCGAATAGATCATTTACATTGCAGATGTCTTTTTTTTAAGATTAACTTTCAGCTTCCTAGAAGATTTATTCCATACGATAATGGAACACGCATCTGGTTGGGAATATATAATTCCCAAAAGACCGCCTACCTGCATCTTGATTAAAATAGTGTCAGATGTACAGAAACTTTTCCACATTTGGTTTACAAACAAGACAATATGCACTTTCCCAACTAAGACGGTTTCCCCAAGTATTAAATCCTGTTGATTGCCAAAAGCTGCTGTCAGTCAGTCAGCTCCTAATTTAGAAATCCAGCATTAACCCTAATCCTGAATCTAAGACTATTTGTGCTCATCAAGTTTGCAAGACAAATAATTAACTGCCAACATTAAGTAGGGCTGCTGTGTTGATATCCCCTTCATAGTAAGAAGTGTTTGAACTTCCACTGAATCTGTTGCTGAAAGCACTGCAATAACTCAAACAATATCACACTGCTTTAGAGGAAATGTTTTTTTTTTAGTTCAAACTTAATACGATTTAAAAGAATATATGCGCAACAACTGTAACGAAGCAAGCACAACAGTGTATACCAAGTGAAACCAGGTGGTATCTGCCCAGCATAAGGATGCTGCACGTATACAACATTACTATGCAGCCCTGAATCCAATTGTGGACACTGTGCTGGAAGTGGAAAAAATCAATCCTCGGTGGCATTAACCTGCTGCAGTGTCATTATTGTCCCAGCCTGTTTCACAGCGACACAAACCCAGCTGCCACAGCTCTCTCCACTAGAAGCAGAGCCGCAAGCTGAATGCAGACCCAAATAGCCCTAATGCCCAAACCATGGCTTACTATGCTCCATGCTCAATCCAACATAATCTAGGCTTAATTTCACATTTTTGGAGTTTATTTTTTACTTCTCTTTGTCTTTACTAAAGTCATGGCCTGTGAAATCAATGAATTGGCACAACAATTTGGTCTCTAGAGGGATATTTTACACTGATTTGTGATATAATCTTGTGTGAATCAACCCATAACAACACATGCCTTAACAAGATCAGCTTTTAAAGCTTCATGTCATTGTGAAAGAGAAGAGGTACTGAGACCTATTCAGTTAAGTGTGTTTCTTTTCTCCCCCTCAAAAATATACTGTATTTTCAGCATCATTTACACTAGAGTGTAACGTAAAGTTAATTATTTTATGGGATGAAGTAATACTGTTTGGATGATAAATTGGATGTTAATCGAGTTCATCTAACTTCAATCAAATAACTCAAAATCGAATCAACTTACTTTATCCCTAAAATAATATAGTATTATCTTTTCTGACCTTTTCTTTTCACAAACTACTAAATAAGATAAAGACATGGAATTTTAGATCAGCAGCTGGCTCAACCAAGGCATAATGTAGGATAGAAAGGGAAAGTGATAGGGAACGTGATAATTGTTTCAGTTTGTTTTCCACAGGGTTATTTTGTGTGTTTACAAAGCATACTATCCAGAGTCACTGTGTGTGTCCTCCCTCCTGTTTGGATGCTCTGTTTTACAATCTGCACTGCACTAGGTGCACTGAGACCATGGGGTTGCTGCTGCTGCTGCTGCAACAAAACCCAAAGTCCAGGTCGCTATCACCCCCCTCCACAGTGCCATCCTTCTGAGAGTGCAAGAGCGATGTACCATCAAGTTGACACAAGCAAAAGCAAACTTCCTTTTTGTCAGTGCTACAATACAATGTGCTGTGGTGAGTGTATCCAAGTGTGATGTGAGAGGGTGGTCATTATTATCAAAGATGTGAAGAGGAAGTGAATCAGCAGACCTGGCCTTCAACTCACAAGAAAATGGTGCCTATACTCACAGCATAGTATGTGTATAATGTACACAGAGATACTCGTGCCACAACAATGCAATACAGGACTGTGAAAGCTTGATGGGAAAGGTGAGGATGCGCATCATAGACTGTTACATGGATACAACAAGGATACCAGGAGAGGTCCTGAGCCCTGGATATAAAGAACCAGATAAATAAACATATTATGTTACTCAAGAAATTTCATATGAATGAATAGATACATTTATAACATGACAGAAGTGTGCCAGAGAGAGAACGTCATGAGTCAGATGGTGCTGCAGGCCACTCGTTTGGTTCTTGTGGGCCTGATCTGGCCAACAGGCCGCCATTTGGGGATCACTATCCTAAAGGCTTGGACAGATCCTGATTGTTGTCAGATCTGATTCATGTAGTATTCATGTAGTCCTGTAAATGTGACATACAAAAAAAGGGCCTCTAAGGGAAAGTGCAATTGTCTGTAATTATTTGGTTGGATATCTTTCACTGGGATGTATTAACTAAGAAGCTATCTAAGTTGCATGACAGTGTGCAGCCAGCATAAGTGTCGCCCCCCTGCTATTGGGCTGTCAGGTAGGCACCATGGGCCCATCACGCTGTGCTGCAAAATTTGAAATGGAGTTGCGTCAGATGATCCCAGTATTGCTATTGCTCTTGGACTTGGTCCAGGGGGTAACTGTGAGAGATTAGTAGCAGCTGGTGCCCACACCTCTGACTCCAAGCTGTCACCTCACTCTGTTGAAACCGCCCTTGCATCCTCCACCATACACCACCCCAACCCAGCCAGCACCCCCCCCCCCCTAATGCTGACTGAAAGTACACCGCCATGACTCCAGCTGTGCAGCACTGAGAAAGATTTCTGTTTCATTACGACACATGTCTGGCGGTTATGATGAGCATACATAACGCAGCTACCACGATTCTCGCTAGGTAAATGGAAACCATAACCAAAGATAATTATACAACTTTATTGCAGTGTAGAGACGACTACACATCACTCTGTCGTGCTTTGAAAGGTTGTTTACTTTGAGAGAAACATGAACCTAGAACATGTGATATCAATTACGACCGTTAGATGAGACAGGGAATGTCTTTTGACACCTTTTCTGCTTCTCTCTTCATCTCTTGGCTCATATGCCATGGTGCCACTGAGGCATGAAGAATCACATTAAATGACGGAGAAAGCATGGTCACCTAGCAGCGTAACTACGACATCACGAAGCAAATAAACAAGGTATCTGTAAAGTATAAACCATAAGTTGTTCGCATAATTTTACATACATCAACTGAGATTTTTCTATTAATCATGAGAATGCAGGAGATGAAGTGAGGCCATTACATCTAATTATATCCAACGACAATGTAACGATCTCATGCATTTGGAATTAGCTTCAGTGCTACTCAAGTGGCAATCAGGAAGCGCCACATCAGCTTCACGTACATTATAAGTGGACTGTATCGCCTCACTTTTAATTAGTTTTATTGGCCAAGCGAGAGAGGATTTTCTAGATCATTTATTTTTTCTGCCTAAAACATCCAATTATTCACTCTATAGGACCCTATGAAAAGTGCCATAACTCCAGACCTCTTTATCGACCAAGGCACTGGACTGTAATTAAGTTGGATGGCTATTTCCATCCTCTTCTACTCAGAAGCTGTCTCTCCAGTCATTCCCCAGCTCCTGTCTTGGTGAATAAATTGGGGATAATGAAGTCTGGACCTGAGAAAAGGACAACGTTTGAGAAGCTTATCTTCTCTCGCATCTCTGTGTAAAACGATAATGGACAAGGGGCTTGAGCTCATTTCTGTTCCCTGTAGCATATTAATAATGAATTTGATGTAACACACCATAGGAATCAGGTGACATTTATGAAGTCTTTTTGGTATTTATGATGACAAAGACTCTATCAGTATTTTTTTTTTTTGGACAATTCTACTTGTCTGTTACAGTGGCTAAATGAGTAGCTGAATACCCGGTCTCTGCAGCTGAATTAATTAGCCCAGTGTAAAAGTCTAACTCACTCTATCTAGGGTGCTTCCCTAAGTGCTAGCTCAAAGTTCTTCCACCTAATCTTGCACGTTCAAGAACATAAGCACGTCACAAGTCACCTAGTACACCTAACATGACAGAAATGTATCTCATTGTGGATTTTATGGTTTATTAAATAACAAATGTTTAAAATGAAAAGGTTTACACTATCAGAGCTTATAAAGTTTTTTTTTTCCCGTAGAAATTTCTCAATAGCTCCCTTTTAAATAAACATGAAAGGCCAGGTGGCAAAATAATCCATCTTTCCCCAACAGATTATGAGGGTGATTATCTGGCAATAAATCAGAGTTGCTGGATATTAAGTTGGCTTGGCCACCTGAGGTTTTCAGGCTCTCCTCTCCCTCTCCCCCCTTGTCGCTGTTGCAATCAATCCTTGCCACAGAGAAATAGTGTCTTACCAAACCAGTCTTTCCGTAAATGATGCGAGGGTCGCTTCTTTTTATCAACAGGTATCTCATTAATGTTTTTCCAATCAAATGAGAGAATTACACAGAAGTAAGGCCAAGGATCAGAAGGAGTGTTTTCCCCCCCAAGTCACATGACAGATAAGTCTGAAATGGTGAGTAATTATGAGCGATGGCTTTGTTCACTGTATCCAGCCCCCCTCCTCACGTCTCTCAGGCACAAGATTAATAGCTGTCTGTACGACTGAGAAACACCTGCTAACTATTCATCAAATTACCCCCTTTTGGCAAACCCCGCTTAAAACTTTTAAGAACTACTTTGATTTTTTTATTCTTTTTCAGAGGGAAGTTAAAATGCTATCCATCTGTTGCTGCTAAGAAGAGGAGTACTTTAGATCCAAAAGTCATTCTTCATTCTTCTTTGGAATGGTCTTGATAGATCTTTAAAAAAAGATCATCAACCACATTCCTTTAGTTAAATCTCAACGGTGTTTGCACATAATCTATCAGTACAAAAAGCACAGTGCCATAGACTTATAACGCTCTGAAACAAGAGCTATAAGGCAACTACTTTTTCATTTGGACAATGCTTTCAGTCATTTAGACAGAATAATGTTTGACTTTTATCCATCGAAACTAACAATAACATAAAACCTACAGTGCAATATTCAATGCAATACAGTGTCCAAGTAAAATACTACCTACATTTTAAATAGAAGATAACCAGGGATTGTACAGGAGGAACACAGACCTTACAGTGCTGTAAAGCATTGCAATTGTGTAGCTGTCCATAATATTTGTCATTTCTGCCCTAAAATGTGGTCTGAACATGACTGAATATCAGAGCTTCTCAGGTGTTTCTACCCTCCTACAGTAACACACTATCAACAAGCCCATCATGCAGAGAAGATCACATAATACGATACAAAAGCTCGAGACAAACCTTCATTCACGCTGCTGATTGCCATCCAGTTTGAGCTGTGCCTGAACAATGAGCGATGGCGGATGGCGGGAGGGTGAGAGGGCAAAATGTCAAATTGCTGGGGGAGCGCTCCACAGAAGCTGTGGTCTGAGAGGCAGCGGGGAGGGAGCAGGAGGACACCGAACTCACAATCTGACCAGAGGGGGGCATTGATCACAGTGACAGCTGCTCTCCACTCCAAACATTCAAAAATAAAAACAAGCTCAAAGAGCTTTAGGTGTGTGAGTATGTGTGTCAGTGTGTGTGTGTGTGTGTGTATGTGTGTGTGTGTCATTGTATGTGTGTCAGTGTGGTGTACACTTTTGTCATGAATACATGGAGATAAGCACGCTCACATGGACACACACACACACACACACACACACACACACACACACACACACACACACACAACACATACACCAGTAAAAGCTCAATTTGTCTTTAGTACCAAGATTGCCGCATGGTCCATTCAAACTGCATTTACTAGCAAGTCTTGGATTGGTAGTATGAGAAATCTGGATGAGGGGGATTGGGGTTTGACCTGACGCTATGATTAGCTGGAATACCTGAGCCTCATAGATGAAACGACTCATAGATTTAACGACGATTTAATTCTAGATCCAATTTAATTTGATTCATTGCCATTGTTACTACAGTACTGTAACAGGCAAAAATGTCTGCAGCTCTAATTTTGCAATAATACAACAGAATGGTGACAGATTCATGAAAGACAAATAGCAACCAAGGCTTTCACTTCTTAGGAGCTGGTATCAGCAAAATGAGCACAGGCATATAAGATTATATTCACTTGCATACATGAAAGTGATTGAACTGCTGCATCTAAATGGACATGCTTAGTCCATGACATTTAAAATGGGTCTATATCTAATATTTGACAGCCTGTAGAGAGATAGAGGTAGTCAGAGAGATAAGTATATTGGCTTCAGACATGAAATGACTGAAAAGTGAATCTGGAGTAGAATTACTGGACATGAGGACGGACCCCACCAGTCAATAGTGCAATTACAGTTGAGCTCTGCTCCATCCAGATAGTGGTGCTGTGGCCGATAGAAAGAGTTAAGCCATGACTTAAATGGTAAATTGGCAGACTCAGGGGTCCTATACATACATACATACAGTATATCCATGGACTGTGCCTGTTGGAATCACCTCCACTCTATCACATCTTGTGTTCAGTATGTGTGTATGTATTTGTATGTATGTGTGTGTATTTGTGTCTGCTGTATGTCCTCTCCTCCCTCTGCAGTGGCTCAATCCTGTCTCTCAAAGCACAGTCAGACCACTTCAATATCACCCCTACATGGTGGTGTTCCTTTGGAGAGCCAGAGAGGGCACTGTGAGAATGAATGCATTGTTTTTGGTTTTTTTTTTCTTTCCTCCTCCTCCTCCTCCTCTTTCTTCTTCTTCTTTACTTTAGCATTAGCGATTCAAGTCCTTTAGTGATGCGACAGGGGAGAGTGCTATTAAGGCAAAGCATCCAAGGGAGTAGCCCTTGGACTTGTGGCCGCGTCGCAGAGCGAAATCGATGTGTGCGCATCAGAAGAATAAATGGCACAATCACTCAGTGGAGTGGCCATATTGAACATGTGGCAACGGGCCATGGGCTCATTACAGTTAAGGGACACACAAAAGTGCAGATTGCATAAAATACGAGATACCACATCAAAACTGGCCAACCATCTGAAAGTTTCTTCTCTGTACATTATCAGGGTTGAGATTTATAGTACATGTCCAGAAGTTTAGGATGGGAAGGATGAAAGGTATGTAGTTACATTACATGAAAAAAAAAAGAAATGTTGCTGGAGACGAGAAACAACTCAATGTGTTTACGTATAGTGGTCAGTTTGGTAGAAATGTTGAGCAATTTCCAGCATAGAATCTTTGGTTTGTGCTCTGTTATATAAGCAATGATAGCATGCCTGAAAAAATATAAAACTAAAAATAAACAGAAATCAGGCTTTTGTATGAATAAAAGCATAGGAGCATCTCCTAGCCATTGTCTTGAGGTAATAAATGTGCTGTATGTCAATTCAATCCCCCTCTCTCTCTGTTTTTCTGTCACACTCTTTCTTCTTTTCCCCCTCTAATACATACAAACAACATATAAACACATGCTTGCGCACACACACACACACACACACACACACACACACACACACACACACACACACACACACACACACACACACACACACACACACACACACACACACACACACACACACACACACACACACACACACACACACACAGAGGGAGAATACTTTTAAACTGAAATGAGGCTTTTGTCTGAATAAAAGCAACATCTCCTAGTCATTGTCTTGAGGTAATAAATGTGCTGTATGTCAATTCAATCCCCCCTCTCTCTGTTTTTCTGTCACACTCTTTCTTCTTTTCCCCCTCTAATACATACAAGCAGCATAAAATCACATGCTTGCGCGTGCACACACACACACACACACAGATAGAGAGAGAGAGAGAGAGAGAGAGAGAGAGAGAGAGAGAGAGAGAGAGAGAGAGAGAGAGAGAGAACAGAAATTAGGTTTTTGTCTGAATAAAAACATCTCCTCAGCCATTTTCTTGAGGTAAGAAATGTGCTATCCTCTCTCTCTCTGTCTGTCCATTTTTCTGTCACACTATTTCTTCTTTTTCCCCTCTTATACATACAAGCAACATAAAACACACACACACACACACACACACACGCACACACACACACACACACACACACACACACACACACACACACACGCACACACACACACACACACACACACACAAACACAGAGAGAGAACAAACAGTGTCTGGCTCAGTCATTTGGAGGACACAGCCTCTGAAAACCCATTACATGATTAAACATGCAAATTATGAGTCTTTCACAGAAAGAAGGTTTTTGTGGGATTATTACCCAGCCCCCTGGGGTGGGGATGGGTGTTGGGGGGTGAGGCTAAAGGCTCAATCCTGAGCCACTAATCAATACCCCTGCGAGAGTCAGCAGAGACTGCATCCCCTGTCATCTTGAGCCCCTTGCAAAGTTTCTAGCTTTGACAATTGCAGTGTTCTGCAAAAGGAATCATGCATGAAGCGTTTGTGTATATTTGTGAGTGTGTTTATTTAGTCTGTATGTATGGGTGGGTGGTGTGTGTGTGTGTGTGTGTGTGTGTGTGTGTGTGTGTGTGTGTGTGTGTGTGTGTGTTGGGGGTGGGGGGGGGGGTTCTACTCTGTGAAAATTAGTGAGCCACATACATTCACATTTAAATTTAAGGTCAATATTTCTGTCAAGGCATGAATAATGCATGCACTGTACGAACAATGCAGACTGTACACTGAATGTAAAATCTAGAACATTATGCTCGTAATTTATTTTGAAAAGGGCAGACTTACTATGGTTGCCTGTAATAATGCCACAATGGCTGACGTTGATGGTAATTTAACAGCTAGGCCTATGTACTGTAGGAATTCACATACAAGTACTATACAGTAGTTAGCTTTAGGCTTTTGCAACCATCTAAAGACTTGTGGTGATGATATATCACATCTGACCTGACCTGCTCACACCCAGGACCTCAGTCTCCCCAGTGCATGAAGGCAACTCTGATCCTTCTTGTACAGAGCATCTGTGCTGTGTGACCAGATCAGTTTGTTGTTCAGATGGATGTCTAGATAGTCATACACAATTTCAGCTAGTGTCCTCACATTGAACATGATGGTCTAATGACTGAAATGTCGTAATGTTTTGCTTGCGTACTGGACAGTATGCAGGAGTCTATACGGCACGGCAGGGATGGCGCCTACCGTTGAGTGGCAACCACCTTCTTCTTTGTCTTTTTGCTGTTCAGCTGAGGACGGTTGATGTCACACAGTCAACAAAGTTGGCAATGACCTCCCTTCCCTGTTTTTCCCACCTTTTCCCTTGGTTACACAATGGCTTTGTCATCAGAGAATTTGGGGAATTGGCAGCAGGCGTGCTTGTTGTATAGAAAGAAGAGAGAAAGAAGGAAAGTCCTGGACACTGTGGAGCCCTTGTGCTGCAGACTACCACTTCACACAAACAGAATCACGCAGTATCACATACTGTGGCCTAGTAGTAAGGTAGTCCAAAGAACCATGTAGCCAGGTGGACTTTCAGCAGTGCTGGTTTAAAACCTGGTAAACCTCCCATGTTCTCCAGATGAGAGAGGCACCATAGGGGATTGTTATCATGTTGCAATTTCAAATGGGTCCCTGTTGACAGATTTCATGTATATAGTATACATACAGTAATACATACTGTGCATGTATCAATGTGGTTGGAAAGATACAGTACCTCCTCACATGCTAATTTATTTCAGTGTATTCTAATCGACAAATGTAGCTCTGTGTACATGTTAAGAACTCTCTCTCTCACACACACACACTCTCTCTCTCTCTCTCTCTCTCTCTCACACACACACACACACACACACACACACACACACACACACACACACACACACACACACACACACACACACACACAAACAGACACACACACATTGTGTGTGGAGAAGGAGAGTTTTTAATGAGGCTAAGGCCTGTTTATTCCATTTTTTAAAGTTTTTAAAAATTACCAGTACTGTACATCAAAATTGCTTCATCATTTTCTAACAGATAAGTGTTTGTATGTGTGTGTGTGTGTGTGTGTGTGTGTGTGTGTGTGTGTGTGTGTGTGTGTGTGTGTGTGTGTGTGTGTGTGCCTGCAACTGGGACGTCACCAAATTCTGGTCCCTATGCACAAACTGTGGCCATGGACCCCCATCACTCTTTAGAATACAATTCCAGACTGCACAAGGGCCCTCCCACCACTTGGGGCCCTGGTAACTCAGTCCCCCTTCCCCCCCCACTACGCCGCCTCTGGTCTGCAATTAAAACAATGAAAACAATGACAAGATAGGTACAATCTAATTTCTGCCATGTTGCTAACAATGAAATTCATTAATTAAATTGTATAGTACATTATGATTACAAGAGAAAATAAAACAGACTATTGACATGTACATTATCACTGTCCTCTCTGCAGTAAACTCTCTGTGATGCTGAAGTTATAGCTTGCTACTCATGTACACATTTCATGACATTTTTATCCCTCTGGCTTGCAAGAGAATCAAGCAATCAATATCATTTACATAGTACATTGCAGAGGCACAAGTAAACCAAACACATGGTTTGATTTTGTGTGGGTTCTAAGCAGGCCCCCTTGACACCCACTAACCCTCCAAAAAAGAAAAGAAAAAAGTAATACTGTGCTGTTGTTAAGGGTTAAGGGTGGGAATTTTTTTTTTTTTTTTTTTAAAAAAAAAAAAAATAAACAAACAAAAAAAGAAAAAAACAAAGACAAAATGATAATGTATCTCCAGTGAAACATATTAAGTAGTTGATCTGAGGAATCAGTTTTAAAAAATGGCCATAACAAAAGGTCACCATGCCCTTGGTTTAGACTTATTATCACAACTACTGCTTTTCCCCATTAGAGATTTGAACACAGAATAGCAGAAAAGCTGTAGCCCACACAGTATGATCCCCGGTTAAATGCTTTAGCTAAACAAATACTAATCACCCCAAAAGCCCTCTGTGCTAATGGGAGTCATAACTCCAGTTCAGTTGTTTTCCGTTCAGCACTGGCTAGAGTTAATTATGTTTACTGCGAGATGGAGGTCCATCTGTGTTAACCGAACTGAGTGAAAATGGTGTTTGCTTTACAAGGCTTACGTGATGTTATATACACACTCACTCATGCCCTCAGCCCCAACCAACACACACACACACACACACACACACACACACACACACACACACACACACACATACACACACACACACACGCACACAGTACACACACACGTCATCTCTCGCTCTTATTCACATTGGTCTTCTGTACACCGTATCACATAATCCTAACCATAATGCATTGCAGGATGATGCTGAGAAGCTCTCTTCGTTTCACTCACAGCTGTTGTGCCAAGGCTGGTCTTTGTAGTGGAATGATTTGTATTGATTGGATGCTTTTTTTCACTACACTCTTTGAGCCACAAGGCTGAGGTAAACACTATCATCTGCCGGCACAGATACAAGTGGGTGCTCAAAGAGAGCCCACCAATCACAATCTCTCAGGACGATAGTGGGAGCATAAGCCAAACAAGCGACTGCCATTTCCCAAAGTATACTACTTTAACCTGAAATAGATATATGCAGTTATGCAAATTCATGTTCCATTTCATGACATTTTTTGGACAAGTCAACAAAAACGAGGTTGATGTGAAAATAGCTCTGAGCCTCCAGCGTCACATTAGAACAGAGGGTCAAGGCAAGGGCAAACAGGTGAAATAAAATGCAAATAGTGCCAGTTGATCAATCATTGTGGCCTCACAGAATATGGTGGTGAATAATGTTGTGTTGACTGGATGCAAGGAAAGACAAACACATTGGATTGCAATTAAAACACTATTGATCAGGGCCCACATTGGGTCGGAGGGAAAGCCAAACCGATAAAGGCTTTTGGCTGTTCTTGGCAGCAAGCAAAACAAAACAGCACCTACTCGTTACTTGAAGAATTACCAGGAAGCTCACGGCTATTGCACTGGTTGGCTGGGTGTCTACACCACTTTACATTGATGGCAGTTTGGTGCGAGAACATATTTTTATTACTGAACTGTCTGAGTTTGTTCGAGCTGTGGTTGATTATGGCCAAACCAGCTATCCAATCACTAATTTGGTCATTCACTTCGGAAAAGAGGGCTGGCATGATAAAATTTTAATTTCACAACTAAAACTTGGAAGAATACTGCAAAGTTACACTAATATGCTCATTGAAACCCATTGTATGGCTCTAAACAGTAATTGCAGCAGATCTTAAAAACACAGTTACTGTCGTAATTTTAATTTTTAACAAATGTTTGACTCATTGTATAGAATTTTCACTTTAAAGGAATACACTACCCTTTTATGAAATTGGGGTTTTCACCCCCTTACCTGCTGTTACATATGCGGGTAAAAGCATTTTGGTCTTCAAGGTCTGCTGTTCAGCTACGCAGAATTAATGAACTTCGCAGAGGCAACTTCTTCGCCTCCAAATCATTCATTAATTCCACACCTTGTCATTACCCTAGTAATGCATATGTGCTAAACATAAAAACACTGTAAATGATATTAAAATTATATTAATGTATTTCTTCTCATCATCAACAAGTGCCAGATGTCCTGGCTGAATGAGTTAACTGGCTTGGATGCTATCTGCCTGTTATTGTGTACTGATGCAGAGGAGGGATGCACAGAGACGGAGGTGTGACCCTGTGAACACTGGTGACAGCCCAACTGTCACAACGCCCAAGCAAGCCATCATGTTGCCTTCATCACACCACCACCACAACAACTCTTTTGTAGAAGCTAATGGCAGCTTTTGCACCAGATCTTTAGCCTGACAAGCCAGACTATAAGATAAAATGTATAGTCTGGCCATGATGGATAGAGCCTGTCAGCAGAATCTTGCAAACTGCCTCTGAATGCCATAGGATAGCACTAGGACCAGAGCCATAGAGAGAGCTTTGTATGGCTCTAGTTATGACCAATCCAACCAACAAACAAGCTAATTCAAACAAGGTTAAGTCCACCCAAAGACTCCCTGTCCACATGATTGGATAGACAGCCCTATGGCTGATCGCTAGACGTACCCACTGAGGAAAACAATTTGCTACCGCTAGGGTACATCTAGAGTTCTAAGCTACCAGATCTTATACCCTGATGTAAAAACAAAAACTGAAAATGAGCCTTATAGATTTCTGTCTGTTACCTCATCAGTCAACACAATTATTATCAATAGTTCTTATTCTTTCCCTGGTTAACAAGTCTTGGTATGTCTTGGTAAGAATTTAGCACCTTAGTACTATTTACAAACATCGGCTACCTTAGAAGGAGGTCCATAGTTAAACATCCACAGAATTGCCTAATATGCCTTTAATGCACGGCTTAAAAAATCATATAAAGCATGTGGGTTAGAACTGGGAAGTGATCTTAATTGCTTGCAAACTCATGCCTTGAGCTCCCACTAAGCATGCAGACAGTTGCTGCTCAATTCCAGACAGTCTAGTGCTAATTAGTTATGCTCTGTGAACCTTTGGGTGAAAAAGTCTGCCATTTGTTTTCCATTGGTCCACTTCACACTTTATGGCTTGACCTTTTCCCTGTTACAGTGATTCAGGCCTTGACTTTATTTGGGGGAATATCTTCATATTTTCCATAGATTTTTTTGTACCTCTAGGCACTCCCTGTTTCTCCTCACTGCGCGTCTTCATTTTTCAGCACAATGAAGTTGTTGAATTATGCGGAGTACATCAAAGGGATATGACTGTCAACAACGCTGCATTGGACAGAAATACATTAGTTAAATTACATAAAAAGCAGATTATTATTTTTATATGGATTAATTATCTTAAATGTCTGACATCTATCTATCTATCTATCTATTTATCTATTTACGATATATTAACAAACCTGCATGCATGCTTAAATATTGCAAACATGCATATATTATGTTACAGACAGACAGACACATACACACACACACACACACACACACACACACACACACACACACACACACACACACACACACACACACACTAGGGATAAAGAGTACAGTATGCAGCCTGTACGACAGACAAATAGAAATGTAATGTATTGTCAGGAGCTGAATTTCCTGTAGTGGGAAGAATAACCTTTTTGAAAAATTATCTACAGTATATCTCAACATTGCAAGAAAACAGAGTGGAGGGACCCAATCTTCTTCTGAGGGCTTCCAGTCTGTCATGACAGTGCAGTGGCATTGTAATGTATGGGTGAGGGTTGACCTTCAGCGACCTGTCCTCTCCTCTTTCTTTCTTCAGCCCATTCTCTGTCAAGACGAGCTCCTATAAACAAGTCAACACATCCCATCACACCTCCGACTCTACTGCTGGCCCTCTCCTCCCTAGACTGTCCACAAAATGGAGAGAGAGAGAGAGAGAGAGAGAGAGAGAGAGAGAGAGAGAGAGAGAAACACCATCAGAGCCCATCACAGTAAATCCCTTAGCACCTGATGCAAGAACAGATCTGTTGTCTGAAATGAGACTCGTGTCAGGATTGGACTGAGACTTTCGGTGGCTTGGCTCTCGGCTCGGTAAGAGCTCACACCTTTGCGTCGGGGGCTGACCAGGTGCTGTCATTTTTTATTCATGTCTGAGAGGGTGGAAAAAGCGTCGATGTGCAATTCTCGCCGTTGCACTCCCCGGATTCTTACATGTAGAGTCATTACTGGGAAAGGTCATCACACCGCCTGGCCCTTGCTTAGTGTGTCTGTTTTTTTCCTCCTCCAACAACCAGTAAATCCAGATGAAAGCAAAGTCCACTCCACACCCCCACTTTGTCTCTCCTCAGGCACAGTCTCTCTGTGTATTTTGCTATTTCAGCTCCATGTGTTGATTTATTCTTTTTCTTTCTGTCAACTGTTCCATATAAGTCTAGCCACACACAGCCATAGCATAAAAGATGGATTTTATATACCAAATGGTTTGTCTTTGAGTAAGAGGCTCTGACATTTAGCACAATATTAAAAATCTCATAAAATGTACCTGACTCTTAAATCTTCCTTTTTAATGGCCTCTCAGATCTGCTGTATGGCAATAAAAATCGAATGCCTTTATTCCAAAATTCCGCTGATCCAAAAAAAGCATTTGACCTTATTTACGCCAATGGTTTGCTTCCATTATATTATATCTTGATCGAAAGAAGTGGTAGAATCAGTAAAATCCAAATTTGCAGAATTTCTGTGTTATGAAAGAATTTAACAGATTACCTTTTTTGTGTTTACATTGTGTCTATTAATGCTTAAAGGAATAGTCCACCTTTTTATAACATTGGGTTATTCACCATCTTACTCAGAGTTACATACTGTATGTGGGTAAAAGTGTTTTGGTCTCAGTGCATGTGTTTTCCTAGTCCGGCAACCCAAATTTTAGCTTTAGCTTAGCATAAGCCCTGTAATGTAATGTTGCCAAAGAGTTGCTATCTGGCTACTTTACATTCCAGTGCCTATGCTAAGCTAAAGCTTAAAGAGAGCTAAGATTGAGGTTGCCAGACTAGAAAAATGCATGCACTGAGACCAAAATGCTTTTACCCACATATGTAACTCCAGGTAAGGGGGTGAATAGCCCAATTTCATAGACTATTCCTTTAAGGTGTCCTACATCATATGCAGTTATTTAGTTTATGCCTGTTCATTTGAACATGGTCTGGAGTTTACACAGCTGAAGCGCTGATATGCTTATCCTATTACAAGTACATTTAGTGGTACTGGTTTACGTTCAACTTATTTTTTGTTTTCAGAACCTCTCTTACGTCAGATTATTTGTTATACTGCTGGCATCTACACTCACAGACCGATTTATTTATTTATTATGACCGCCGCTGCGTAGCAAGCGTAGCGGTCATATAATGATTGTCAAAGTTTTTTTTTTTTTTTTTTTTTTTTTTTTTTTTCTCCCGTCATCTACTTCCTGAATTTTTGGTCAACGATTCCCGGGACACCGTAACACCGGGGCACATGAAACTTGGTGGGCATGTAGCCCCTGTAGACTTTTACGGAAAAATTTCGTTTGGTCCCCGGGGGCCACTCCATCTTTGCGCTGCGCCCCCCGAAACCCCAAAAATGTAGTTTTTCCTAAAAAACTACCTGACCCGTGATATTGAGGATGATGAAATTTTTATGGAATGTTGGTCTCAAGAGCCCACATCAACTTAGCTCATAACCAGTCATTTGTGATTTGCCCCCCATGGTAAAAAATTAAAATGCAATATTATACGGCTTTAATTGCCCCTATCTTTAGATCAGATGTTAGGAACTGCACCAAATTTAATGTGTATGATGAACCTGACATCCTGTGGGAATATGTCAAGTTTTGTGGAATTTCATCCATGGGGGGCTATAAAACAAATGAATTTATATGTACATTTAATGACTGTACAATTACTGACCTGTAGATGGTGCTATTAAGCCAAAGCGTTACAGGTTTGGGGTGATAGGCCTGTCAGTTCAGTTCAATAAGCTTTATTGGCATGAATGTAAAAAAAATACAATATTGCCAAAGCATTAATGTATAATAATGACAATAATAATGAGAATTACAATAGTAAGTAGTGACTAAATAAATAAAATGCAACTTAAACAAACATATGGAATAATAATAATAAAAAAAAAGATAAAATTAAGAAAAAGCACTGGTGGATATTTTGATGATGGTCATGTGGACTCTACCCTTAAAATGTGGCAAGACTGTAAGTAGTCTGAGGCTATTTGAGTAAAAGTATCAACTTCCCCCAGGAGGAATGGTAGTTTCAGTTTATTTTCTAAGTCAATAAATCCAGGACTGATGTTTTCTATGGCAAGCCGTTCAGGGAAAAAACCTTGAATGAAACTCTGAATATATTGAATGAAGTCCTGAATATATTGAATGAAACTCCGAATATATTGAATGAAAGAAAACCTTGAATATATTGAATGAAGTCCCGCATATATTGAATGAAACTCCGAATATATTGAATGAAGTCCCGAATATATTGAATGAAGTGCCGAATATATTGAATGAAACTCTGAATATATTGAATGAAGTCCTGAATATATTGAATGAAACTCCGAATATATTGAATGAAACTCTGAATATATTGAATGAAGTCCCGAATATATTGAATGAAACTCCGAATATATTGAATGAAGTCCCGAATATATTGAATGAAGTCCCGAATATATTGAATGAAACTCCGAATATATTGAATGAAACTCCGAATATATTGAATGAAGTCCCGAATATATTGAATGAAACCCCGAATATATTGAATGAAGTCCGAATATATGACTCCGAATTATATTGAATGAAACTTGCCTCATCTGAGGTCAGTGCCAGTGGCCATCTTATGTGTGTCACCAGTATGGAAATGCCCATGACCAGGCAGTACCGCTTGGGTGGAGTGAATGAGTAAATGAGGCAAAAATATTAAATAAATTATAGTTTTATTAATCATTTCATTGTTTGCAGCTGCAAGGTAAAATAGTTTAGTTAAGTCACAGTCAGTTATTTTGGCCGAGTAGTAATCCAGCTGCGTTACCACCTGTACAGCACAGGAAGAGGCGACGATCCCACTGAAGGTTGGCGTAGCAGTTAGCTAGCGGTGACGATCCCACTGAAGCAGCGACGATCCCACTGAAGGTTAGCGTAGCAGCTAGCTAGCGGCGACGATCCCACTGAAGCAGCTACAAGTGGTGACGATCCCACTGAAGGTTGGCGTAGCAGCTAGCTTCAGTGGGATCGTCGCCGCTTCCTGTGCTGTTCACTGGTGGTAGTAACACGGCTGGATTAATTACTTCTCAGCCAAAATAACTGACTGTGACTTATCTAAACTATTTTACCTTGCAGCTAAAATTATTTATTTAATATTTTTGCTTCATTTACTCATTCATTGCCAACCACTCCACCCAAGCGGTAGGCCTACTGACTGGTCACAGGCATTTCCATACTTGTGACACACATAAGATGGCCGCCGGCACTGACCTCGGATGAGGCAAGTTTCATTCAATATAGAGTTACAAACAAGTTGACAAGCATCATATATATGCAGAAAATGTGCAGAACTGAGCGGCGGTCATATTTTGTACCGCCACGCGGTACATCTAGTTTTTTGAAAGGTTATGTACATACAAGTAATGTCATTTGGCCATGTTTTGTTAAGTGGGTGCATGCCCTATCTCACTTTATGGACATTTCAATTGAAAATATTATGTTTAGCCAACCCAGGCATTCTATGGGATTTAAAACTACCAGAATGCATATGTTAACAATTATGCAATCTTTATGTAAATGCATATTTACTGTATGTACGTTTAAAATAAATAAATAAATAAATAAAACGTATTGGTGAATATAATACAACATATTTATTTATATAGGAGGATGCTATAAATATTTGGATTATTTTCTAATATTTCCTCTCAGGAATATTCTTCAAAGAGAGATTTTATTCCCATTAATTTAAAGTTTCCTTTGAACTCTGAAATGTATCATTGTACACAATGCTCCACTATGGGGGAAAAAGAATCAATGATGTGCCCTCGTGGTATGTTTGTTTGTTTGTGTGTGTGTGTTTGTGTGTCTGTGTATGTATGTGTGTGCATGCACGTTTGTGTTGTGTGAATGTGTTTGCAAACACACACACACACACGCACGCACACACACACACACACACACACACACACAC
>JAODXP020000017.1:24589583-24649583 GCA_027497455.2 Sardinella longiceps
GTGACACCGTCACATTAGTTTTAGTGTCCCTACTGTATGACTTTGTCATTGCATTATTCCTGTATGGAAATTATTATTACATATAATGTTTATGTAACCTAAAAGGTATTTATTTGTATGCCTGTGCAATGATATGATTTTCCATTGTATGTATGTGGTATGAACGGGATGTATGTCTTTAAGTCCTTGGCCGCCCGCAGTTCCTGTTACAGCGCACCCAAGCTTACTTAGGTAGGTGCGATAGGTGTGCGGGGCGGGCCGTGGAGAGCGATCAGCAAGTACGGGTGTGCTCTTTGAATAACTGGCGCCAGTCTTTAGAGCTGCTGCTATTATTTGCCTTAGTTTCCTTGTTTAAAAGCCTAGTGCGCTGTAAAGGCGTTATTTTCATGAACTGAATTGTGTTAGACTGGGGAAACAAAGAAGTTTAAAAGCCGCTTGTTGTTTGACGCGCGCCTCTCATTAAAGAAGACTCGCTGATGAGAGAATCAAACAACTCTGCGGATTAACGTTATCGAATTCACTGCGGACCCGGTGAGAGCGATTTGGATTTTTCTCTTTTTGCTTATTTTTTGCGTGGTATACCACTGTTTTTGCGATCGCCTTTTTGCCCTTTTTCTTGGTTGTGGATTATAATTTTTGACCGCGTCTAACGTTAACAAGGAAAGTTGCCGCGGCCTTCTTCAGCTTCCTGGTTGGATTATAAAGGCTTTCACGCATACTGGACTCAATTTAGTTGTGGACTTATAGATTATTTTGTGTGGGCTGGTACTAATGGTTCTGTGGTGGCACTGATATGAATGGGTATAATATATAGCGCATTGCGCGACATTTAATGGTTTTGTGTGGTGCGTCTTTTATTCAGCGCCGTCTGAATACAGGAATTTTTCTAATTATAGTAGCTCTTGAACTGTGCTTATTTTACATGTAATCTGTTTAGCCAAGAGACAATTGAATGAGTGAAACTTTCATTATTATTTCCTTACTGGCTTCATTCTCAAAGAACCCCTTGTGCGTTTATTTAAAGTAGCATCCCCTTTTTTTTTCACTAGGTTTAAGGGCGATTGTTACAGATGGTGGCCCGTGCACACGGGGAATGAAATGCCAATTTTGATTTAATGTCAGTGCATTCTGAATATTGTCTATTTTTTTTGGCTTAATTTAGCCTTGATTTGCTGAGTTTGCATTGTATATAAGCATTGTTTATTGTTTATAAGTGGGGTTTATTCCTGTTTAAAAAAAAAAAAAAAAAAAAAAATGGCAGAAACAATTGCTGAGCCCCTAGTGGAAATTGAAGAGGAAGCAGCAGAGAAGGGCACCAGGGCTTCCACTCCAACATCCGGGCATGGGCCTGATGAAGAACACCACCGACCGGTGGGAGATGAATGGGTCACCAGAAGATCCCCTGAGGCAGAAATAACATCACGACTAAGCTCTCTTTACATTTCAGATCCAGACACAGACCATGAGCAAAGCGTGGGAGATGAGGGAAGTACATCTTACCTTACACTGCCCGCACTCACGTCCATCACTACCGACTTAGGTGCTGTCATGGATAAAGTAAATGCGCTTGAAATAGATTTTAGAGATTCTGTTGACAGCGCTTTGAATAGAGAAGCGGCCCTGAGGGGTCACATGGACAGTAGGGTTGAGGCACTGGAGAAAGGCTTGATTTCTATGTTCAAATTCTTCGAGGGGAAGTTAGTGGAGTGTTTACGTAGGCGGGATGATAAATGGAAAGCAGACGTCGAGCGCCTGAAGCGGGCCAGTATGGTCGTTCTCCCAAAGCCTCCGCTAAGCACAGCAGCTTTTCCCCGTCCACCGCAGAGCCGCTCCACTCCTGCTCAGGTTCCACCTGCTGCTCCTTCGGTCCCCACATCCTCTAGTGCAGTCTCTCAAACTCCTGCAGCTCCTATTGATAGCATGCCAGGAACAAGCTTGCCTCCTAGTGGCCTTACCCCTGACCTCTCCAACATCACCACGGCAATGAGCTCTATCAGTGTCGGTCAGCTTGCCGATTCTCGTGATCAAGAGCACATTTCCAGCCAGCCAGCTCCTAGAGTAGCTGATGTTCAGCTCCAGACCCCATTCACTGGGACTCTTCCCCAGGCATCTACACAGCCCTTCAACCTGTATCCTAGCCTTGCATCAGCCTTGGACACTGCATACAGTCCAAGCCCTGCCCGGTCACCTGTGGTCTACTCCAAGCCCGCTATCCAAATGGAGTTCCCCTCATTTAGTGGATCCAGAGAGGTGGCTGATGTCCTGAACTTTTTGGAGCGCTGCGAAATTTTTTTTTGCAGTGCGACCATTGTCAAATGCAGAACTGATAGGCGCTCTATCCAATGCTCTTAAAGGGCCAGCGCATAGCTGGTGGACTGTTGCAAGAAGCCAGGTGCATGACTGGTCAGAGTTCCAGGATGGTTTTAAGGCTGCCTTTCTACCTCCTGATTACCTCACGGAGGTAGAAGAAAAACTCAGAGACATGGTGCAATTGCCAGATCAGTGTTTGAGAGATTTTGCTTATGACTATCGTGCTCTGTGTCTTCGTTGGAAGGCCGAAATCACGGAAACAGAACTAGTGCGCAAGATCCTCAACAACTGCAATCCTCGCATAGCCGGCTGTCTCCGGGGGACAGTCACCACCGTAGACCAGCTGGTTCAGATTGGCACCTTGGTGGAAAAGGACTGCACCTCGTCCAAGGAATATTGGGGCAAAGTGGATCAACAGAAAGCAAAGGAAAAGGAAAAGAATTTAAAGAAGACTCAGGACAAGGGGGCCTCTAAGGAAGAAAAGAAACCTGCAGGTGTAGTGACAATAGTACAGCAAGGACGGAAATCTCCCGTAGTGCTCCTCCATGTTCCAATCAGCGTGAGAGGGAAGCAGTACCATGCTGTCTTTGACACAGGATGCACTTTTTCACTCATGCGGCAGAGTTTATGGCTGGAAATGGCACGCGAGGGCGAGTTATTGACACAGAGCAATGACCAAAGCTTTGCCCTGGCCGATGGGAAAACCTACAGCGCGGTAGGGAAGATACAGTTGCTGTACTGCTGGCATGAGATGATGTGGTCATTGGAAACCTACATAATGGCTGATGAAAATCTGGCCTTCCCCATTATTCTTGGTTTGGACTTCCTTAGTAAGACCTCCACTATTATCAACATGGGCGACCAAACCTATGGGGTAAAGGGCCCGGGGGGCTACAGTTTTCATTCGTTTCTACCTCACCCTGTGGGGGTAAAAGGTCCGCCTGTGCCACCGGCCCAGTCTAGCACAAGTCTTTATGTAGCTGTTCCTCCTTGCGATTCCATGCACACGCACACCTCATTGGGAGGGGTGCCTCCTTCTGTGCCTGACCATCCTCCAGAGGTCAGGGAGCTGTTCCAGGCCTGGCCTATGGTGTGCTCCGGAAAGCTAGGCAAGACCAAGGTGGAGGAGCATAAGATCTTCACCACTGACGAAGTGCCCGTCCGTTGCAAGGCGTACAGGGTGTCGCCCTTCAAGCGTCAGATCATTGAAGAACACGTGAAGCAAATGCTCAATGATGGCATCATTGAGCCATCACAGTCCGCTTGGGGAGCCCCTGTAGTCCTGGTCAAGAAACCGGATGGCTCAGTTCGTTTTTGTGTTGACTTCCGGCGCTTGAATGCCAAAACTCATTCAGATGCCTATCCCATGCCGCTTATCCATGAGTTGCTTGAGTCCATGCATGGAGCAACAGTTTTCAGCACCCTGGATTTGAAATCCGGATATTGGCAGGTTGCCATGTCCCAAGACAGTAAGGCCAAGACTGCTGTCATAACTCCAATGGGACTCTACCAGTTCCGTTGTATGCCATTTGGCCTGAAGAATGCGGGGGCCACATTTCAGCGGCTGATGGAGAAGGTGTTAGGAGAGCTGAGGGGGCGATGCTGCTGTGTGTACATCGATGATGTCATCATTTTCTCACCTACCACCGAACAACATCTTCTGGATCTCCACGCTGTCATGGGAAAGCTCCATCAAGCTGGGTTGACACTCAATCTGAAGAAATGTGTTTTTTTCGGACGCAGCTGAAATTCTTGGGGCACATTGTCTCAGACCAGGGCGTGCAGGTGGATCCAGAGAAAACAGTGGCCGTGACGTCGTATCCCACACCCCCTAACTTAAAGGCACTACAGCGTTTTTTAGGCCTTGTGGGCTGGTACCACAAATTTATCCGTCACTTTGCTGATTTAGCTGCTCCATTGAACCGCCTGAAGAGGAAGGACGTGGAGTGGGTGTGGTCACCAGATTGCCAGCAGAGCTTTGATCAGCTGAAACAGGCTCTTGTAAATGCACCAGTCCTCATACAGCCTGACTCCTCTCTTCCGTTTGAAGTACACACAGATGCCAGTGATGTAGGTCTGGGGGCAGTGCTTGTACAGAGGCGAGAAGATGAGGAGAAAGTGATCGCCTACGCCTCAAGAGGGTTGCGTGGGGCTGAGTGTAATTACTCTACTTCAGAAAAAGAGTGCCTTGCGGTGGTGTGGGCTGTTGAGAAATGGAGGCACTACCTAGAAGGGGTAGAGTTCACCGTCTACACAGATCATGCTGCCCTGACTTGGGCCTTCAACTGTCCTAAAACATCCTCCCGTTTGACCCGCTGGATCCTGCGCCTCCAACAGTTCCAGTTCAAGGTCCAGTACCGGAAAGGTTTACACAACATTGTGCCCGATGCCCTGTCTCGAGCAGTTACACCTACCTCTTCAGCGGCGGCCTGTGTGGTGCTGACCACCTCTTGTTCGGCGGACTTGCCCTCTTCTCTGGCAGAGATAAGGAAGGCTCAAGAAGACGACCACGAGGTCATGGACTGGGCCAAACTTGATGACAACATCAGTCGGCCTGACAGGATACGCTTCGCCATCCTGCAAGGGCTCCTATATAGACGGTCACCGGTGAATGGAGGGGGGGATAAGTATCAGCTAGTTGTCCCCAAGTCCTTAGTGCCTGCTTTTTTGGCCTACTTCCATGACCACCCTCTAAGTGGGCACCTGGGCAGATTGAAAACCCTTCTTAAAATACTTGAAGTAGCCTGGTGGCCATCTGTCCGCAAGGATGTCTGGACCCATGTCCGGGTCTGCCAGACCTGCCAGGCTTACAAGGCCGACAACCAGAAGCCCGCGGGCCTCATGCAACCAACTCCAGCGGAGGAGCCCTGGGAAAAGTTGGGAGTGGATTTGATGGGGCCTTTTCCCCGCAGTAAGAAGCGGAACACTTACCTCCTAGTCATTGTGGATTATTTCACCAAGTGGGTGGAGATGTTTCCTCTGAGAAATGGCAAAGCCCCCCGCATTGTGTCAATATTAAAGGATGAGATCTTCACCCGCTTTGGAGTGCCACGTGAGCTGGTCTCTGACCGGGGACCACAGTTCACCGGTCATGAAATGGCCCACCTTTGCAAGACCTGGGGAGTGACACAGAAATTTACCACCAGTTATCACCCCCAAGCCAACCTCACTGAACGCTCCAACCGGTCCATCAAGACAATGATAGCGTCATATGTGGGGAGCCAGCATAAGAACTGGGATCGATGGATTACAGAGTTCCGTTTTGCCATCAATAATGCCTTCCATGAAACTACAGGTCATACACCTGCCCAGCTGTCACTGGGGAGATCTTTAAAAGGACCTCTGGAGAGGCTCATTGGGGCCCCACCTACTCCGCATCAACCTGCATATTCACTCCTGGAAAGACAACGACAAATGATATCCGAAGTCAAAAAGAGAGTGGAGGCATGCCAAACCAGACAAGCCAGATATTATAATGCCCACAGGAGAAATGCTCAATTCCTGGCGGGAGAACTGGTCTGGGTCCGCAGTCATCCACTCTCCAAAGCATCCGAAAACTTCTCAGCAAAGCTTGCGCCCAAATGGTCAGGTCCAGCGACTGTACTGAGAAAATTAGGTCCTGTCAATTACCACATACAGTGGAATGACCATAATAAAAGAACGGACACCGTGAATGTGGTCAACCTGAAGCCCTACTTCGGGGTTCAGCCTCCTATACCTCCGGCTGGGGGGGGGGGATCTGTGACACCGTCACATTAGTTTTAGTGTCCCTACTGTATGACTTTGTCATTGCATTATTCCTGTATGGAAATTATTATTACATATAATGTTTATGTAACCTAAAAGGTATTTATTTGTATGCCTGTGCAATGATATGATTTTCCATTGTATGTATGTGGTATGAACGGGATGTATGTCTTTAAGTCCTTGGCCGCCCGCAGTTCCTGTTACAGCGCACCCAAGCTTACTTAGGTAGGTGCGATAGGTGTGCGGGGCGGGCCGTGGAGAGCGATCAGCAAGTACGGGTGTGCTCTTTGAATAACTGGCGCCAGTCTTTAGAGCTGCTGCTATTATTTGCCTTAGTTTCCTTGTTTAAAAGCCTAGTGCGCTGTAAAGGCGTTATTTTCATGAACTGAATTGTGTTAGACTGGGGAAACAAAGAAGTTTAAAAGCCGCTTGTTGTTTGACGCGCTCCTCTCATTAAAGAAGACTCGCTGATGAGAGAATCAAACAACTCTGCGGATTAACGTTATCGAATTCACTGCGGACCCGGTGAGAGCGATTTGGATTTTTCTCTTTTTGCTTATTTTTTGCGTGGTATACCACTGTTTTTGCGATCGCCTTTTTGCCCTTTTTCTTGGTTGTGGATTATAATTTTTGACCGCGTCTAACGTTAACAAGGAAAGTTGCCGCGGCCTTCTTCAGCTTCCTGGTTGGATTATAAAGGCTTTCACGCATACTGGACTCAATTTAGTTGTGGACTTATAGATTATTTTGTGTGGGCTGGTACTAATGGTTCTGTGGTGGCACTGATATGAATGGGTATAATATATAGCGCATTGCGCGACATTTAATGGTTTTGTGTGGTGCGTCTTTTATTCAGCGCCGTCTGAATACAGGAATTTTTCTAATTATAGTAGCTCTTGAACTGTGCTTATTTTACATGTAATCTGTTTTGCCAAGAGACAATTGAATGAGTGAAACTTTCATTATTATTTCCTTACTGGCTTCATTCTCAAAGAACCCCTTGTGCGTTTATTTAAAGTAGCATCCCCTTTTTTTTTTCACTAGGTTTAAGGGCGATTGTTACACACACGATCAGATGTATTGTGCACTCCTTAAAGCCAGCAGTCTATACTGCAGTGATGCATGACATTATTCTGAGAATAGGCGTAGTGTGACCCATGACTCCACTGGAAAAGCAGCAGGGGGGATTTAAGGGTGAGAGACAATCTGCACCCGGCCTCGCTGAAATGATGAGTGTGAGTATAGCTGCAGCTTTGCCTCTTGTTAATATATCATAATTTTCACGTAGGCACTGTTTGCTCAATTGTAAAATAAGACCAGATATATATTGAGCACCAGTCAGACACGCAGAAAGGATGGATTGATTGTCTTGGTTAAATCTGTGGACACTAGCTGCTTACTTTCGTGACTCTTGCGATCTTGCAGTAAAATTGCAAATCAGCTCTGAATTCAATTACCTTTTTTTTGTTTAGTTTTAGATTAAACGCTATGAAACTTATTTTGGAGCATGAAGGAACATTCTAAATGAGCCAAATAGGCAAGACAGGACCAATCATCCAAATTGCAGTGTCAACCAATTTCATCTTAAACACCACAGAATATGTGCAAAAAGAGCTAAATACCGGAATATACTTTTAACTTCTTTATCTGGGACACAGGCTTTTGATTTTTTTTTTGTGTTTTGAGTTCACTTTGACAACAGTTGTCAAAAAGGGTGAAGCCAGTCTATTATTATTAACTTCAACACAAATAACTGGGGTCATGTTGACATTGGAGATCCTGGGACAACAACAGGTCAAGTGCCACTTGTGGCACTTAATACCTAATTATTTGAATTATGGTTATGAGAAGAAGTGATGTGACAAGTGCATAGTTCCCTTTAAGTTTCTAGAGTACAGATGTTAGGGTACAGGATAGCATAAGCAGAGCTTTGTTACCATATACATTCATTTAATTGTATCCCTATTTTTACAGGAGAGATGGCAAAGAAATAGAAGTCTCTAACAAAAACATTTGCGTTCCATTTTGTATGCAGGCAGCACAGGCCAGTTACCTTTTCATTACACAGCCTTAAGAAGGCTTAGGCTGACAACATCGTGCTTGCAGCATTAAGAGTAGGCATATGTGCTCTGACAGCTGTGCTTCCCCCTGTGCGTCCGTCGCCCTTCAGGAGAGAGATCACACCTGGCTGCCGCAGGAGCCTCGGCGTGGGGGCGCGTGGAGCTCGGCTCCCCTGGCGCTCGGCGAGAGGTTCGGCGTTTCTGACAGAAGAGCCTTACTTTTCCCGCTCTGGGTGCCCTTGTCTGAGCCCATCATGGTAGCCGTCCTCTGCTGCCTCCTTGTCTGCGGCACAACCCCGTTCCTCCACTGTAGGTGAGGGAGTCAGTGGGTTTACTTACAGCCAGCCTTTAGCATATGGTGGTGCACAGAAGTTTATTCCCTGTGTTGTAAAGTATGGCCTGTTTGTCAGGTTATCTTGCTGAGCTATTGCCTGTCATGTAGAATTTTGGATATTATATTTAAATATTTAAATAAACAAATAAATAAATAAGTATATTTATGTAGCCTGTTTCACAAAGTGCATATTGTAATAAAAATAAACAAATATACAGTAAATAGTGTCATCCCAGCAGTAAACCATGATGAAGTTGTTTAGATCTTTTGCAATACTATTTCACATTTGTAAGGGATTTTTTAAACAGTACAGCTTAAATTCTTTAAAAGAAAGACAAGTGCTTCTGTCCATCATCCTTCACAGAGTAGGATGGGGTATTTGAAACTCTGATCATCTGTGCTAGTTAACCATCTGACATGCTTAAAATAAGTGTAAACATCTTTGCCTATAATTTCAGGTTTTCCTTTCAGTGGAGAGTGTGGCTCTTGAATTTTGGTTTCAACCTCTAACACATCTCTAAAGTAGAAGACAAAAAGCTCCTTGCTCCCTGATAGCCCCTAACCACTGTCTGAGCCCAGCCTATGTGGGTGAAGTGAGGGGGTGGACTACATTGCACCACTAGGAGTCTGCGTTCCCCTGGAAACGGAGTGTGATAGGCCCTGTTTCATGGCAAGTGCAACACTGTGTTGTCTGTTACTGAATCATAGGCTTTGGGAACACAATCTCTCTCTCTCTCTCTCTCTCTCTCTCTCTCTCTCTCTCTCTCTCTCTCTCTCTCTCTCTCTCTCTCTCTGTGTTTGTCTGTACTGAATTATGTATTTTGTTCAACAAAATACAACAAAAACAATGTAGGCATGTAAATAGGTATGGAATTTTCCTTTAATACAAAGGCAAGCCGGTGGCGGTCCGCACCGCACACGGGTCTCGAACTCAGCGTGTTAGAAGCGCCCATGGAATTGGGTGACGAGGATTTACACGTACTACCGCCGAGCTAGCTGGCCTCCGTTACATATGCTGTTTATATGTTCACTTTAATAATGCCAATACTGAATTAAGTATCAGCTTCACTCATGATGTCACTTTACGGAAATATTCTGCCAATGATGGGAAGACATTAAAAAAAAGATAAATAAAGATGAGGGTGTGGGTCAGAACTGTTGAGCTTCCCATCATTGAATATTCTTAATTATTTATTATAGCAAAGTATTTTGTCACACACACACACACACACACACACACACACACACACACACACACACACACACACACACAGGATGCTGATCAAAGTGAATCTGAATCTCTCTTTTTTGTTCCTTTTTTCTAAGCATCACAGTCCACATGGTAGCAGGATGAATAAGAGGATAACAGGTTCCACACACACACACACACACACACACACACACACACACACACACACACACACACACACACACACACACACACACACACACACACACACACACACACTCATGACTTGCTGTGTTGCTATCTTCTCTGTCTGGAGCAGAAGGAGGCAGCTTGAGGTGGATAACAGGTTACACTTCACCCTACACTGAACCGTGATAAGGGGTCCTGGTGACAGTCACTGCCTCAGTGGCAGTGGTGCTCTGGATCGGGAGGAGGGGGAAGAGAGAGGGGGAACAGTGGGGACAGGCCCTGACAAACGAGGGAGCAATCCAGACATGGTGCAAAACAGTGCTGCATCCTGTCCTTCCCTGTCCTGCCTCTGCCTACCAGCCGACCCAGGAGAGAGAGAGGCCATGTCCCCGAAGAAGCCAAGACCTGAAGACTATGTGTCAGCTGTGTGTGCCCAGGAGAGTGATCCCTGAGGAGTAGGACAGAGACAAAGAGTGTGTCTGAAACTGCAATGCCCAGAGAAGCAGGGGATGAATGTGAATGATTAAAAAGACCAAGAACTAAAGGTGTAAGTGATAATAGCCACTATCCAGAGTTATTTGTGGCAGAGGATGTATGCTATAAGGGACTCTGAGCCAGAGAAAAGGAAGTACACCTTGCCTCCCATCAACACTGTCTATAACCCACACACTGAACATGCTATGCCCACAACTGTGAGATTTATTTTAACTAGATGACTGGAGTCATAGTTTTTTTTTTTTTTTTTAAAGAATACATGTATCCATTATGAAATAAGTCTATAATGATGATAGCTCATAAAAGACGGAGTGGAAATTCTACTCCACTTTTTAAATGTTGACATGGTGCAAGGTAAGATTAGATAATCTTGGGTCTCACATTGGAAGTTGTTACAGCAACCAAGACAGTATAGACTTCACAAGTACACCTACAGTACTTATGTAAGCAAATACACAACAACCACACACACATGTACACTACTCATGGCCCACCGACAGCAATCTGTACCATTACCTCACATGGCCTAAGCAGATCTCTGGTCAAGCACACCTGTGTATAAGTGACAACAACTGCAACAACAACCTCTCTGTCCTCAAGTTTCTGCCCATAAAATAACCAATGTTATTTTCTAAAAATAGCTCGGGAGCCTGTAGGAGTGATTGACAGCCATCAACTTCTAGGAGATTAAAACCCGCCTGCTTATCCATATGTCATACACCCCGGTGTTGTGAATTACAGTATCTTTCCTCCCCCTTTCCCTCCTCTCCTCTCACAGTCCTCTATATCCAGACAGGGTGTAGGCAGACATCGTTTAGCCTAGCAATCTCTGCTTCAGGTATTCAAGGACCAAGGCCTGCTCCCAAAGCCAAATATGCACTCTTTATGTAGCAAGCAATCATATGGACAAACTAGTGAAAGGAGAAGGTGGGCATCTGAAATGCTACAAATAGGCTACATAGATTATTTTAAAAAGTAGCTGAAGAGGCTGAAAAACAGCTCCTTAATGCATCTGCATTTCTGAGAAACGATGATTTTCAACCCATAATGATCAAGGTAAGAGCAGCACAAACCTACAATCTAAGAGTCAAATGAGAGTGTCCTTTTGTTGCATTTAAAGCTGAAGCTCAAAGGATACACGGTACCTCAGTCTAATTCAAAGTCATGGGAAGTGAGAGCTGCATCACGGCTGACTAAGGAGTCAATCTCCGGAGAAAGTGGTTGATGTTGCGTGTGTGTGCCTTCATAATGATCCCAATCACAGAGCAAGGTGACCCGCAACTTTCCTCCTATCAATGTGAAAAGAAAATGGGGTAGAGACATCAAAGCATAGCCTACCAATCATCACAAGAGAATACCCTTCTTGAGGGGAATGGTCTTATGATATTATATCTAACAAAGTATAAAGTTTATTAAAACTATACCAGGTAACATGAAATAAAGGTGTATGCGACAAACATTCATATGTACCAAAATATGGAAGTATCTGGATGCGTATGCAGGAGATCCACTTAACATTTTTGCCAGGAACTTTTACAGTATATTCAAGCAGTACATAACATAGGCTAATGTATGTTGTCTTGTACAAGAAATGCACATACTTGTATGTCCTATCGGTAGGCTTACTTGTTACCAGAGCTGACAAAGAAAAGCAACGCTTATAGGCCTTTCAATATCGGACTCATGCTGGCAGTGTAAATTAAGAAAATTATATATGAATCTACAGTATATAGGCTTTCTGTGTGAGAGCTAACAAGTATTTTGACATAATTTCTTCTAACAGCAACTTATAGATCATATATACACACCCCTCCTCAGTTTCTCTCTCTGATTCATCCTGCTCACCATGTGAGTCGGAGGGCAACCACCTCCACCTCTAGCCATTCTGCATACATCCCTGCTGTGGCACATCACATCAGGCAGGAAGCCCTTGCATGGAGAGCCGTTTTTTCGCACAATTTTTTGCACACCCTCCGTGTGTTTCAATATCTCATGCAAACATTGCACGCCAGTCCAGAGTGTGAATGAAGTGCAGGTCGATATCTCACTTATGTTGACGTCAGTGGCACCTCTGTAGGCCCATGTGGGGCTGGCATGGGTTTTCAGGGGGCAATTGACTAATTGTGGGAGGCCCACACATAACCCAAAGGTTTGGGCCTGATCTGGGCGAGCGTCATGCTGTTTGGTTTAGGCTGGTTTGGTTTTATAATGAATTAACACATTATTCACAAAGTGAAGACATGAACCAGCTCCCTGCAATCATCCACTCACTCGGACAAACAATCGACATTCGGTGACAGGCGCTATGTCAAGTGTTACAGTCAAAGAGATTTTTCAGGAGATAATTGATGATTTTTGGAGACAGAAAGATAAGATATCATCTCAAAGTCGCCAAAAGGGCCTTAGCTATGCACTAGAGGATTATATTAATAATTCTGTCATTGAGAAAGTCGATGAAAAGCAAAAATGTACAGGTTCCTGTGTAAAAATGATAAACCTCATCTTGTTTCCATCACCATCTCGGACAAGATAGACGTTAACATTAGTTTAACTAGAGGCAACCAGACGACTATAGTACAAAAACTAGAACATAACAGACCAATGAACTCCCAGCAAGCAAAGTTTAGTTTAGTCGCAGCTAGGAGATAAAGTTAGGCAGAGACATTGGTTAGCGTTAGCTAACTTTTGCTAACATTAGTTAACATTAGAGATGTCAAAATAACTTTGTACTTCTTTCCAGCAAAGTGACAATATGTTGGCTCAAATACAATGTTGACTTGCCTTTGAACAGATGTAACATGCTTGTTAATTTTGTCCACGTTCAGTTGATGTTGTGGTCTGCCGCATAACTTTATCCAAAGCAGACACTTGTCTCTTGTTTTAGATGAGGCTTGGGAAAGGGCAGAAAATACACCCCGTCGCCAAGCCTCTCAGGATACCTAGTGTCGGAGTTGCATGTACCCCATGCACATTGTTTGACCATATAAAACTTAAAACATCGGGAAAAAGCCTATAAAACTAAACAAAAACGGTCTCACTGCAATTCATTTCAATGGACGTGCAAGCAGAGAATGTCCGAGTGTATTGGGAGCTATAATGCGCACTGTGATTGGCTCATCGCGTTTGGGGGCATGGTTTGAGAGCAGATGCCTTTTGATTCACTGGGGCTCCCCTATGGATTGTGGTCAGGCCTAGATCTTAAGATGGTCTGGATTTACAAGCGGTTAAATAGACAATGGTGTAACAGACTGATGTAACAATCCTCAGTCTAGCTTATGGAAGTTTGTCCCTATTGAATATTAACTGGGGTAATACTAAAGTTATGAAAATAGACTCACCTTGACTTGTCTCCACTCAATCTTGCTTCCTCAAAGACTCAGACTTGACCAGTCTGCAGCTGCATGTAAAAAGCAACGGTCTCTGTCTCAACTCGGTCTTGACCATTGAATGGTCTCTTCCCCATCACAATAGTCATTTTTTTATGGATTGTGCCTTACATGGGCCACATACTGAAATATTTATGCTGCCACAGACCAACGCAAAATCAAGAGCGCCAAATTTCCAGCTATCAAAAGTGACCTAGCTAATATCAATTTTAGATTAATGTAACAACAGGCCACATTACTTTATTTTAGACATCATGATGGGCCAAATGAAATATAGCAGGCCAATTAATTTGCCCTGGACCTATAAGTTTGGCCGCCCCTGGCTTACACACTGCCTGAATGTTCTATTTCGTTCCCAAACTACCTCCGCTACATTTACTCTTATCACATCACAAAGCCATGTGAACTATGGGATGAAGATGGGGCCATTTGGAATGTCAAAATGGAAACCCTGTGGAAACAGCTATGATGCTAGTCAAACTCTCTTGGAACAGTCTATAAATACTGTTAATGTCAGTGGTGGAGGACAAATGCTGACTCTGAAAGTGTGAAAAAGACCCAACATTGTTTTCCCTTCTCCTCAAATGAGGAACAGCATTTCCAAAAATGTAATTCAAAGCAGCCTCTCATAACTGACTGGAGTACTTTATTAGGGAAACATTTTAAAGCATGAAATTGCACACAGAGAGGGATTGAGTTTTGTAACAGAGCTCTTTATTGGTTCATTTTGTCTTCATTTAACCTTGTGTGTCCTTTCTGAAGTGATTGGGCTTACTGGCACAGAAAAGAGATAATAATGATTTGGTTTGTTGTAATGCAATTTAACATAGCACTACTGCAGTGACAATCTCCCACAATAAAAGGACTGCCTGTGTTGCGTGTTACAGTATGACTGTTCCATGCGATTCAACAATGAATTTTAATTCTTTTAGGCAGGATTGCACTAACATTACCCAAACAAAGCCTAATTTAGGCTTAAACTAAATCTGTTTAAATCAGGTTAAATGTTTGTTTATTTCTAATTGGCATGTTAAATGTATGAGTATCCATCCCATGGACAAGCATGCGCCTCAGTTAATCTTTTCTGCAGGTAGGCATGAGCAAAGAATGTCAATTTCTTTCACAGAAATATTGATAAATAAAAAAAGAGAGCACAAAGAGATGATCCATTGTGGATCATTTGCCAGATAAGCCACTGTAGCCTATGGCTGGTGTTTTTTTCAGTGCTACAGCAGAGGCCCTGTGCTTGCAAGCTTAGCCAAACATCAGACTTTCTGCTCTGATTACAACAACTACTCACAGTAGAACTGTAGAAGTGTTGTAATCTTGAGTGTGATAAAATGCTGCTGAAGTGTCAACTCTTTAGATGGAGTCTGGGATTTTAGGACTGGTGATATTTGAGCTTAACAAGCAATCAAATTCCACCCCTCCTATGTCACTGAAAAAAGTGGATTGGCTGATTTTTTTTTTTTTTTGTGGCATGGACCAAGCAATGTTTCATCTACATGTCAAGATCTGGCGCCTTTCTGCTTTACGATTGTTGAGCAATGAGCATTATGGTTTGATGTGATGTATCTGTGAAGTTAGAACAGATGAGATGAGAGAGAGAGAGAGAGGGGGGGGGGTATTGGGGGAGGAGCAATAATTTGAGCATACAAAATTAGAAGTTGGACAGCATGTAGCCTATGTGCAGATTGTTTAGCCGGTTGTATATCAGAGTGCCGTGTCAGTATGTTTGCTTGTTTGTTATGTATGTCTAAATCCATAGTGGTGAGTCACTCCACTATATCTTTAGAGCTTGGTGATAGTGAACCCAGGGAGACAGTGAGAGACTCCAGTCCCTGAATGGATCTACGTCTGACACAAATCTCGTCCTGTGACTTGGTGGGGGCAGCAAATTGCTGTGTCACTCTGTGTCAGGTGCATGTGCCACTCTGTGCCTACAGGAAGTCATTCATCCTCTCTCCTCTCCTAACCTGTAAATATCTCCAAGGAAGAGTAACATGGGGCAGTATGAGTCATAATCCTTTATTTGTTGGAGAAATTGATCAGAATACAACTCTGGAAAAATATATTTATTATATTAGAGCTGTATATGAAACATGCTTGTGCTCAGCATTTTATAACACTGTTATAAGAATGTAATAAAGCATACTAGTAATAACTGATGAAGGTTATCTAAAACATAACTATTATGGAAAACGTATACTGTTTAAACATTAGAATAGCCTATAGCTGTCCATTTTGTGTTAAAATAGCCTAAATTCTTCATATTTATACTGCAGACCAAGACAAAAACATGGCTTTAAAATGGACTCTAGCAATTTAGAAGGAGGTTTAAAATTAAATGAAAAAAAAAAAAAAAAAAAAAATCTCTGCATTTTTTTTCATGGATTCTGCTAAAGCACCAGGAACTTGGCTGAGTGACAAACAGCCCTTAATGGCCAATCATTATTCATTCTGAAAAGCCTGAAGACCTCTGCAGTCTTGAGTAAAATCTTGTCGGGCTAGTTGGCCATCAGAACATGTTCCTATGTCAGCAATACATATTTTTACAACAAAAAGCTGATATGCTTGAGTAGAATTGGTATAGCAACAGGTATTAATTTATTCAAAGGAGAAGACATCCCACTAACAATGGTCAATTAACAAATTCATTATGCTTTGTGGCACTTTGAGTTGCAAAGTTATATAGTGACAATATCATAATGCCGGAAAAGCACAAAAGTACAGAATAAACAGTTATGAACACTGTCATTAATTGTAAGACTTCACAAATGCTTCATAAACCTTTATGAATGCTTTCATGAATACTGAGTTCATAGAAAGTATTGCCAAAATCCCCTCCATGTGTATATTTGATGTTGGCCAAATCTATGTATGTAGGCTACATGAGAGGATTATCTATTGTTTAGAATCTGCTGGCATGATCATAATCATAAGAATTCATGTTTATTAGCTCATATTTATTTATCTTTGACACCAAACTTACTGTAGTCAACCGTTTTTAATGTCTCCCAAATATTCATGAATGCATGAACAATGCCATTTCTAAACTCTATATTTCTGTGTCAAGCTACAAGCTTTTGGTGATTGCTACACACATAGTGTACTAAGCACTGACACTGAGATTCAGTATACTTCGAGATGAAAGTAAATCAACCTGGATGCTTGATGACTGTGCACTCACTCACACAATGTGTTGGAAGAAATAAAAACTAAGTGGAGCTTGAAATTGGAATGATCCTTTATAGAGCAAGTTCACTTCCTGTTGCTTGGCAAAGAGGACAAGATGCTTGGTGTGGTTGAATGACTGTGATGAACAATGAACAACTTTGAATCAATCTGTAAGAGTCTTTTGCAAGGTCATGATTTATAACACCAATGAAAATTGGTTATGAAATGCAACATCTTGCTTTTCTTAACTTGGTCTTTGGAGAAGTCCAAAGCCAGTTAATTAGCCTACCATCAGGGTCTTTCCAGGGGAAAATGCAAATATCCAAATTCTTACAGGAGGAAATGAGTTGTGATTAAGGGTGATTAATCATGATTAATCATGGGAAAACTTGTGAACAACCAGATTATTATTTTTTTAAAATAGTTTTGACAGTACTATTACAGACAGATAAACATACTGTACATACAGCTGATGTTGCAGTAGTACAATTGAAATATTCTCATCTCGTATAGCAGTCTTTCATTAACTTTACACTGCATTTAAAAGGAACACAATGTAGAAATGAATTTCAACAGTAGGGTAGACAATTTGTCATGAGGTCACGCTCATCTGTGCAATGTTTTGTGCAAATATCATACATTCCAGACATGCAGCAGTGTCAGTTTTCTGTATTTTTTACACTTAGTATTAGTATAAAGCTGTATTTTTCAAGCTTTCTGTGTGTGTGAAAAGGAAGGTCAATGATAACAAATCAATTAAGTATATTCACAAATCTTTATTGTTATCACAACATTACAAAACAGTAGGTAATTGAGTTTTAATGATTTAAAAAAAAAAAAAAAAAAACTGCAACCCCCCCAAAAGTTAAACTGATAATGCAACCCTAATTAGGTAATTTATGTTACATGGCTGAATGTATTTACAAGCCAAATCTGACTACTTTTCAATTACATTAAGCAAATGTTTACAAACTGAATGTTCAGATACATTAATGATCATTATAATTACAATACAAAATCATAAGTTCAACAACAAACTATTAATATAAGCTTTTGAACCCCAAAATTCATCAATTAAAGAATTAAAGACAGCAGGAAAAGAAACCTGTTGAATTGGAGATGTAGCCTATAGCACATTTTTACAAAGGGAATCATCTCACATATGCATTAAACTTCTCAAAAAATCTGCAAGTCTTGCTAAAAAAAATTGTACTACACATACCTATTGATCAAAGTGTTACATTGAAAAATCATTCCTACCCTACTACAGTGGTAATTTATTTTTTATTAATGTCTATATCTGTCATTTGTTTTACAAATCTCACAATCAGTGCAGGTAATACAGCAAATATAAGTAATGAGTACAAACCGTTTACAGAAGATAACGGAGAAAGAAGTGTGTTGAGTTCAGAGACTGATTTCAGCAACTATGGCAGACCCAGCAGGGAGGAATCAGGTTGAATTCAGCCACTGATTTCATCCATCTCCACCTCCTCATTGAGGTCTTCTTCTCCAGTCTGCTGCCCCTCTCTGCTCTGACGTCCAGAGGTCTGCTCTCTTCTCCTCAGCTTGAACCAGATCACAGCAGCAAGCAGCCCCAGGAGCCCACAGCCTATCAGTGGAGCGTACACTCTGTAGAAAGTAGAGCCTACCCCAAACGGATCATGGTACACAAGGTGGATGCTTCCCTCAGAACAATTGTATTCATATTTGTATTGATAGTCATCTTCATTTACATATTCATATATAACTTTAACCACATCATAGACTCTCCATGTGTACACCCCACTGTCCTCTGCTCTGAGGTTGGATAAGATCAGAGGTGCATTCGTCAGTCGCTGCCCTTCAGTCAATTTGCCCCTCCTAGTCTCTCTGCCCCTCCAAGTCACTTGACCCCTCAAAGTCATCCGTCCCCTCAAATCCTCTGGCAAAGACACAGAACCTTTTCTGGAGTCTAGAATCAGAACCTGTGGTTCTTGAGCTCTCTGACGGTACCACATTATACCATCCACAGAGGAAAAGTTCAAGTGTGGAGTATAATTCAGACGAACACTTTCACCATGAGTAAACATCACATTCACGGACGAAATTTTGGGACAAACATAGAGGTAAAACCGTTGTTTTTCATTAAAGTCGTGTACTCTCTGACACTTGTATTCCCCAGAATGTTGTTGTGACACAAATGGAATGAAGAGGGTGTAGTTCCCAGTTTGGTTGCGGTACATCACTTTCTGTTGATCTGTCCTATTGAACTGGAGTTCCCCAGTGGGAGTGTACCAGAACATTTCAGAATGGTCTGGTTTGGAAACTCCTTTGAAGATGCAAGGAAGAGTTATATTCTCCCCTGCATCAGCAAACACAATTTTATCACCTACAGAAAGATGCGTTGCCCTGCGACTTTGGCACTGACCTCCTCTCCATATTGTGCAAGAGAAACCATGATCTTGTTCTGTAACTGCAGAGAGAGTGACCTTAGAGTTACGGTGATCCACATGCAGTCGACCCCTCAGATCTTCCTGCAGTGGCTCCAGTGAGGAGCTGGTGTCCAGGACCAATCTGGTGTAACTGTACACCCGCAGACTGGTGTCATCCCCCAGAGTAGAGTCTATCCTACACACTACAGTACTGTAATCATCATGGTACGCTATTTTCTTCTCCAACTTTTCAAACGATGCACAGACGATTAGATGGTAGCTTTTGTGTTCTCTGATGTCTCTTCTCATCCTGTGTTCAGTCCTATAGTTTCCACTGTGGGACATGGTGAGGTTGGACATCTCAAAATGAAAAGAGACAAAATTAGAATTAACAAACTTCACCTCATATCCATCTGGTGTTGGTCCGTCTGGCCTTGAGCTGTTGGCCACCAGTATATCTCCATCTGCAAAAACCCTATACAGCACTGAGGAATGATAGCGCCTTGTCCAAAAACCCAATTCAACACCTCCTCCCACTTCCCCAAACAGGAGTTTAGGATCTGGACTTAGATGGACTCTAGTGCTGAAAAGCAGCAGGAGACATCCAGTCACACACACTGTCGTTTCCATTGCGGCTTCTGTTTGAGCTGTAGATGTGTGTCATGATATAGTGTGTGTGTGTGTGTGTGTGTGTGTGTGTGTGTGTGTGAGAGAGAGAGAGAGAGAGAGAGAGAGAGAGAGAGAGAGAGAGAGAGAGAAATTACCCTCATGCCACTCGGTAAGGTTTTTTCCCTCTCAAAGGTGTGAATATAAGTGTCAGAAAACAGGAAGTCTTATAAGATGGCTAACCCATCCCTGTGTGTGTGTGTGTGTGTGTGTGTGTGTGTGTGTGTGTGTGTGTGTGTGTGTGTGTGTGTGTGTGTGTGTGGTGTATCGCAAACACATGGGGCCCCCCTGCAGGAAGTCAAGCGGGTCCCTCCTTCTGAGGTTCCTCATATTATACTTTTATTTTAGACCCAATTGTAGAGCATATATCAAGGCAAGAGATGTCCTCTGATCCTTTAAACTTGTTATTGCATAAAAGAAAATGGCTTACTTTTTTAGTCTTTACTAGATGTAAAATGTGAACTTCAGAGTAGTATTAAGATATAGGGCTTAAACTTAACTATTTGTCCTGAACACACCATGCACTGAAATGCTTGAACCAGTGACTGTAAGCCTATGGCAGGCAACCATTAGGCATATTCTTTTAAAATAGCCAAGGCAACTATTGTTATTTTGTTTTATTTTTTTAAGCATAAATGGCACCTATGCGCAAAGCAGCACAACGCTAAGATTTGCATAAAGAGAACAATACAATTTCAAACTTTGAAATGGGGCAGGGCCGTTTGGATGGATGGACACACCTGCCTCGAGGAGGCTGCGGGGGTGAACTTTACCTCTGTGTGGTAAAATACATACCATGCCATGTCGATATCACCCTCTGTATCTCTTTAGCTTCATCTCTCTGTGTGTGTGTGTGTGTGTGTGTGTGTGTGTGTGTGTGTATGTATGTGCATGGCTTGAGTCTTTGTGTTTGTTTGGCGTTTGGCCTATGCAAACTTGGCTTGTAATAAATCTATCTGTGTGAATGTGTTTGAGTGTCCCTTTCATGTGTGTGTAGACGTGTCTGTGTGTGTGTGTGTGTGTGTGTGTGTGTGCTGCCTGCTGACGAATGCTGATGAATGTGTGTGTGTGTGTGTGTGTGTGTGTGTGTGTGTGTGTGTGTGTGTGTGTGTGTGTGTGTGTGTGTGTAAGAGAGAAAGAGAGAGGTCTATGTGAATGTGTCTATGTGACTGTGACTGTGTGGTTTTGTGACCACATGCTTGAGCAACAGCACTTACACCTACCCAGAATTTCTGAGGAAACATTAACCCCTTACACACATGTACACACACACACACACACACACACACACACACACACACGCACACACAACATTACCACCCAATATGCCCAACCCCCACCCCCCCAGTGCAGCATGCTGCAAGCCCCAACTCCCCCCGCCCCAACTCATAGTACATAAAACCACCACTACACACACCACAACAGTGTATGTACATTTACAGCTGTGTGGACTAAGGCCATGTCCACACAGGAACTAGCCTGACACGCCAGACTATATCATAAGAATGTATAGTCTGAAGACCACTGATAGACTGTACCTCAATGGAGGGGCGGGTGATTGTGTTGTCTTTCAAACTGCCTCTCCACGTAATAGGCTAGCGTTCCGGCCAGTGGTACCAGCTGGTATATCAAACTTTTCCCGTAGCCCGTCGGTAACACGGCAAAGACATCTTTTTCAGAACGAAAAACTTCAGTGCACTTTCTTGTTTCACTTTCAAAGAAAATGACAAGTGCAATTCGTCCAAAACTAAAGCCAAAGACGATTCCGCTCTGGTTTGAGCAGGGCTGTCGTCATCGTACAAAGCCTGCCTTACGATTTCCTGTACACATACCGCGCTGTGATTGGTTATCCGCCGCCAGAGGAAGGAGACAACGGGTTTCTATCAGTGGCCTCTAGACGTATCCTCTGTGCAAATTCAAATTTGCTACCGCTAGGGGTACGTCTAGAGTCTAGGCTACACAAGCAAGTGTTGAAGACATAAAAGAAACACTCCATCCCTATTTTAAAAGAAGTTAACCTGTTCGGTTGGGGTACTATTTTTGTGTGGAAGTAGATCTAAAAGGCTGCTTACTGTTATTATAGTTACCATTCTAAAAAGCATTGATATGGAATGGTGGTGAAACTTTTTAACAGAAAAACATCTCAGGTAGCTGGTTATACGAAAGTAATGGGCACCCTATCAACCAATCAGAGAAGAGAATCACATTCTGAAGGGAGATAACAAAATGAAACCAAATCGATTGATAGCTGCCATTTCGCTATCTCGGTCTAAGTTGTAGAAAATTCTGTCATTGTGGTGAGTATTAATAGCTCTCTGTGAAACAGCAAGGCTATGTGTTGATTCACTCCGGATTATAGCTTTAAAGCTTTTTTTTTTTTTTTACCACTGGTCAAAGAACAAGCTTGCGTCCTGCCATCCCATTCATTTAGAAGCAGCAGAAGAGAGTAACCTTGACCAATGTTCAATTATTTACACCTGGAAAAAGAGTGGCCTCAAGCAGCTTAGACACCTATTAAGTGTGTTAATTTATTAGCAAGAACAAAGGGAATGGAGTTACTAGCCTATATAATTCTGTGACGTTGTTGAATACTTGGTATGTTATCTTTCATCTATTTTTTTTTTAAAAAAAGACACATAAATGTTTTACAATGACTGACAAATGTTCATAGAAAATCTCATACAAATGAGATGCAGGTAACACAAAAGATTATTTTAGTGCTATATATTCGGCATTATTCTCCTGTGGTGCTCCTTTAGATATAACACAGCACTGTAATGTTAATGTGCTGAATGAAAGTACTCAGTGCTGTCTTGCCACCCATGCAGCTCAGCTCCACATTCAGGGATTGTTCAGATAGAGACAGAGAAAAGGTCAGATGGCCCCTGAAGAGAAACACACACACACACACACACACACACACACACACACACACACACACACACACACACACACACACACACACACACACACACACCTGTGGCAGAAGAGTGTATGTTAATTTGGAAAGGGCCTGAATGTGCACTTCCCCCTCTCGCTCACCCGTGGCCCCTCTGGGATGAAGTGGACGTGTGTTTAGTGTGAGGCTTCCTGCCCTTCGAGGGATGTTGTCTTGTCTGTGTTGCTTTGACACAACCCCCAAAGGGAGGCCAGAGAGCCTTTTGGTCTCTGCAAGCTGCAAGCTGCAGCAAAAAAAAAAAAAAAAAAAAGAAAGAAAGAAAGAAAGAAAAAAAGTCCATTATTTTGTCCAGTGCTGCCTGCAACCTACACAGACTCTCCTCAAGCCACTAAAAACATGTATGCACACTTTCTAAGAAATGCCCCTCTTTTACTCAGATGTGCATACCACTGAATAGTGCAAACAGACATGATTCATGAATAGGATTTAGTACAAGTCATGAGAAAAAAATCTACAGTGTATCCCTGTTTGTAGGGAGTCTGTCTCTGGGCTGTTGCATGCATAATGACTCTTAGCTCTCATCCCCTTTACTATGCACACGACCACCACCACCACCCCAGTAGCAGAAGGTGAGCACATATTATTCTAATGTTCACCTTGTTTGCATCTCAAATGTTTGTTAATGATTCAGGTGTTGAGACAATTAAATCCCAAGTCAATTATGTAACCCTCATATGGGGTTAGGGTATTAAGAGATTTCTGCAGCTAAATCATTGAACCTGTGCTATAATTATTAAATAGTGGCATAGAGGAATGTTTTTTCCTGATCATTACAACAAAAAATATGAAATAAAAACAAAGCAAATAAAATAAACATAACAGGAAAAAACAAAAAACTCAATAACAAATTAGATAAAGGAATTTGCAAAAAAATTATCAAATTATTACAATATTCTGATTTTTAATCTTCAGAAAACGCTTTTTATTAGATGCACTGTTAACAATTACTTGACTTACAGTTGATATGATAGACATGTCCCAGTGTGTTTCTGTCTCTCTTAAATGTTTAACCTCTGTAGTTTTTCTTGCCCTCTTTTCCTACCCCTATACCACCCCTACTACACCTTCAATAATCTTATGGAGGACCAAGATGGGTGTCTAGCTGTGGTTACTTGTTGCTTGTTTTGCTTTTGATCTCTAATTCCCTGATAATCAAATAATGCTAGTGACGCTTTACTATAAAGATCCATAGTAAGAACAATGTTGCCATTTCATGACAGTGTGTTTATTGATTATTTATTAGCAATTATTGATACCGAAAAGCTACAATCAGTAAACAAACTGGCTACTTTGATATCTAGTGGGACAAATGGTACTGCAGTGCAGTGCTTGTTCCAATGGTATATTCACTGCTAGAGACTCCATCACTGCAGTTGCTATGCACTTGTAATATCATATGGCTGCAGAGAGAGGCCATGATTTATTCACCCTCTGTTTGTCCAGCTGCGCACCCCAGCACTGATGCTTGAGGCCTGCATGCTCGGAGAAGGAGATCGCCAGAGCTCGTTGCCCCTACTTGCTTTTGTCCAAGAGAAAACTAATTACCTGATGAATTTAATTCAGGGTCCAGGGAACAATCTGTCAAGCCCAAGGGTGAGGGGCTAAACAAAGTACACTACTCATGTGAATTAAATGCAATCAGCCAGTGGGCCAGAATAGATCATTTCTGTTCACATATTATTAATATTCTCCTTTTTATCCCCGTGTAACCCTATAGCTTACTTACAATCATGTCTATCTTAATGCAAATTTCCATTCATCTTTAGTATCGCTGTGTTGCGACAGACACACATTAGTGTACAAAATGGCTCCAGTTTTGTCTTAGCTATGAGAGAGAGAGAGAGAGAGAGAGAGAGAGAGAGAGAGAGAGAGAGAGAGAGAGAGAGAGAGAGAGAGGCCTATATGTAATGCAAAGAAAAATCTTGTAAAGGGGTTAACATAGCAAGTTCTAAATATAACTTCATGACTAGCTTAAGGCTTTTTTTGTTCACTTAACCCACTCCCTCAACAAGCACTGATACTTTTTTTTTCCTTTGGATAGAATAACATAGTAACATGCTTTTATTTCTTTACCCACTTTCAGTTAAGGAGAAAACAGACAAATATTCCTGTAATACTCCTGTAATATGCCATACCATAACTGGAGATATGGGTTTCACGTGCACTGATTTGAAGATGGTTCTGGAAATTTCCAGAACTTAGTTTTGTTCTTTCTGTCTTTTAAGTTTGGATATATTCCAACAGTGTTCTCATGAAAATTCATGAAGGAATAGCCAGTGACGTGACAGAAATTTGACTAAAACTATTTGAATATTTTTGGTTTACCAATTGGGCCATGAAACGTATGCACTATGTTTTCCTTTCAAAAAGAAGTGAGGGACTATTTTACAAAAGATAGGCCTACCATTTATGATCAAATAATATATGAAATTACAATTAGTTATGAATAATTTAATGGTGTCAATAAGGCCTGTGTATATTTTTTTGTTCTTTGACTAAAAAATGAACCAGGATTTGCAGACACACATTGTTTTAGCTTGAGCGACTCCATCCACCTCTGCAGAAAATAAATAAATATAAAAATAAAAACTCTTCTATGGAGGAGTGGGAGTTTCAGGTATTAGACTTTAAACCCCGGCTCTGATGAGCTCAGCAAAACTCAGGCAGACGAGAGGGAAAAGGCTTTAGTCCTTAACTTACACAAATGGAGTGGTACTCTGCATTAGATCTGATTCAATTTATGCATCAGCTACAAGCCCAAGTTTAAGTCTGTGAATAACTTTGAATAATGGTGCATTATAAAAATGGCAGTGAAGTTTGAACCACTTCTAAGGTTAAATAATGAAGTCCTCCAGAACAGCTTTCATGTCATTGTTTTAAAACAAATAATCAACAAAGAAAGGGGGAAAAAATAAACAAAAAGGGAGAGGAAGGGAGAAAGATCATATGGATCTGTACATAAACTGTACATATGGACGGTCATCACACTGGCTATCTCAGATATAATGTCACACACTAATGTGGCACTTGCTAACATTCTGTATTTATTGCACTGTAGTTCAAACATAAGATAAAAATGGTACATAAACAAAACATAACTCTGAAAAACAATACTTTAATATGAGTCATCTCTACTCATATTAGAAATCAGAATCAGAAAGCTGCTATATCCCCATTTGATGACTAAGTACTAGGCCTATTTTACTGGCCACTAGTGGACAGAGATGTGGACTCATAAGCTTTAATGTTGGATGATACCTAGGGTAGAGTATTATGTGGTGAGACAAAATCACCCCATCTTTAGATTCTTGATCTACTCTTTTCCATAGCATTTATCTAAAGTTTGTAGCCAATAGATTCTTAAGAGACTTAAGTTTTGAATTATCTTTTTCTTCTCAAGGGGAAAAAGCTATCAGTGTACACTGTTGTTAAACTATATCATATAAATAAGCAGTATATTTGCAAATTTAGACATATTTATGTAGGCCTAGCTTTAAAAGATTTCACCTCTTACCACTTTATTCAGTGAGATTAATGATCTGTAATCCTGAAAGCCGTTTTGCTGTCCTTTGTTAAATTTGAGAATGCTGATTTTGCCCATGAGTAGAAAGTACTTACATCATCATGTCTTACAAATCTACACACATGCACATGCATGCATATGCATACACAGCATGCTTTCACAAACACATGCATGCATTTACTTTATTTCATTATGCAGTTAAAAATACTGCATGGCTTTACAGCACTTTGTGCCAACATGCAGAAAGCAGTTGCCTGTAAAGCCTGTTCGTAGTGGGTAATTTGCATGTTGGCATGTTTAAATAAAGAAGCACCTACAGGACATACATGTATGTTGGGGCGAAACAACATAAAATATGAATGTGCGCCTGGTCATGACCAAATGAGTGGAAACAGTGCTGGTTACAGCAGGATTAATTTCTTATTCCCAACCCCCTGAGGTGAAACCCAACTCATATAGATAGGGGAAAAGTCTCTCTCTCTCTCCCTCTCTCTCTCTCTCTCTTTCTCTCTCTCTCTAATGTGTACATCGTGCTATATGATATACTCATAGGGGTGTGTGTCTAGTTAATGCTGTGATGATGGTTGTGCTCCTTGTGCAGTGCAAATAGATTGAAAAATGAAATGAAATATTAACAAGAGCAGCATGTATAAGGACTCAAGAGGCAGGCTACAAAATAGACCATCCCTGCGGGAAGATAGTGGTCCTGAGGGTCTTAACTAATATGACCACTGAAGAGGCCTGAATTCATTAAATTTAAACAAGTGGTGAGTTCAATGGTTGACATGCAAGAGGTTGCTTCCCTCAAAAACAGACATTGCTAAAGTGCTGTTAGCTTAAGAACAGATAGCCTGCAGTGCATGAGTAAATTAATAACTAAAGAAAATATATGCGCTTTATGGAAACCACACATCATTCATGTTGTTTAAAAATGTATCTGTGACAGATCTGTGGATGTCAAATAGATTTAAGATCAAGATGATTTTTTTTTTCTTTCTTTTTTATGCCTGCCTTGGCTGACCAAATTCTGCTCTTTTTTTTGCTAATGCTAAACACATGCTATATCCACACACGTCCACACACCCATGTCTTCCACAGGTCAGTTAGCATCTGTGGGACTGCTGGTTAATTATTCAAACTAGTTAAATAATGCATCCCTCCAGAGCGAAGATTCAGCAGTGAAGATAAGCATTCAGTGAAAGATGCATGACTGACCACTGAAGTAAAAGGTAAACTGGTCATCTTGGCTTAGCTTCAGTACCCAAGACCATTTTGTGATTGTTTTAGATTAAGGGTCCAAATCTGGTTTCTGTTTTAATTGGCATAAACTGTACTATTGATCTTGTGATGTATTTTGTAAATTTAAAGGAAGTATATGGAGTGAATCAATCCGCCCTGTTATTTCACATTGCTAAGTCCTGTAGAAAGGTATGTAAATGACAGGATTTTCTGCAACTCAGTCCAAATAGTGAAACGGCATCCAATCCTAACTGATGAAAGTTAAGGACATGGAATTTTTGTTTTCATATGGACACATCTACTAGCCTTAGCTGCAAATGTGCTTATTTTGTCTACTTTGTACCAAATGCTGCTGTTTTCATACCTACCGATAGCATTCGGTTTAGCCTCAAAGAACAGGGATATGGACTGACTTACTCTGGACTGTTCCTTTAGAGAGCAGTATGTATTATAAAAGCAGCCTTGTGCTTGACAAACAATACACATCACTTTTTTCAAACATCTCCCTTTGAACCATACAAAACAATCACTTCAAATGAAATCACTTGACTGTCTATTGTTAGAAATCAATTGCCTTATATTCCTCTTTTTCACTCAATTGTACTCGCTGTACTCTCACAAAGCAAGTACAATGTGTGTCTTGTTATTTATCTTTGCTCAGTTCAATTTATAATCCTGACAGCGCATTTGTGATGTATGTCTGTAATTGCTCCTTAAGTGCATGATATTCTTTCCTGTCATGCTTTTTTTTTTGTATATTTATAATAGTGTTATTATATTCTCCATATTTACAGCATCATAAAAGGAGACAGGGAATAAAATGTTCTTGCTGTGTCGTTGCCAACGGCTCTTCTGCTCTTACCTGCAGTGTTGTATGCCAAAATGGCTATACTAAATTCACCATGGTATTATAGACTACAGGCGAAGGCCCCCATGTTGTTTCATTCCTTTTGCTGTTACTCATAAATTACACAGTCACTGCATTGCAGTTCACTGTGATTGTTTTATTCTATTTATCTTATTTGCATGAATGTTCATGTTCATGAATGGTAGTTTCTGCACAGCCATACATCCATTGTTATTGTTTCATATCATTCTGAGACACCAATTTCATGTTAATTTATGTTTAGACAATATAGTATTGCAGAAAGCCTGTGTATAAATTTATTCTATAAATTTGTATAAATGATTTTGCAATATCAGTACAGTTCTTTTCCTTATTGCCCCATGTCTAGTAACAATATTAATTATCATTGTATGCTAAGATAATTGTTTTCCTTCTGTCTGTTAATTATACACTGGTCCTTTTTAGTCAGCCATTGCAACTGTGATTGAGTGTATATTAAATCTACACGTGTCATCACCATGTATAAAGTGGGTTGCATGAATGCCAGATGACATGTGAAGTTGGAAGACAGTGGGGTCAATCAACTTTGATAGCTTGTTGACTGGCTAACCTTGTGGGTTTTTTTTTTTAAAGGTGATTGATTAGCCTACAACATGCATGTTGTGTCATAGATATACATGTAAAACTGCCGAATGAATGGTCACAGAAGCTGGTATTCTCACAGGTGCTTAAATCTAAAAAAGTGATTTACTTCATGGATTTCAACCTGCACTAAGCACTTTTTGGGACTTGGACCAGGGAGATGATAATGTGAACATATCTTCTATTGTACTTATAATGTGTTTCTCTAAAAGGTAAGGGAGAATGTATAGCATAATTTATTTTCTGGTGTCTCATCTGGTGTCACCATGTTTTTTACTAGCTTGCCTATCAATACGCTTGCTATAGAGCTGATATGAGCATGTTTGGGCATGGTAGCTGTCCTTGGTCCTGAAATGTCTGAGATGGAAATAGCTGAGAGTAAGAGCAACCCAAACCTGAAAGCTACTGTTTGTATATGTGTACAGTATCTCTCTTTTTTCATTCTGAGAAACCTTTTTTCTATTAACCCATTATTATTATTATTATTATTATTATTATTATTATTATTATTATTATTATTATTACCAGTATTATAAAAAAAGAGCACTAAAACAACTCATTTCATTAAGGCAGGTGTCCCTTGGGACCCCAGATGTTAAGAAATGGCCCTGACTGCTACAAGGTATTTCCCTGCCTGACACTGCCAAAGCATATGTTAACACGTTTCGGCTGACAGCCTTTGGCAGAGGTCAGGAACATCTAGGGAAGGACGCATTCAAGCTGATAAGCTGGACAGATAATTAGTGAGGGAGAAATTACTTAATTATTACATTCCAAAATACAAAAGTACTGCCATATTTTGACAACCATGATATCTAATGAGAAATACGACCATTAAATAAAGCACATTCATCTGTTGCAGGCTTATAAATGGACTGAAATAATTCATCAAGCCTGAAGTTGGACTCTTATGCTACACAAGAAGAAAGTTAAAACACAAAAATTGAAAGACTATAATTAAATCTCTTTGTTTGTTTCCTTCAGTCCAGAATGTGTGTATATTTCTTGTGCTGTCTGCACATTAGCATTTAGTTTATCCCCTCTTGTGGACACTATGCATTTCGTGTACTTTATGGGTGGTAGTGTAACTTGCAGACGGACTGATATATCCCTTAGAGTAGGAGAGAGAGTTGGCATCTGTTGAACAGTGGCAGAGGGAACAGTAACTACAGCAGGGAGTCCCAAGGGTGCTAAATGGAATCCCCAGTCTGTTGTTTAGGCAGTCTACTCAACAGGAGTCAACAGTCTACTGAGCAAATAAAGACAATTCTCCCTCTCTCTCTCTCTCTCTCTCTCTCTCTCTCTCTCTCTCTCTCTCTCTCTCTCTCTCTCTCTCTGTCTCTGATGTGTGTACTGAGGCAGGAAAAATGAGACAGTAACAACAAAAAGAAAAAGGTATCCTGGGAAATGGCCAAGGCAGACACCATTTCATTACAAGAGCCAGTAATGAAAAAGGTGTCAAGGTCACTCCAATTGTCTGTTTATAAACTGCCGTAAACTTAAAAAAAAAAAGACTTTAAAAAGGCTCACAACGAGGCCTTTATTTGCAGGTTTTGACTGAATAACTAAATTGAACTTACACCTTTTTGTCAGGTGCAGAAAGCAGTCATGTCTAACAGATGTTTTCACAGCCAAGACAGGATGCCAAAATAAACAAGCAACTTATTCGGAAAACATTACCTCACATAACCTGCACGCTCTGGACATTTTTCAGTGATGACAGCATTATGTTTCTAATCACATTAGCATAGTGAGTCCTGTGCTTGATGGGAGCTAAAGCAAACATGCCATAATGAGTAGAGGCCTTTAAAAGACTTCACATATTGGGGCTTCAAATTTGCATAAAGTTTGCCAGCAGCAAAGTACTAGTGGAAAGTTCTTGGCCAGAATGTCCAAAGACTGCAGGGACAGGATAGGCTAATGTAAAGCAGCTCACTTGTGTTGGCCCTGAACTCCTCCCTAAGATACAGTACATTGGTTCCATATTGTTCATACAGTGTGAGCCTAGACCTCATCATGACCTCAAACTTGCCGTAATTGGCTTGAATCTTGGTTGACGGAAATTATGCATTTCTCTTCTTTTTTTTCAAAACAGAAGGAATACTGTGATTCCTGACAGAAATTGTACTGAAAATGTTTTAAGTGGTCTACTCTGTTACTAGATGGCAAACTTACCAATTCTTCAGTCATACTGTATATTGAAGGTGCTACAAAACAGACCTTTGCATGTTGATTGCATGCTATCATAGTTTATTAAACCATAAAAAAAAAATAATGAATATATAGCCAAAGCCAGTATTATTCTATCGTGTTCTTCACTCCATTTTGATCCAGCAGATCTCGTCAGTCAGACGGGCTCAGGCAGAGGTCATGTTGAACGCGGCTACAGACAAACAAGCACAAATCATCCCCGTGACATAACCACCAAGATGGGTTGACAGCCTGTCACTACTTTGGGGGTCACATCGACACATAACTTTATATTCCGTTTCTAAAATTATCAGTCTTTGAATGTCAATAATGTTATTACCATTTGCGAGTACAGTGAATACAGTTGTCCCTACACTGAATTGAATTGTTGACAATTTTCTAGTCTGTTTAATCATGCATTAATGAGAAGACAGCCAGTCCACAAATAACAAGATGTCATGTACCAACGTTTGCCCATCATCAAGAATCACTCACTCTCTTCAGCGAAAAGGCTGTCACCGAAGCCCCCTTACCAGCAACAAGACAGACAGTTTCACATTACCATGAAGCAGATGCAATTTGTGTGCATAAATGTCAGAATATCAATGGATGTAATCCACAGAGATGGTGATTGAGGAAACTCATTCAAATTTTGGCTGCTTTCCCCTAGTCTATTACTTGGAGACCCGCTTTGTCAATATAGTTGGATGGACAGGGGTATTTTTGGAAATGGTTGGAATTGGTTGGGGGGCAATGAAAACAATGCTTGTGAAATGAAAATAAACAAATCTTCCCAAAAATTCGGTTAGCTGGTGTCATGATTGTGAAAATATTTAAAAACATTTTACATGCTTACTTCTCAAATCTGTGTAAATGACACATAATCTGATTAAAAATGAATATATCCTGTAAAACATAAAGTGATTAGAATAAATCAGAGATTACATGAAACTGCAGAAGATACTGTATACAGTATGTTGATACTGTAAGATATACAGTATGTTGATGCACCATGAATGCATAATTGTTACGTAGAAATAGTGTAATGTCTTTTTTGTCATTGTACAAGTGTGTCTGTGCATGTTCTTTGCCAATTCTTGGGTTTACAGATAATGACCACTGATCAGTCCAGTCACATTACCACACAGAAAAACACATTTTGTGAGTTTGCTATCATTTGACTGGAAGCTCTTAGGTTTGGCCGAGAAATTGTGTTTACAATGACGTAGAAATGTATGCGCCTAATTATATACTGTGTGCAGACTAAAAATATCATCATTTAGAGAGTGGTGACAGCTGGAGTGCAGGATTCTGTCTGAATATTGACTTGGAAATCAATGAAATCAGTTGTTGGTTAATCCCGTAAGCACATTGACATTACTAAATTTAACATGTTTTGACCTTTGCAGTCTTTACTGTGCCTGTCCATCTGCATCATAGAGTTGGTACATTAGAGTGATGAAGACTGGGTGATTATTTCACACAAACAAACACACAAATTGATATTTGAAGCTTCTTGTTTTCACAATATTGTAGACCTATTCCTCATTTTCTGCTTGCTGTGCTTGTCCACCAGTGGGGCACAATTGGAGAAAGGTTAACATGGCATCATCTCACTCTGCTATTAAACGCGTTACGCATAGCAGGTGTTTGTAGATTAATTAAGCAGTTTTGCAGTCTCTTTTAAAAGGCTCATCTAACCCTAGGTTGAATGAAGGATCTCTCAGCAGCCTCAAGTGTTGATTGTCCAGTTCACTCTTGCAGAATACAACACATCAGGTAGGAGGAAACGGTAGTGAAATTGAATATAAGCAAAATCACATTTATTAGCGGATTGTCAGTCAACATCAAGTAATCAGCCAACGGTGTCAAATCACAAGACCTACTTAATCCCTATGGCTCATTGGTAGAAGTACTGAGGAAATCTATTTGCTGCCACTAGGATACATCTACATCTCTAGGCTATATACAGTTGATATTGACATAATAAAGGTAAATTATCTTTACTTGAAACAACTGAGAAAGAGGAAGACAAAGACAAAGGCAAAGGAATGGTAAAGGCAAAATACTTGACAGCTACAGTATATGCATCAGAAGGACAAACATGGGCTGTGTTTTTAAAGAACACCTCCTCAGAGGAGAATTAGAGGTATTTTGTGAGCAACAGGGCATCCAGACTGTGGCTACACTACCTGTGGCCATAAAAAGGCAAGCATCCTGGAGGCACTGGCAGATGTTTGGCAGACACAACATTAAACCATCTGCATTTAGCATTTCGATTTTGTATCAAAAGCACTACCAAAAAGGAACTGGGCATTTTTGGTGAGCTGCAGGGGGTGACAGAAGACCTGGACCACCGCCACCCCACTTGGCTTGGGGACCTCAATGGGCAAAACATGAGTGACCGGCCCTGCAGCTGCCCGGAGGCCACTGGCTGCATGGTCTGTGAGAGAGTAATGACATCAAATCAGTTGTGTTTGGCTTTTTCAATTCTGTGTCAACACACAGACTCTGCTCCCGTCTCTCTTCTGTCTGATTCACACACTTGCTTCCTCCAGAGACTTGTGTGCAGCGCTGGACACTGTCAGAGGTCTTCAGTACTCTGTGGTGGCAGGATGCAGGCCTCTAATAAGCAGCCATTCTCCAAATGCCATGTGACATTTCTGCTCTAAGTTTGATCTGGTGTGATATTCCAAATAAATACTGTTTAGATGGTCTAGAGATGGTACAACAATCGTGCACATTTCAGTGCACGATTTAGTGTAGTTTCTTGATGTTTAAAGCTCTTACCGTAATACCCAACCCAGTAAAATACACAAACTGTTCATTATCCCTACGGTTTCACAGTTGCCACATCTGCGCTATGTGGTTTTGCTAACAAATTGCCCATTTTGATGGCTGAACAGGCTTGTTTGCAATCACAGGCTAAACAGGATTGTTTGCAGTTTGTTCGTGTCACTAGTGCTAAATGGATAGTTGCTATGGTTAAAAGCAGGTTATTGGTCCACCTGTTGTTGTCAAGCACCATATCCAAAGACTTTTATCCCATATTGGCTTTTGTAAAATCACAGTTTCCAAATGCAGTGTTTAGAAACACCTTGGTTACAAGTTACAATGTTGCTGTACTGTGAATGTCTGCCAGGCCAATATAAAAACTCTGTAACAGTTCACATAACCTTTACAACAAGTTAGGCGAATATACAAGTATAACAAGGCCAGAGAAATGGACCTACTTCATAGGTGTGCAGTCATGCCACAACAACCCCCTGATGTATCTATTCTGTGACCTCTTGTTGACATTTATGGGTACATGAAAGTCTTTTTTTTGTTCCAACACAGATCTCTGTAGAAACTAACTTCCTTAGAGAACTCCTGGCAGCTTGTGCTAGACTGCGGATGCCAACAAACCCAACATCCAGTAGTGTGCTATGGGTCCCAGTCAACCCTCCCATGCACTTTATCACTCTGTCTGCAGACATCTCCATTTGGTCTCCATTAGCACCACTGCACATTGTGAACATGCATTTCCTGGGACATTGTTTTCTGCGGTCGGTCGGGATGCGTTTATTTATAACCAGTTCCCTGTGCTGCTTTCCTATGTGCATGCATAATGCATTCTAGCCAAAGCCCTCTTTGATTGGTGTCACCTGTCATCCGGATGGATTGGCCTGTAATTAATCTAGTGTGGACAGATAGATCTTTGGGGGAATGTCTAAAAGGCTTGTAATTAACAGAGTGGTGGTGGAGAAAAAGCCATGTGCGAGAGCTTCGGCGCGATACAGACCCATTCTTCAGGGCTGTGTTAGTGCAAGGGTGGGGCTCATGCCTCTTCATGTATAGGGGTCTGGATGCGGCTTGATTGTTAACCTGAATAGAAAGGGCCTGCACGTCTGAGGCAGAGGCACAGTTTCAGGAAGAGATAGGATAATATGCCAGCAGAAATATGCTTAATTACACCATCACTGAAAGTGTGTGTGTGTGTGTGTGTGTGTGTGTGTGTGTGTGTGTGTGTGTGTGTGTGTGTGTGTGTGTGTGTGTGTGTGTGTGTGTGTGTGTGTGTGTGTGAGAGTAAGGGGGGGGGGGGGGTCATCACAAGTCATGTGCAATTTCCTGTGTTAGCATGTGTTTCCATCTGTATCAGTGTATGTGGTCATGTACACACTCCGATTACTGCACACTCAGACATGCATGCAAAATTCTGCCAAGTAAGTTTTAAACAAACACACTTTAGCTAAAAGTTCACAAAGTTCATTTGGTTTGTTTTGGTGGGTTTTATACGACTATTTTCTCACAACTTAATTTGACAGTCAGACTTTATGGCCTCCCCCTTAACACTGTGCCTTATAAGAAAAACACAGGGCCTCGGTGTGCAATGTGTGGGTTATATGCACCGCACTGCTAGTCAGAGGAGTACTGCAGGGAGGGTGAGAGAGGGCTTGGCTGCTTGGCTGGAAACTGGAACCACAAACAAGGCAATTAGACTCCTTATAGATCAGTGCAGAAGCTCCAAAGCCATGGGGAGATGTCAAACAGGAAAAATACCCTCCATATTTATCCTCCATTGCCCAGTGTTTTAGCAAGCTTCCACTTCCTTGCACAAGAGGGCGAGTAATTGTTTTAAGAAAGCCAAACAGCATGCAGCTGAAATTATCATTGAAAAATGCTTGTAAAATAGCAGTGTTTTCCCGGCAAACGGATTGGCTAATGTATGGTACATGAAGGTTATAGGCTATTAGGCTCTTACCAAATTCTCAAAAATTTAGTTGACGTAAGAAAATATAATTGTGCAGAAAAACCAGCCAACAAATAAAGTTGCATTTTTACTTGGCTCTTACTGAAAGTGAATAATGTATGCATGACATTTCAGAAATATGATGCAGTATGCAATGATTCTCTATGATTGTTTTTAATTTCTGCAACTTATTTGTAACAAAAATATACACACATCTATGCCTTCTAACATTAAAATCATCATCTTTGACACTTGCACCCTTCTGTTCAGCTCATCCACTGAGCTCACCTGTAGTGGCAGTGCTTTCTCTGGCAAGTGTTGTTCTCCATGGATAGAGAGAGACTGATAATTAAGGGGTCGAAGACCACAAACACTCATCTGGAGATGATGAAGGAGTTTATATCTCCATGCTCTAATTAAAATTTATTTGATAATGTGCATTTGTTTTGTTGCAGGGTCAATAAGCTTGAGAGTAAATATTATAAGCCTAGTTAATTTGAGGCTCTTGTGTTTCCTTGTGTATATGATTGTGTGTAACTATACAAAAGTGCAATTTGATAGAGGCTCCAAATAAGGAAACAAAATCCATCCAGGTGTGCACGCACACGTGCACCCACACCCACACACACACACATGCGCACACATACATACACACAAACACACAGACACACGCACACACTCACATACACATGCACAGGCAGGTACGCTTACTAATCGCCATGTTGGATTTCATTTTGACAGTGCAGTAGCTGTCATTGTCAATGGAACCAAAGCTATAAAAAAAATTCTGCAATACTAAAAATACCCTTGCCATGGCCCTTTACTCAGATATAATCTGTCAATCATTCAAAAACCCCTTTGTTGCAGAAATTACATTTAATTCCATCACAATTTTATTCAATATCATTAAGGGTTTGGGGGAGAAGCATGCATTTAAAGCAGTGCAGTCCATTATTCATTCAGTAAATAAATGAATTAAATTGATTGAAATGAATAATTAGAAAGGAATCATTGTTTGACCTACCAGCTGTCTGGGTAGCCTATCCAAAGTACTAGGACAAGCCATTAACTCAAAAAGAGTAGACCAATAAGAAAAAAGTAACAAGACAGAGGAATAACTTAAAAAAAGAAGAATCACAAATGCCTCCTTATCATCTATTGTGTGCATGGGTCAACATGACCATTCAATTCCATTCAGTTGGAGAGAGAGAGAGAGAGAGAGAGAGAGAGAGAGAGAGAGAGAGAGAGAGAGAGAGAGAAATAAGAATCTCATCTCAGCAGATGACATTGCCCTCTTTCGCCTTTAGAAAAATAAATAAATTCAATTCAATTTTTCAATTCAATTTTATTTGTAGAGCGCTCAAATACAGTACATCGTCTCGCGGCGCTTTACAGACCGGGAAGCATCCATGAGAATCAGGGGCAAGGAAAAACTCCCTCGCTTTGTAAATAATTTGTTTTGTAGGAAGAAACCTTGGGCAGATCCACGCCTCATGGACTCAGCCTACCTGCCTGGGGCCTAATAAAGTATCCGTAAAGTCTGATGCATAGATTGACCATGGTTAACACAAAACAGTATGAGTACTGAATGTAGTCAGAGATGATATACATATAGTTTGTGTGACAGTCAGGGCCAAGGGATGGAGTCAGTAGTTTGAGTGTGGGATTAGTCAGGCCAGTTCCATCACGGGCCTCAGAGAAAAGGGGAAGATGGTCCTGGTGTGTGGCTAAATAAATAAATAAATAAGATGAAAAAAATGGACAGGAAGAGAGAGAAATAAAAATAAAGTAAAATGTTAAGCTAAAGCTACGACAATTAAACTTCCATTTGAGACTTCTTTTTTATTTTTATTTTTTGTAATTTTCGGAGTTCAGAGTCGACCATTGGAGAGAAGGACTAATACATGTAGCCATATGGTCATGTTTTAGCCTGTAGTTTAATAGTTTCTCAAATGAGCAGTGTCTAATCTGAGATGATTCCTCAAAATATGCTGTCCATTCTGACTGAATTATTCATACCATGTGCATCTGAAAATCCACATACATTATTTTTCAGTTGGTATATCTGATATGCAGTATAGCCTTGAACAAGATTACAATAAATCATGTGGTAAACATAGTTCTTAGCAAAAGACACTGCCATCATCCCATTTCAGTAGCAGCACTGACAGCATCAGGGATGAGTTTATCATAACCCTGCTGTGCCAAATGACACTCTGGCATTGCCCCCAGAGCCATGCAGCACAGCAGGGCCTCTGTGCATTTAAGACTACAGCATGTGTTTATGACAATGTGCTTTCATCCTCCACTATGACCTGCTATTTACTTCTAATGGCCTGATTTTCTCTGGACATCTTCAAATAGAATCGGCCAATTTACTTTCCCAGAGTGCACTGCAAACACATCAGCAGTTGAGGCCAAGATAACGGGCATGAGCTTTTTTTCTCGCTGTTCTTGAAATATATTCTTAAAAAAAAAACATCTCTTTATTCACATTCAAACAGTCAGAAGTCTAACAAAGTGACAAATCTCACTAACACACCGACAAATTACCGACATTGGTATTTTCAATATTAGAAGGGCCACTATGTCGAAACTCTAGGGTTTTGTAAACAAACAATGGGCACATTAGTATGAGATAATAAATGTCTTACCTGACCTGAATTATTTGTATGTGTGATGTGGTGCTTAGTCATTCCTCATTCTCTGACTTTTGCCCATGTCCCTCATTAATCTTGCTTTTTCTGTGTCTTGTGGCATCAAAGTGTGGCTACTGCGACAGTGATACAGCTCTCTCTCTCATCGGTGATGTTATTATGGGAGTCATGGCTTCAAATGCATTACAACAAATGATAGGCTAGTTGCTAATTTATCTTTGTGGAAAATATTGTAATGAAAGCTTAAACCTTTACCTGGCTAACTGGCCACTAACCCACACACGCACACACACACACACACACACACACACACACACACACACACACACACACACACACACACACACACACACACACACACACACACACACACACACAATGCACAAGGCTTGATATAAATAATCTGCATTTACATTGCTATAAATGGTTTCAAAACAAACAACACATATAGCTAAAAGATCAATATCTGTTGACACTTGGACACACCCTTACATCTGTACAGTGACAGTGAAACGTGCAGTATGGTGGTGCAATGCACCTGCCATACTTGGTGTTCCATTGAGGCAGCAGTCAAACAGGCCTTATGATGTTCGGAAGAACCCTCAACACGTAGCCAATGCCAGAGTGGTGTCAACTGAGCTGTAATACTACATGCCTCATGTCAGTTTGACTCTCAAGGTCCTGTCTGTTTACTCTCATCTTTCAGACTGGGAGCCTGTTTGAGACGAGTGTTTCGTCCTGTCATAGCTGCGATAGAGAGACAGATCTACTCTCTGGCTCTCATTTCGGCTCCAGCTAATTCACACAATACGATCGAGTGAATTATGTCCACACTCAGTCTGGCTTGCTAATTAGTAATTACTCTTTTCGGAATGAACACTGAGCTGATAAGATCTAGCACCTCTTAGTTAATTTAATGCCTCTCCAGCTTTGGTCTTGGAAGAAAAAGAAAGAGCAACTTTACTGGTGTGTTATTCTCCCCAGATGTTTAAACAACATGAAATGTATCCATGTGCGTTACTATACACTCCCATAATATTCAGTACTGGCCCACAGATGTCAGATAAGCTCAAGATGACTAAATAATAAGATTTGATAGCTGACTACATGCCATACAGCTGTCGGTGTAGCAGTGTAGTGTCTACTGATTTCTTAACTCAATTCAACTCAACTCAATCATTTACACTGCTGAGCATGCTGTTTGATCAAGTACCCCACATCATCAACTTTAGGAAGGAATGTCCAAAAATGTATATACTTAATTATTTATTTCCAATTTGCTGACGAATGCCAGTGGAAGAGATAGATATGCAGACCGGCATGTAAGCTGAGCAATTTATCTGTTTCACTACTTCATCCAATCAGATTGCTTGATAGTGAGTGCTTGGTATAAGCAGCTTTGGCTACTAGGCATCTAGCCACACTGTAAAGTATTCTGGGGTTGGGGTGATTTGTGTCAAAGGGCCTGGTCTAACTTTTGACACACTAACTCTATGAATATCTCAAATATATATCATTTTTAATTGTATTCTTACAAGTACATTATATCACTAAAACTAGGTAGAATACTAAAATAGGCAATCTCTCTCTTTCTTTTCTCTTCCTCTCCCTCCTTTTTCTCTCTCTCTCTCTCTCTCTCTCTTACACACACACACACACACACACACACACACACACACACACACACACACACACACACACACACACACACACAAGGAATTCAAGGAGTGGAGGAGCATCATAATCCCTACAGGACCACTGACATTTACATCCAAGTACAAAAACTGTTTTGATCATCAAGACTTTGAAGGAGAAATCCAGTGCAATGCTGCCTTAAGATTGGCATGTTTGGAGTCAGTAGGTACGACAACATAATGGCCGGAAATCATTGCATTAAAAAATCTGAACTCACCCGACAGTTTCAGATACGTCAAAGCCAACGGTAGCGTGCGTTGCTAAACACTGCTAAAAATGCTTCAATTTCAGCAAGATCTCACTATATTTTAACAATTTACAACTTTAAAAAACAACAGAAAAGTATTTTGTTGGGTCCTTAGTGTGACCGACGGTTTATTACAGGTTATACTGCAAGTTATGTGAACTATCATTTCATCTGCATTTTCTCCTCTCTATCGACAGCTGCGGTTGAAAAGACATGTAGTGTCCAGCACCGGTGGGGGGAGTATTGCAAAAAGAGCAGAAAACATATGACAATGTGAAAGTGGCATAAATCAATCCATAGCCCTGTTGTTCAAACTCACCAAGAACTGTTGGTAGGAAGAAGGATACAACATAAACCGAGCAGTGAACTAGTTTCATTTCTCATTGCATTCTGCCCCATTCATTCAGCAGTAGTAGTGATCGGTTTGTTATTTGGTCTATGTAGCATCATGTTTTCTCATTCCCTTTCTTAAAAACATCCTTCAGGTACCTGGAACAACAGCACAATTCAATGACTCACACCAAATTTCTCCTTAAATCCCATATATGATACAGGTGTAAGAAAGGTACAAATACCCAAACAGATTATCACAGACTAAGGGAAGGAACTAAACTTTGTTCATGTGTGCAAGCACTGGCTACAGAAAAGTGACCTTTGATGTAACGTGGTGCAAAACTAACCTTTCATACCGTAAAATAACTTGGTTTTGAATTTGTGTATAGCCTACTAGTATTACAGTTTCTGAGATAAAAATATACTGCTGTAATTCAGTAATCAATTTATCAGGTAGAGTTTATGTACCTGATGGCCTTTGGGTTCCTCCCAAACTAAGTTGAATAATAAAACAACATAACATGGATATACATGTCATAACATTTTACAATGGATTATTATGCCAAAAATTTTGAAATGCATGTATTTGTACTGCCCTAGAGAACATGTCTGTTTTTTTAATGATGTTAAAATGAATGAGCAGCTGAAAGGCAAACTGGGCATTTTATAGCAGGACAGTAATATTGCCTTTGTGATACAGTACACTGAATTTTGGTTACAGAGCTAAAATGTCTCTTCCACAGTTCTTAAAATTATCGCCCAACTCTTTATAATATTTCTACAAATTGTCCTTTATTATGAACATGTCTGCCTATTTTAAAATCAAAGTCAGGCCATCATTAAGAATTCATTTGAAATGCCACACATTTCTGATTAGAAGCTGGGGAAAGAGTAAGTCAGCGGAGCCCAACAGTGCAGACATGAATGGCCATGAACTGCCTTGCACTCTCGCTCTCTCAAAGGCTTTCATCAATGTGAAGAGGAAATTGCAGCAGTTGTGTGATCCTTTGTGCTTAGAAGTCCAACCAAAGATACTTTAGACTAGACTCTCTAGCCCAACTCACCACCTTCTCTGTATCAGTGCCAATTGCACTGGCAGGATTACTTATATGTACTGAATCAACTTTACCAACTAGAGTACGATGCTATGCTAATCTTCAAATTATATGCATGTATGTATGTATGTACACTCAGCCTCACTCTCTGTCAGGGCTCTTGGCTGAACATGACTGGAGATGTTACATTCATATTTAAAGCCTATAGGTTCAGTCAAGAACACTGATATCTGACATCTGATACCAACGGACAAGGAAGGACTTGTATTCTGAAATATGGGAAATGATGACAATACCATACAGAAAAAAACAACAATAGTTTATTTGTAACCTTATTTTCGTGTATGAACTACAAACTCTGGTTTCTATAATCGATCTTCATCTGTATTTTCTTTAAAGGTCATGAAAGTATGCGTACATGAAAATCACTTTCTTTGTCTTTTACAGCATGTTTCACATTTCCATTTTTCCGAAGAGGTTGGCACATGTAAAATCAAAATTAAAAAAAGTTTTAGTTTTTTTTTTGTTGTTTTTTTTTTAATCGTTTTCTGAATTTTATTCTCAAAATGTATTTTATATAAATCTACCACTAGAACAGCATTCCCTCTCTGACAAGAAAAAGAATGATGTAAAACAAAACAAACAAACAAACAAAAAAAAAACATCAGTCAAACAAACAAACAAAAACAGTCTAATCCCAATTCCTGGCCCAAAATACACAGACGCTCACATGATGCGATGTTACAGAAGGAGTAGCAATCACTAGAATTCACAGCCGAACTCTAAAACATATTTACCAAAATGAACAGGGAGGGGAGCATGTATAGTGAAGAAGCCTCTGAGGTTTACCGAGGTTCCAACATAGACAATCCAGTGTCATCCTGTACATGTACACTCAAATACAATCCAAATGAAATGGATAAACATATCAGAAAGGTTTACAACGGCTCTAAACTCCATGTGAGGATGGTGAACTCTTACGAGTGATGCATTTAGAGGAATGCTGTTGTTGTTGGAATATTATAGAATAATTTCTTCCTGTTCAAATAAATTGTGTGTGGTTTACATTACATGGCACCTGATTCAGCCAGGAAATGAACTAGAGGAACGAATGTGTATTTCTAATTCAGCTGTGTTTAAATGTGTAGAATGTTTTATTGTATTGTCATATATAATGTGTGAAACAGAGTTGGTGTAAAAAAATAGGTTTTGTCGCTGAACAAGGACACACTGTTAAATACAGAGTAAATACAGCTGTGGCTGAAAAATTGTCCAAACAAAATGGATTCCTAATATCTATGAGTTTAGGTGAACATTTAACTTGGCTCAAAAGACAAATTAATTTGAAATCTATTATGAACAAAATAGATTCAGTTAAACAGCACTATTAGCCCAATTTTCCTTTTTCAGAGGGTCCAGTCTTTGGCCTATGGGTGCGGCACAGACCATAGCTCCCATTTCTCTGTGCGAGGTCACTGGTTTCCATGGTGACAGCAACAGTCAATTTTCACTTGGTTATTTATTTTTCATTATAATTAGGTACCTTTTCCTTTTCGAGAGAAAAAAAAAGCATGTGAAAAGGTTTGAAAAAATACTGTTCTTTCATGGTAAAACTTTAATTGAGAAGTGTCTTAAGATATTTATGATAACAGATTATTATGAACAACTTCTCAACTTTTGGACTGTGGAGTAGACAGGACAGTGAGAAACAAGAGTCTCTGGAGATTGTAATTTTCTCTGCCTGGAAAAATGAGCTTCACTTGTTTGGCAACCGCATTATAATTCTCAATTTCTCTTATTTTTCAGGGCTTTTTAAAAATTCCCAGGGATGTCTTTCCTCTTTTGATGGTGCATCTGCTACCCGTTAGTCTCAGGACATTTCCTTTAAAAAAAAAAAAAAAAAAAAATGGAAAAAGAAGAGGAATTCTGAACGACTGATAAGTAAGATGTTGGTAAAGAACCTGGACATCTGCTTAGCAGCTCCGACTACCTGCCAAGTCCCAGAGGCTCATCTCCTTGGCCCAGGATCTGGCATCTCCACCATGGCCTCTCTTCATGGGCTTGCCTACTTGGGAGGCTGGCAGTGGGACACTGCAGCGGTAGCAGCAGCAGCAGGCCTGGACTAAGACTGTGTGAGGTGATTGTTTCAGACAGATGAGAGGCAATGTGTTTGGGAACAGCAGGGGGTAGGAGACAGGAGGGAGAGGGAGAGGGGAAGGGGGCGGGTGGAGGGGTGTCGGAGGGACTGATAAACGGTGCTGATGGAGGTTTGGGGAGTATTTTTGGAGGGTAATTTGCCAGCACATCTGCAGTGGTGTGAGGCTCAGCAGCACAAAGCAATGAGAGCTGAGGCCTGTCAGATGGGGCTAGACTCGGGCTTATAACTGAGTGTGTGTGTGTGCGCGTGTGTGTGTGCGTGTGTGTGTGTGTGTCTTTGTCCCACCCATAGGATTGGTAGCTCGATTAAAGAAGGTCACCTGTGACACCATGACGTCAAATGTGTGTGTGTGTGTGTGTGTGTGTGTGTGTGTGTGTGTGTGTGTGCACACGTCAGAGAGAGAGAGAGAAAGAGACAGAAAGCCTCTGCAGCATTGAGATTGTTGCATCAGTGTTACACTTAGATCTATATTTAATTGTTAGCTCATGAATGTTTATCATCAGGCTTTTAAGAGCTCTCTCTTTTTCTCTCTCTCTCTCTCTCTCTCTCTCTCTCTCTCTCTCTCTCTCTCCTCACAGCTGAGTAATTCAGAGGCTTGTATGTCTCCACATGCCCTGGGTTCTGACTTTTGGCTTCATCTGAAATAGGGGGCATATGCTCATCACTTTGTGTCCCCAATTCATTCACTTGACAAGACCCAAGTGAAAGCCTGCGACTCTGCGCCTGATGCTTGTGAGTGGCAGCCTTAGGGGCGATTCCATGTCGTTATCGGATTTAGCCGCAGACAGAGACCTCGCTCAGAAACTTTTTAAAAGGACCAAGCCCCTTAATCTAAATTAACAGATGGCCACTGGAGATTAGAACAATTAATTTGAGGGCAGAGAGGCGGCTTTGAAAGTGACATGTGGTGGATAATGCCTAAAGTGAGACGACAACACAGATGCTCTGGACGGTGCAAGAAGACAAGAAACAACAGGAGTCATCTCTTGTATCGAAAGTGGGTATGGACTCCTCATACAGAGAATGGTTTTGATGAGATTTACACAGAGTTTAGAAGCATATTAGTAAACCAACCACCCTCATTAGAAATGAAACAAAAGGACAATTAAAAAAGCAAAACATGAGGATATAAGTGCTGAAAAAATAATTGCAAGATACATTTTTTCTTGATTTAACCACAATAGATTTTTTTTTCTTAAATAAATAACTTCTGTTTTGTAAAGACACTTTTGAAACAGTTGACGTACCCTAGTTCCCAATGTCAATGCGTATCCATCATCGCCTACTTATAGATACTGGTCAGTCAGTTTGTTATATTTCTTATTTTTATTTTTTTTTGCCATCTTTTTAATAGTCAATAGTCTTAATGTTCCACTATTTGAGTTCATTTTGATTCTCATTATGAAAACACAAGGTCAGATTTGGGTCTCTTGCACATTGTCTTTCGAGCCTGCACGGATTAGTAAAGGTTCGTGCGCCGAACTGTGTATGGAGTTGATGGTGGACACGTGGTTGTAAGGGGTCTTGAAGTTGGCATTGTAGTGGTTGAGATGCTCGTGCTCAAGCTGCGCCAGAGCCAAGTGGCGCTCCATAGCCTGCCCGCTGGGCACACAGTCCTCGTCTACGGTAATGATCTCAATGCTGCGTGCCGGGGCGTGGTGGTTCTGCTGGTGGTGCTGCTTGCGCATCTTGTAGAAGATGATGAGCATCACCGCCGCCATGAGCGTGATGGCCACAAAGCAGCCGATGATGATCTTGGTGGTCTTCATTACCTCGTCCAGCCCGTTGAAAGGTCCTTCACCAAGGGTGGTGACGGGGACGGTGTAGGGCCGCTCCGTGGTCTTGGTGGACTGCGGTAGCCGTGCTGCTGTGGTAGAGGTGGTGGAAGCCATGGTGGATGACTCCCAGAGGCCGGAGGAGGGGGTAGGACCAACCCGCTGGGGCACAGTGGAGCGCGCCCCTTCCTCGTGCTCAATCGTCTCTACGGTGACGGTGGTGAAGTAGGTGAAGGTGCTGGTCTCGGTGGAGGAGACGTTGAGCGTGGCCGACGCCGTGGCATTACCCGCCGAGTTGCTCACCATGCACGTGTATGTGCCCGTGTCCTGCATGGTGACATTGGTGAAGTTGAGTGTGCCGTCGTTGAGCACCGAGATGCGCACCTGGTAGTTGCCGTGTGTCACAATCGAGCCGTTCGGCGTGATCCAGCTGACGGAGGTCAAAGCGCTGGCACGACACTTCAGCTCGGCCGCCATGCCTTCTGTCACGTTCAGGTCTGCTGGTGGCTCCATGATAACCGGTGCGTAGCAGTGGAAGTTGCTCTGGTCCAGCTCGCCGATGTAGCGTCCGCGGAAGCTCGCCGGGCTACTGCAACGGGCGCAGCAGCTGGTGTTCCCAGGTACCATCTCCTTCAGCCACCAGCTAAGCCAGAGGATGTCGCAGTTGCAGTTCCAGGGGTTGTGGTGCAGCTGCACCCGCTCAAGATGGTGCAGTGGCGTGAAGAGATCGTGGGGCAACAGGGTGAGGTTGTTGTGTGCCAAGTTGAGCTCCACCAGCGATTGCAGGTCGTCGAACGCGTTGCGCTCAATGGTCTGGACCTGGGCATGCATCATCCACAATTTCTGCAGGTGCACAAGGCCCTTGAAGGAGCCTGGACGTACAATGGACAGCTGGTTGCCAGACATCTCCAGCTCACCCAGTCGCACCAGCGGGTGCAGGTTAGGGATTTCCTTCAAGTTGCACATGCCCAGGTTCAGGTAGCGCAGGTTGCTCAGGCCCTCGAAGGCCGTGTCCGAGATGTAGGAGAGCCGACGCAGCTCGCCCAGGTCCAGACGCCGCAACGAGGGCACGCGGTTGAAGGCATTTGACGAGATGCTCTCGATAGGGTTATTGCGGAGCCAGAGGTCCTTGAGCTTGGAGAGGTACTCGAAGGCCCCATTGGGGATTGTTGTGAGCCGGTTGTCGAACAGTTCCAGCGTGTTAAGGCTGGACAGGCCGTTGAAGGCGCCGATCTCGATGCTGCGGATCTGATTCTTGCTGAGCTGCAGGATCTCCAGGTGGCGCAGGTGCTTGAAGCTGTCCACCTTGATCACCTGGATGAGGTTTTCCTGCAGGTTCAAGTAGCGTGTGTTGGTGGAGATGCCGTCGGGCACGTCACGCAGGCCGCGACGCGTGCAGATCACCTTGCTGAACTGGTTGCTGCAGGAGCAGACGGACGGGCAGGTCTGGGCGCGTACCAACCCCGCCACCACCAGTAGCTGGAGGAAGAGCAGCAGCACGAACAGCGGGTCGGACAGGGCCCGGTTCCACCTAGGACCTCTCATGGTCTGCTGCTGCTGCGGGGAGGATGTCATCTTGTTCAACATTCATAATTCATTGGCTGGTTGTCGACTCTTTGGGAATCGGTGTGATTCGGGCAGTCTGCAAAAGAAATAGAAAAAAAGAGAAAGGGAGAGAGAGAGAGGAGAAAGAGGAATTAGGTCACTCTGGGATTAAGCTTTTTATGGACTTGTCAGGAAGATCTATGTTGACCACTCTCAAGTAAACAACTTGTTGTGCCATTATAGGACTTAAAATAGTTATCGTAAAAAGGGCACCCAAATCCAGCTGCAAGCACCACAGAGAACAAACTGCATATAGTGCACCCAGCTCTCCTGTGTATTTCAGAATAGTATCACAAATTACACCTACATTTTTAAAGCACCCTATTAATATTGCAACAACGGTACTATTTTGGTCTACTACTAGTTGTCATTGAAATCCCTGTAAAATCACTGAGCCACTCCCTCACTGAATGAGAGTATGGTGACTAATATAGTGTCAGGAGATCACATAGCACTATGCAGGGCTCTGCACAGGCACTCATGATCAAGGAGTCTTTGGAACTTGTGCTTGGGATGCCCTTGGCTTGGCTTCAGTTCTCTCTGCTTCCTATATCTCTTTGTGTTCTGCATGTGCTCCCAAAGCTCACACACACACACACACACACACACACACACACACACACACACACACACACACACACACACACACACACACACAAAATATTACTACATTGAACTAGTCTCTCTCTCTCTCTCTCTCTCTCTCTCTCTCTCTCTCTCTCTCTCTCTCTCTCTCTCTCTCTCTCTCTTCCCTGTCTTCTTTTGTCCATCTCTGTGCTTTTTAATCTGTCTCTTTGTCTATACTTGTCTTTTGTGTCTGCCTCTCCTTTGACTCTCTCTCTCTCTCTCTCTCTCTCTCTCTCTCTCTCTCTCTCTCTCTCTCTCTCTCTTTGTGTCCTTTTCCATCTTTCCATGTTCCTGAGAGACGGGTTTCTATATATGATCAATGTTTTCAGACTGGGAGAACATAAATAACCAGACGTCACAGAACCCTCCAATCCAACCAATCTGATCTAGGATGTTTTTGATAATGAGTCAGAGAGAAAGACAGAAGAGAGGAGGAGAGAAAGTGATAGAGATTTAAAGGCATGTTTGTGACACGAATGAAAAGCACGCACGCAGTGCCACATGCTAGTCAGTGGGGATGTGACGCCTCATACATCGGCTTTTTAATGGCGCCATTTGTATGCTGGTGGAACCATTCAACAGAATCCTGCTGAGAATCTCAATTAATTTATGCTGGAATACCGTGCGTCCCCTGAACATGTGCGAGAGCAGTTGTCATTTGTTGTGTGTGTGTGTCCTTGGGAGGCTCTTTCTGTGAGGAAGACTGTATTACGCAGAGACACTGTAAAGGGCATTTGCCAGGTAAAGATTTGGAGACAAAGTGCTGATTGTCAGTTCCACAGTCATTTCTGACTTACTCACTCACTTACAGTATGCTACTCACTCACTTAAGAATACACTAAATAATTCACTAAGGTTCTGACATGCTTGCATGAATATATTGTTACTGATTTTCCCATGTATTTACAAGGCTTCATGTATTTACTTTGTGACATGTATTTTGTTCATTTATTTATTCATTAATTATTTCATTCTTTCATTCATTCAAGCGCTGCAGTTGACAGGCCTATGCTATAAGTGCAAGTGTGTGGGCATGTGTGTGTGTGAGAGAGAGAGAGTGTGCGTGTGTGTGTGTGTGTGTGTGTGTGAGAGAGAGAGAGAGAGAGAGAGAGAGAGAGAGAGAGAGAGAGAGAGAGAGAGAGAGAGAGAGAGAGCCTATAAGCCTATTAGTGTAACCACAGATTAATAGCACGATAACTGCCGCCATTAATTCTTTAATTGTGAAAACTGATTGTAAAAAAGTGAAAAAAAAAAAGAATTCCAAGCCTAGGGGGTGGGAATGCATGTGTTTCCACCAGGAGTGGCTGACAGGGATCAAACTGAGGCCTGGAAATCACGTCCCATTACATAACCACTAATGGTGGGAAATTAAAAAGCTTCAGGAGACCAGCGAGCAAGATGGGGAGAATGTAGGTCACAACAAGCAATTTCGACAGAGTAGTTTAATTTTCCAAAGCTATTAATAGCTATTAAAGCAATAGCTGTATCTTCGGCTGGTGCCACGCTTAACATATGGGTAATTAAAATGCTCTCTTTCATAATTATTTACCTAAATGAACATCTAAGTAAAACAAATGATGTGTAGGATGATTTTTCTCTTTTTTTTTGTGATTCCTCAACAGTGAAGCAATAACCCTATTCATCCGAAATGTCCTCCCTATTTTACCTTTCAGTCATGCCAGGGTATTTGAAACAACAGAATAAGCCAGACCTAAATCTATTCATTGGATTCATATTCATTCAGATTAAGCCAGTTTAGAAAGCAATCCCTCTTGCTGACAATAAAACTACCAGCACAGGATTCGAGGCAGCAGTAGGCACGAAAACACAGATAAACAAAATGAGATTAGGAAATGAATAGGGTTTCCAGCGGTGACAAACAGGCACTAGCTCCTTGGGCTGCAATGAAAAACAGAAAAACCTTGTGCTGAGCTTGCATAGAGAAGATTTTGACAACCTGGAAGGATGGGGCTCTATATTACAATGGTTTACAAACTTATATCACAAAAATCACAAGAGCAAATCCTGTTATAGGAAAGAAGAATAAAGCAAGAAAGAGACACAGAAAGACTAGAGGGAGAGAGCGTTCCATTGTGCACACCTCTGTTCCATCCATTGAAGACATGCTACACACACAAAAAATGCTGTTTTCTTCCTCGATTTTCTGTCTTGGCACTTCGAACTATACATCCCCCAAATGTGGCTTTGGGAAGATATCCCCCACTCACCATGTCAGTCAGACTCAGAAAAAAATTGCACCGCAGTGTCTACTGAAGGGGAGATAAAAACAGAAAATTGGCATTGTTGTGTATCTGCTATGCCAGCGGGCCCACATGTTTATGATAGTCTTGCTTTAGTCCCTCAAAAACAACATGATGGACACCATGGCCCTCAGGCTGAGAGGCTGTGGCTGGGTCTCTGGCATTTCTGGCCAGGGCTGGGGTGGGGTGGGGTGGTGTGGGCAGAAAGCCTCCCAGAGCCTCTGGGCCCACCCAGCTAAAGGGGGCAGAATTGGGTATAGCCTTTAGCTGTCTAGACAGCTTTGACAGCCTCCAGCCAAGGAGGAACAGTCTGGACTCCCGGCTGCGTCAAAACAGTATGCCATTGGTAGTTATTGCTAAACAGAAACTTCCCAGCTGCACTTTATCGTGTGCTTATGAAAGAATTTCATCAGTGTTGCTAGAATATTATGTGTTTTCTGTATTATTCTGTTTTCATTCCAATAAAAACAAAAACATATATTTTAATACTGTAAGAGATGGTGGATAAGATGCAAAGGTGCAACAGATAGGTTCCTGGTTTACCACCAAAGCAACCTACAGTAGATTTAACTCCCCCATATTCCCCCTCATGATCCAGTGCCGTGTTGGTTGAGTGAACCCAGCACCCAGGTTTACAACACTCAATCCCCAATCCATCACCTCTTTGACCTTAGGCCTGGAGACTGAATCAGCCCTCACCCCCCCCCCCCAATACTGACCAATATAGAACAGCATAATACTTTACAACGGGAGCAAACGGGAATAATTCTGGAATTCATAACTACATACATAAAGTGGAATTGTCACAACACAATGCAAACCTTTCAATGATCTTTTGCCTATGTCCTTGTGCTTGAGCTTGACTCTGGTGTGCATAAAGGGAGACTTTTCTCCCTCCCCCTTGTGAAAATAGAACATGGAACTCGACGCTCGAGCGTTTGCACCTCTCGCTCTGCTCTTAACCGTCTCTGCTCCAGAGCTTCCATTCCCTTTAGCCTGCATTCATACACCAGAATCCAGAGACCCAGAAAGACCCCTAAAGGTGCTGGGGAGCTGCAGCCTTATGTGCCCCTCTGCTCTGCTCTGCTCTTCACTGCCTTGCTCTGCTGCTGCTGCAGAGATCCAGGCCCTGCTCCCTGGGCTGGCTCAGCTCAGTGGAGAGTATCAGTGAGAATCAGGGCTTTAACGGGCACCAGAGGGAGTGGGAGGCCCTGCAGGAGGAACAGGCAGGTGCTCAGGCAGGCAGCGCAGCGCTGGCCCACATGCTTCTCCCAGCAGCTAGCCTGAGAGGAGGAGAGGAGAGGAGAGCCAGAGAGGAGAGGAGAGGAGAGGAGAGGGTGGAAAGGAGAGGGAGGAGAGGTCCTCCAGGAAATTACGAGCAGCTAAAACAGGAAGGCAGCGTTCAGTAGGGGAAATAATTGGACTAAGGGGACACGCTTTTGATCTATTTTCAGGGGTAAAAAAAAAGAGAGATGGGAGCAGGAAATTATATATGGTTACACCGTTGCACAGTCTGCTTCTGTCCTCTAATTACAGGGGCTGCGTTTTTTTTTTGTGATGTTTTATTCATTTGCTCAAAACTGCTATGTGATGTTTAAGGACATATTTTGCATTTCACGGCAGTGCACTTGTAGTCATCTTCTTTTCTTTTTTTTGTGCTGTGTGGTACAAGTTTTTTAAAGAAAGAACTTCTGAAGCTTGCACCTGCAAAATAGCACTTTAAGAACAAAAAATCTATAGAGGTTTGGCTTTGTCAAAGAAAAGACTTTGCAGAGTGTAGAGAGTAAATAGAGCAGAGGTGCTGACAGGGTGTGAGCTGCGTACACCAAAGCGAAGTGGATCAAACGCTTACAGTACAAGTCAGAGGTTCTGGCTTTTTCTTTATGTTCCCTTTATGGGACATGGCAGCGCTGAATAGTCCTGATATTTGATGACGCAAAGGGGCCTTGCGAGCCGAACATCTGTTTGTGCAAAGAGAGAAATCGACCTTGGCACTAGCGGAGATGTTCGCCCTCTTTTTGCATGATAGAAGTCTGTAGTCGTCACTCCAGGGAAGATCAAGAGAAGAAGGGAGAGAGAGAGAGAGAGAGAGAGAGAGAGAGAGAGAGAGAGAGAGAGAGAGAGAGAGAGAGAGAGAGAGAGAGAGAGAGAGAGAGACGACCCCTCGCAGTGTGAACACAGATGCCGCCCACCTGAGCGAAGCTGTAGAGAGGCCCTTGTCAAAAAGCCCAACTTGACTCACAGCTCTTTGGGCTAAAAGTGTCTACCCCCCACCACAGGAAGAAAAAAAACAAAAAAAAAAAAACATAACTGAACCCACGTGATATTTCACCCTGGGCAAAGCAGAATGTACAAAAGGTTTTTTTCTTTTTTTTTTCTTTGTCTTTGATTCCCCCCATCCTCCTTTCCTTCCTTCCAGTGAGTGGCCTACAAACACGTCAACTCCACCTCTCCTCACAAGAAACACTCACAGTTACCTTCCTGCATAATATGAAGAAAAAAGGAGGGAAAGAAAAGTCTCGTACAGGAGCATGTCATGCTCAGGCGTTGTGTGTGCATACCATTTATCCGAGACGTGCGTAATAATTATTATATCACCTTGGAGATCTTCCCCTGCATTTCACCGCCGATCTTTAGATCTTAGTGTGTGTTTTCTTTTCTTCGATTTGTCAAAGAGGGTATGTACTGTATGTATGTATGTATGTATGTATGTACGTATGCATGTATGTATATGGTGTGGATTGTGAGTATGCACCCACCCTTGACGCTTGCCTGTGCTAGTAGGGAAGGAGGAGTCTGTCAACTGTGACATAATGGTGCTTTGTACAGGGGCCTATGGAGAGGGACATGCAAATGGGATGCAAAAAAGACTGAGAAACGGAAAAAAAGAAAGAAAACGGAATCAGGTCAGATCTGTGTAAGTGTGTGTGTGTGTGTGTGTGTGTGTGTGTGTGTGTGTGTGTGTGTGTGTGTGGGTGTGTTTTCACAGTGCTGAAATTAAAGAGGAGAATGCAGAGTGAGAGGAAAGGAAGGGAGAGATAGCAGGAGACAGGGAGACAGAGAGAGAGAGAGAGAGAGAGAGAGAGAGAGAGAGAGAGAGAGAGAGAGAGAGAGAGAGAGAGAGAGTGAGAGAGAAGGGGGATGTTCAGATGCCATTAAAGAGGAGTCTGAAGATACCATGTGTGGATTTTATCATCCCCCCTCATCCTCTCACTCCCTCTGTTTCACCCCACGCCACACACACACACACACACACACACACACACACACACACACACACACACACACACACACACACACACACACACACACACACACACACACACGAGCCAGAGGATATGTGCTACATGCCAGAACAATCTGTGACAAATGCAATTGAACGGATTACTAAAGATCTTATCAGGGCAACGGATGCGGTTCTGTTCAATAGCAGCTGTGTACCACAGTCCTCAAATGTCACTTTCCTGGAGGGGGTAATGGGTGTAGGGTATTGTGTGTGTGTGTGTGTGTGTGTGTGTGTGTGTGTGTGTGTGTGTGTGTGTGTGTGTGTGTGTGTGTGTGTGTGTGTGTGTGTGAAGAATGTGTGTCTGAAGTCTTACTCTCAACCAATATTAAAACCAGAAAGATATAAGCTGTAATTCCTGTTTATAAGTGGGAGAGAAGAGCCATGTCTGTGCTTATAACACATTGTTTTCAAAGGCTTATTCTACAGTATGTGCTTCCCAGAAATGCCTGAAAATGACTAGAGGCTATTAATAGTCTTACATATAGCATAAAATTGCATAATGTTTTTGGCATCCATGCACTTTGGCTGGGATGATGTACAATGGTAACCAAAAGGCATTCTATAATACCACAGCTAAATAGTCAGAGAGCTGTTCTTCTTCAGCATGCTATGGTTTTACTCTTGGATCACCTATAATCTCATTTCTCACTTACCATCTCAGATACTGTTTTGTGTATGTGTGTGTGTGTGTGTGTGTGTGTGTGTGTGTGTGTTGTGTTGTGTTGTGTTGTGTGTGTGTGTTGTGTTGTGTTGTGTTGTGTTGTGTTGTGTTGTGTGTGTGTGTGTGTGTGTGTGTGTGTGTGTGTGTGTGTGTGTGTGTATGAGTGCAACCAGGAAGTACTCATCGTCTTGCTCTGTCTGAGTAATTAAAGACCCCACCTAGTGAGGTCCCAGCTGCATCCACCACTATGCTCCCCCCCATCCCTCCCTCTCTCCCTCCCTCCTTCTCCGCTCTTGACTCAATCTGGACCACACAAAGTTTGCTGCTCCAGGTCTCCTTGGCGACCGTTTCTTCAGCTGGCACCGCTTTACGTCCTGTCTCAGTTGCCATGCCAACCCCGGCGAGTGGAAACACCACTGCAAGGCATACATGATTGAGACAAACAGAGGCAAAATGCTCTCCACTGTCTCGACACCCACACCATTTTCCACTCAAGCGTTTTCAAAAACGGCATTTGCAGCGCATCTGCATAATACACATCAACGTTTAGACGGCATGTAAATCACTCTGGAGCCATTGTAACCAGGCTATTGTATCCGTGCATGACATGGCTTTACACAATGACAGGGTTTCCGACAATGTGATTTGATGCACTTAAACTATTCTGTAAATGCGTACATTTAGTAAAGATGGTGGTCCTCCATTATGAAGTGTAGTTCAAAACAAATAGCAGGGTACCCCTGCTGTTACAAAAACACCAACATGTGAGACTTGTCCGTTCGTCTCTTCTCGTCGCCGTGTAGTTCTATCACACCAATGTGTGCATCAATTTGACTCTGCGCTTATGTAAGTGCTTCTTCTTGCGGAAAAAGCAGTGGTTTCATTCTAAGTGTGTGTTTCTCTTGCATCACTTCTCTGCTGATTTGACTTTGCAATCAGTTTTGAGGGGATTCAAAGCTACGGAGCGAGAGGTAAGATTAAAGTCAGGGCATTACCATACCATCTATCTTACTGTTGCTTAGAACCTAAACCGCTATTCTGATCACAAATATGCGTTTAAAGAAATGAGCCCACCTCTCCCTACGCATGGGGCATATGCCTAAACCCTGAAAGATGTGCAAGATGCAGTTGGGGGGAGGAGATCTCATAACCAAAAGTATAACTTTTAATGGAAACAAATCTTGGCAAAGGTTTGAACAGTTTTTGCATTAATAAATGATTCTCCGTGATTTTGGAGGAGTGCAACTGTGACATGCCCTCTGGATGTTTTCAGAAAGCATTCACATCTCTTTAGTAGTTGAAGCATGAGGCAAGAAAAAAATAAAGTAAACAAGTACAGGGGAAAATAAAAGATGTCAGCTGATATCAACCTTTATAACCAGGATTTTGATTATGTGGTTTAAAAAAAGCCAATCGATCAAACTGTACATCAAGCCACAAATATATTGTGTAAGATGGATGATTGGACAAATAGATTGATACATATATGTAAATGGATGGATGGATGGATGGATGGATGGATGGATAGATAGATAGATAGATAGATAGATAGATAGATAGATAGATAGATAGATAGATAGATAGATAGATAGATAGATAGATAGAAAGATAGATGGGTACTGTAGATAGGTATGTGCAGATAGCTAGGTGGGCTGCACTGTAGCCAAACTATGCACACAGAAGAACGTGGATATAAACAGAATACAGCCCACACGTCTGACACTAGGGCCACACAAGAAGACAAAAAAACTCAGTTGAAAAGCAGCAATCATGGATGCAGGGGGAATTGATTTGAGCGTGCTCCACTACAAGCTTGTGTGGGAAGACGCAGATACGGATGTGTGCCCATGAATCTTTCACGAGTACTGATGCACTGTGGGCACACACACACACACACACACACACACACACACACACACACACACACACACACACACACACACACACACACAGCATCGTAGTTATCGTCGTGGTGGGGATTTGTCAGTGCCAGTGGGTGCAAGTAAACGTGGGTGAAATGTAGCTTGATATGGGGTTGATATGAGAGGGCTGATGCACACTCTGCTCTCTGTGGCACATTAGAAAGAAGAAAAAAAAAAACACCCTCCTCCCCATCAGCAGCAAACAATACAAAAATGACTCACACACAAGCGCACTGGTGCATCTCAATGGGGATCATCAATAGGTTCAACAGCTGAGGGCCAAGGATGCACAATATTTACTGGGGTTGTTGATTTTGGTTTTCGTGGTGGTGGTGTGGGGTATTAGTGTGTGTGTGTGTGTGTGTGTGTGTGTGTGTGTGTTGGTGGGGGTGAGGGTGAGGGGATGGGGTGTCATAGCTAATGATGGCTGTTCAGATTAGCAGGCCAAAACAAAGCTTTTAGGTGTTAGCAGACCTCCCGCTATTTGCATCTTTCATTATCGATGGGCTGTTGAGCACCTTTTCATGCTATTAACTGAGTGTTACCGCTGACCTGTCACTTTGAGTATGATGATAGGGCAAGAGATTGTGTGTGTGTGTGTGTGTGTGTGTGTGTGTGTGTGTGTGTGTGTGTGTGTGTGTGTGTGTGCTGTACATGTATGTCTCTCTGTCCGTCCATCCAGAGTAGATGTGTGAACAAAGCAGGATACAATTTGTCAGTGGAGCAGATATTGTCTGCGTGTGTGTGTGTGTGTGTGTGTGTGTGTGTGTGTGTGTGTGTGTGTGTGTTTGTGGGTCTTTTCGGGGCGGCATGTTGGCAAACAAATGAGGAGTGCTGTCCCCAGCCAGTGTGGCTTAGCCAGGGCCGTCGTGACCAAGAGGAGCCCTTCCTGGGGCCATACACTCCACTGATAAATGAGCCATAGTCACTGTGATGGGCCCCCAAAGACCTCTTAGACAGATAGAGAGAGACAGATAGAGAGAAGGAGGGAGAGAGAGAGAGAGAGAGAGAGAGAGAGAGAGAGAGAGAGAGAGAGAGAGAGAGAGAGAGAGAGAGAGGGTGGTGGTGGAAAGGTTTGGTTCACTAATCACTAGCCCTGCAAATGTAGACAGCTGCTGACAACTTACAAATGCTATCTCTCTCTCTCTTGCACATACACACACACACACACACACACACACACACACACACACCCCTATATGCAACATTTAAACAAACACATATTCATACAGTACTCACACTCAAATATTACCCAAAACCAATATGGTCCCTCTAACTGTTAGAGTTTAACACACATGATCTCCCTCAAGTCAGTCTAAAGTCAGCCACTTTGACAGAAAAGACTTGGGGGGGGCACCATACTCTCTCTCTCTCTCTCTCTCTCTCTCTCTCTCTCTCTCTCTCTCTCTCTCTCTCTCTCTCTCTCTCTCTCTCTCTCTCTCTCTCTCTCTCTCTCTCGCACATGCACAGAATCATACACACACACACATGTGCACAGTGGTGTGTGTATGTGGTGTGTTGTGTTCTTGCGTCATAGCTGTGACATGATTTATTCCTGTAATTAAGTAGAAGTATGTCAGACGCAGAGACAAGTTATTGATCAGCAGCTGGAGAAGGGTAAGTGGGTGCAAGGGCCAGGCAGAGAAGATAGGTATCGGTCCGGATCAATCTCCTTACACATTTACTTTTACGATCAATGTTCAAAGAGCTCTATCAGTCGGACAAGGTTCTCTTTCCCCCTCTCTCTCTCTCTCTATCGTTTTTTGTCTTCTCTCCTCCCCCTCACTCTCTGTTGCTCACTCTCTCACTTTCTCTTATTCTTTTGGCCTGAAACACTGTCTTTTATTTGGGTAAAAGTGGGCATATGGAGGTTAGCAGTTACAAATAAATATGCAATTAACAAACCAATCCACTTAAATTAGTGTGTGTGTGTGTATGTGTGTGTGTGTGTGTGTGTGTGTGTGTGTGTGTGTGTGTGTGTGTGTGTGTGTGTGTGTGTGTGTGTGTGTGTGTGTGTGTGTGTGTGTGTGTGTGTGTGTGTCTGTGTCTGTGTCTGTGTGAGCAAGAGTGTGGACATATTGACTGCACAACCATAATACAGGATGGGTGCTGCACCATAATCTAGTTGGAACAGGAGTGGTGGTGTTCTCTTTCTTTCACACAAATTATCTCTTTTCACACACACACACACACACACACACACACACACACACACACACACACACACACACACACACACACACACACCGGAGAATAGGATCAAATGGAATTAGACGGCTTTCACTCCACTCAAACAATACATGTGAACTGCTATCACAAGTTTGAACTGACAACAATAGCGATGACCCCTCACCTATGTCCAGAAAGCCTTTGGGATATTTAAATCATAGGCTGCATCAGACACGGCTTCCAGATGCTCCAAATCTGCATAGCCTCTTGACAAGGCCTGCTTATCTCAATTCACCTGAAATCAACTCGCAGCAAGTGACACCGAACGAGGAGATTTCGCCTGTCATATTATAATCTGCAGAGACAAATCTCTCCCAAAGCTCAGCTCAGTGAAGGGAGAGAGAGAGAGAGAGAGAGAGAGAGAGAGAGAGAGAGAGAGAGAGAGAGAGAGAGAGAGAGAGAGAGAGAGAGAGAGAGATCTGCATGCTTCAGAGGCGGAGGTAGCCAATTATGCAATTGCATGTTGAAGTGGCAGGAGAATGGGCACCTGAGAGATGGTGGCTATGCCCCAGATGAAGGGGATGGAGGATGTGTGGTGATGGTGGTGGCGATAATGTGTGTGTGCATGTGTGTGTGTGTGTGTGTGTGTGAGGTGTGTGTGTGTGTGTGTGTGTGTGTGTGTGTGTGTGTGTGTGTGTGTGTGTGTGTAGAGGGGTGGGGGGTATCTGCTGCATTCCAGCACATTTGCTACATTAAGAACGGATCATTTATCTCCAGGTGCTCTCTCATCTCTCTTATACACACATGAACACGTACACACACACACACACACACACACACACACACACACACACACACACACACACACACACACACACACATCTCTCTTATACACACATGCACACATACACACACACACACACACACACACACACACACACACACACACACACACACACACACACACACACACACTGCAGCTCAGCCTAATCAGCATGGCCGCCTGTGCCCTGGTCTCTTGGCATGGCAACCAAGCAGGCAGGCTGGCCAGCACTGCTGGAGCCAACAGTTGTGGACAGTGGATAGATAACACACACACACACACGCACACACACACACACACACACACACACACACACACACACACACACACACACACACACACACACACACACACAACCTTTGAGTCACATCATCCATGCAGAATTGTCTGCTTTCAGGTTTGTTTATGTATGTGTGTGCAAACCTCATGTCCGTCTCATAGAGTACAGTCAGTGTGTGTGTGTGTGTGTGTGTGTGTGTGTGTGTGTGTGTGTGTGTGTGTGTGTTGTATGTTTGGGAGGCTGGGGGGGGGGTGGATTCTTGGTCTTACTTTTAGGAAAATTCTCCACCTTGCCTACAATAATCTCTTCCAACTCGACTGCCAACGATCATCTGTCTTCACATTGGT
>JAODXP020000017.1:24654583-24657083 GCA_027497455.2 Sardinella longiceps
GTCTATGTAAGTGGGTGAGTGTGCATAACAGTCTCTCCATATATGTGTGTGTATATGTGTGCGATGAACCCTAAACGCAAATGTAGTGTTCTAGATAGAGGACTTTTTCATCTTATTCTGTCAAAACACAGCAATGGCTGACTGATAGGAACCAATTAAAATCAACCCAATGGATATGTTCATGAACATCATAATCATTGTCATTTTCTGTCCTTATCGCATTTCCGACAAGAACCTTGTCCAAGTACTTAATCAACATCATCATCATCATCATCATCATAATCATCATCATCGTCATCATCATCACTGTCAGTAGAACTGCAATCATCAGACAAAGACACTGTCGTCGCCATGCTGCATACAAGATGAACAGGTTCAAAATGAATTTTGAAATACTGAAATGTTCAAGCATCCCTAGCTTGCAATTTCTGCACATGCCCCTTGCTTTGAATCTACCACATTCTGGCTTTCTTGTATTTTCTATTCTACATGTTCACCAGCTCTTTTAAAAATGCCAAATCATGAAGCATCAACTGTCATTTTGCTGCTTGTTTTCTGCAAATAATGTCAAAGAAAAACTCTTTTATCCCCTGGACAGAGCTCTTGAAATCTTAAGAGCTTGAGACTATTATTGGCTACTTTGCCATCATACGTCAATGTGCAGCAGAGTTGCAGTCAACCTTTAGATAAACACGATTGTCTGTCTTTAAACCAGTCTTGCACATACTGAACCTCTCCAGAGCGACTTATACAGTATAGGCTATACTTTGCCTTACCTTGGAAAAGAAAAGAGACCAAATGCTATTGAAAATGTATGACTCCTACATGATATAGTACTGTTTGATTTGACAAGGACCATATTTTATCACCATATTACTGTAATTTGTAATAGTTTCAAAAGAGTTCTACTATTAGCATTATAGCTTTTTTCCACAGAGTTGTCGTTTTAACATTCCATATCTGATCTTACTGTATTATGTGCCAAACTTCTCTCCATTGATAGGAAAGTGATACTGAACCAATTAAATATATGCATGAAAATAAAACTTCAAATGTGCACACTTCTCACTTCCCTGTCTTTCTGTTTTCATTAAGTGTACTACTGTAACTTAGGGGAGTCAAAACAAAAGATAAATATGTATTCCCTTACATCCAGGGCCTTGTATCGGAACAAAATAGAACATTCAAGCATTGATTTTGGTTTTATCATATAATGCCAGCTGCCTTTTCAAGTTGGGCATGCAGAGTCCTTGTCCAGCCTTTGTCATGCAGTAGTAGGAGAGGCTAAATGGTAGCAGGCAGCTGCTGAAGGGGGTGATAGCAGTCTGCTAATCCTTCATGTCAAAGCCTCAGTCTCAGTGACACTGAGTAAGTGCCTCATGGCCAGTGTCAACCGGGCTGATGCCTCCTCCTCGGGTAAGAGCAAAGCTAATTTACTTAGCATCGCAAACAGAGACTGTACTGTAGGCTGCTGATGGCTGTGACGTTTTTGCTCATTGTCTGTGCAGATGGGCCAGTCATTTGTCCTTATTGCTGCAGTGCTCTACTGCACATGGACACACACACACACACGCACACACACACACACACACACACACACAGAGAACTGCGGCAGTGGCAAAAATCACATCAGCCTTGAGTCCTCTGGGTCCGCCGTGACTACGACCCCCAATCACACCCTGTCCCCCACCTAGTCCGATTCCCCATGACCCTGGTGCCATCTGGCCTGTGGGTCACACTACATCACCCTCAGCAAATGACCGGAAACACACACCGCACTGAATCAATCGCCAGCAGTTAGCACCTAAATGAAGGCGTGTGAGAAGGACATGGTACAGTATATATTGTACGTGTCTGAGTGGGGAGGGGGTTTAAGGTGTGTGTGTGTGTGTTTGTGTGTGTGTGTAACGGGGGGTGGGATGCCCGTTCATCAGGATTGGATGTGAGCGGGAGCAGTAGTGCTGAAATCAGCGTGGGAGCTCGGCACATTTGTCATCATCTAATGGCAAATCCATCCCAGTCTGGCCCAGGTCTTCTGCTGGGTCAAGCCACAATGACCCTACACCACTCAGTAATGAAAGAGAGAGAGAGAGAGAGAGAGAGAGAGAGAGAGAGAGAGAGAGAGAGAGAGAGAGAGAGAGAGGGAGAGAAGTGATGAGGAAACTCAGTAATGAAAACGAGACCAGAAACTGTAGACCAGAAAGACGGAGGGATGAGCATAGGAGTGAGTGAAGTCTTAAGGGGAGAGATGAAGGGAGGGATAGAAGGATAGAGCAAGAGAGTAAAAAAAGTAGCAAAGGGGAGGTTATATGGAAACAGTAATGAAAGAAATGGGGTGTTGAATTCTGAGGAAATGTGATAATATCATGAACAATGGTGTATCATTCTAAAAGCAACAAGATGTGGAAAAAAAACATGACAGTAGAATTGAAAACGTCTAGAATTATTAGACCAATATGATATAAAACAATAAGTACGCTTTGAAAAATTTAAAGTAGCC
>JAODXP020000017.1:24662083-24664583 GCA_027497455.2 Sardinella longiceps
GTGTGCTGTGAACCTTGACAGCTCTCTTTCCATTTCTCTCTGGTGTGCTGCAGGTCCTACTCACTCTCTCCCTCCAACTTGCTCAATCTCTCTTTCTCAGGTTCACCTTTTCTGTCTCGTTTACGAGCCGTCTCTTTTTCTATCTGTCACTCTACCTCTGTATCCATCTTTGTGTCTTAGACTCTCTACATCCTTCTCTTGCTCAGTTTTCCTCGACTCTTCCTCTTTTTCTCACTCCTTCTTTCTCTCTGTCTGTCTCTCTCTCTCTCCCTCCCTTCCATTCTCCCACTCTCTCTTGCTTGTCACAGTGAGGCGGCTGGCTAGGCTCCGCAGCTGAGCCGGGGGAATCTGGCTCCCGCTGTCGGCTCCGGCGCTTCTCATTCAGAGCGACGCCTCCTACAGCATGTAAGCCCGTGTACCAGCACGCTACTTCCTACTCTACCACCTCTGCACTCTAACCCCCCCCCCCCACACACACACACACGCACACACTACCACCACCACCACCTCTTCCACCCATCCTCCAATTCCACCCCCCTACATCACTCCCCACCACCACCACCATTACAAAATCCTCACAGATCCACATTTCCCATTCCACACAGCTGAAGCTATCAATGAGACGAAGCGAAGATGGAGACAAAAAAAAAAGGAAAAAGGCAGAGGCAGCCCATGAGGATGTGGGTTGGTGGAGGGGATGACCCAGCTGGATACATGTCTGAATCCTGTCATCCCAGCCCTAAGAGGATTCGCAGTATCTGCTGAGAGACTGGGAAACTTCGCCACAGGTTTTGGGAGGAAACACTCACGGCTGACTTATAAGCAGGGGGTAGCTGCTGATGCTGTAGTCATGGCCGCCTTATGAATGTAAGGTGCGGCGGCATCTATATGCTTAGTAGATTACGGCTCTGGTTCCTGTCAGAAATGCTTTACACTCAGATAAGGGACTGTGGCTAGTAAACTGCTTGTAAAGCTCTTGGGAGAAGCTGGATTGTCAGTCCATATCATACTAAGAGCCTAAAGCTATCTGCACAGATATGGATTTGCATTAAGACCAAATATAACAGCCTGCAAGTCAACATCTTGCCATTTCCACAATTGAATGTGTCATTTCAGTAAAGCCTGATTGATAAGAATTATCATTTTCGGCAGGCTTATTTGTGATGTAAATGAAGGAAATCGCCATCTATGAACGATGTCGGCGCTTACTGTAATGGGTGCAGTGTGATGATGCGGCACCATTATTATCTGAACCAGCACTTCTATGCCACAGTAAACAAAAGAAAATGAAGGAGCAGGGCTCCGCTTCAGGGGGTGAAAAAAACAACACAAAAACAAAACAACAAAACAACGACGGAAACAACAGAAAAAAACTTTAAAAAGAAAGGAAGGACAACAAAGACATGACAGAGAGAGAGAGAGAGAGAGAGAGAGAGAGAGAGAGAGAGAGAGAGAGAGAGAGAGAGAGAGATAAAAAAAAGAGAAAAAGTCTGGGGAGAGAATGCTTTTTTTTCTCAATTTTCTTGCCTCCTGTCCTATCCTGATCACCGCTTGTGTGGGCAGTGAGGCGGGCGATAGAGGAGCCAGACAGGCTTCGCTCCAGCAAATTCTGGCTCAGTCTTCCGGAACCTTCTCTCGCGGTGTATCTTGGGTGAGTCCCACCTGGTGCGCTGCTAGGCGCATTCGGCCACCCACTGCCCTGCCCTTCCCCCCTCCTCCTGCTCTCCAAGGGGGGTTTCGCACGCATCAGAGCATGGTGCGCACACAATGCAACTAATAACCTAAACACCAATCATATTGCAGGCAAACATATCAACACATACACACATTGCACGCAGAAAAACACACACACACACACACACACACACACACACATACACACACACACACAGAACATAAAATTCCAAACGTCATAGTCTGACCTGTAAAGATATTTGCTGTGCACAGTACTGCAGGATATAATATAAAATTCACAAAGCAGAAAAATGGCAGAAGTGTGGAGACACACACACACACACACACACACACACACACACACACACACACACAAGAATGTAAGAGCAAATGAAATAGGAGGGAGAGGGAGAGAGAGGGAACGATCTGGAGCATCTGTGTCAAACAAATGGGAGAGGGAGAGAGCCAGCTCAAGTAGCCCAGTGAGAGCAGGAGCAGGAGCCTGTGATGGATGGCCACTGGCCACATCTATCTGTGGGAGAGTCCAGGCCACAGGCACAAGTCCTACGTCAAGTGGCTGCACTACACCGCTAGTATAGTGTTTGCAATGGATGGCAGTAATGGAAAGTAATGGAGTTGGATGGGTAAAGCATCTAGAGGGGGTGAGTAGGCTTGTCTTGGTCTATTGACTTACAAAGGAAGCAAGGCACACTGAGTGGTGTGATGCATGCTAGCCAATTAGATTCATATTTCCTTTTTTTTTTTTTCCTTGGGGTAAATTGTTCAGGTGTTCAGAGGTGGATCAATGGGTCAATGGTGTGGGCAT
>JAODXP020000017.1:24677083-24689583 GCA_027497455.2 Sardinella longiceps
AGAGGTCTATAAAACACAAAAGTACACACACACACAGACACAGACACACACACACACTCTCAGAGACACAGATACACACATATATACTCACAGGCCTGTCCCCAGAGGTCTACACACACACACACACACACACACACACACACACACACACACACACACACACACACACACACAGAGACTGACTGAACTTTAATATTCCTCAGAGGGCTACAAAAAAATCTGTGTAGGCAGCCAGTGCAGTTCAACAATGTAAGTAGACCAAAACCTCTCCAATACTCAGTAGCACACACCACACCAGCCAAGCGATACGATAGAGACATGCTCATCTTCATCTGACTTTATTCGAGTGCGACTTAAAGACATGCAGAGATAGTAGACAGAAGGCACTTGAGCAACACTCAGAGACGGAAGGCAGATGGATTGGCTGACCTCGGCGCCACTCTGGGCAAAGCGGGCCTTTAGCCGCCAACAGATGACCACTCTCACTCTGGCAAAAAGATGGACGGACATCCGACAGTCGACATCTGACCTAAATGTGTCTGCTTCACTCTTTTTTTTTCTATTTTATGAAACACCATGAGGACATTGTGGTCTTTGACTGGGGATTACAGTCAGCGGCATCATCTCAAATACAGGCATTGCTATCTGGGGTCACACAGACTTGCATGTCGGGGCCTGTACCTGTGGTTCGTGAAACGTGCGCTTTAAGATGGCTGACCATTCCATCTCACAAACCGCTGTGGCAGGTCAGTGTGTGCGGTGCCGTGGAAGCCTCAGATGGCAGTGAGGATGTGACCAGGCAAGCATGAGTGGCATTTTGACTATGATCATTCAGCCGTACCCCGTTGCTGTGTGATAAACAACAAATTAGAAAATATAAATATTTGGCAACATGTCATGTGAGATTTCCCCTCTGTAATTATGCGGTTTAATAGAGCACTGTGTGCAAAAATTATAAGCGTTTCACAGCACTCACACTTTGTCCCTGCTTAGTCATCGTGAGTTGATACACTGTAGTAATGGCGTCCTCACCCCTTTAAAAAAGGACGAAATGGATGAAAGCTCACGCATATACTGTACGTCCCCAACACAAGGTCTAATTGTAATATAAAGCATTTAGCCATATAAGATTGTATAAAATGAAAGTAGGAGAGCGCACAACATTTTTCAGCGTTCACAAAAGAATATTTGTGGTTATATAATATCGCTTGCTTTATACCAAGGACAGTGCTGGAAGAAGGAGGAAAAACTACAGAAGGAAAAGATGAAAGATTATTCAATCAGGTCATGTCCCTTTCCTCGTCCATACTGATGATGATCTCTAGCTGTCCAGTCCTTCGGTAGAGAGAGCTGCGTTGATGCCTTATTCATGTGTCTGTACTGTGCAAATGTAACACGACACAAGCACATTAGAACAGCTTCATGCCTCCATGGCAGTACATCAAGAAGCTTGGTTAACCCAAGAACCAAGAGAAATGAAAAAGGAATAGAAAATCAAGATAAGAAAAAATAACAAGGAGCTTTTTTTCAACCCACCACCCCCCCGAACCCCAACCCTCTCCATCTCTCCATGTTCTTTAGTGATTATGATCCTTTGTTAACAATCCTTTAATAAATGCTTTACATCTCCATCTGTACTAGAAGCTGTTAGTTGTTCCACTGCTGGCCTGTCATGACCCCACTAGGATTGTGGGAGGAAGTCAAAGCGGAGGAGGGGACGGGGTGACAATTCTCCAGGGATGTTTTCTGGGAAGGGAGGAAGCAGGCGGACAGGCAGATGGGGGGACAGCAGCTTTGGGCTGGGGTTGGGGGAGTGAGGGGGCTGTGTGGGGGTGGTGGTGGTGGTGGTTGAAAGCCCTCGTATGCGTACTCCGTACTCCACTCATCTATTCCATGCTCCATTTGCATGTCTGACACTTATGGCCGCACGTTTGGCGCCTTTGGAATAATTTATGGGACTTATACGGCTCATTTGCAGATTGATAGGTGCCGTTCCTAACGGGATGTAATGAGCGTCTCGTCAGTGGGCTGTGGTTGCCGCGGAAATGCCGACACCGCAACGCTAGAGTCACTCTGTCCTTAGTCTTCATTAAAGACTCATCTGTCTTTGAGAAAGAAGTCAAACTCTGCACTTTCAAAAGTAGCCCAAGAAACATGCAGTGCACACGCACACACACACACAAAGAGAAAGAATTGGGCATACACACTTAGGGCACACAGAAAACAAGCACACACACACAAACACACACACACACACACACACACACACACACACACACACACACACACACACACACACACACACACAGTTAACCACCAGCACAGTCTACACTGTCCACTTAAATGTTAAATCTTAAGTGCAAGTTTGCTGTCAGACGAAAACAAACAACCTCTTCTTCGCACAGAGTGTTTTCAGAGACGGTCCTCAGTTTGTCGGTAGCAAAGCAGTTGTTTCAGGTGAGGTGAGATCCCTCTCCAATTAACAGACCCCAGAAGCGGAGGAACGAGTAGTTTTGGGCCAAAAGCCCAAGCTGAGCTGAGCTCCCCGCTGGTTGCTGCGAGCTACGTCTGTCTCTTTGGGCTTTGTGCGCAGTGCAGTGCAGTGCACGGCACAACACGGCACACTGTGCTATGAGATCAGCGATATCCTCACACACCCACATATATACACACACACACACATAGCCCTCAGGGAGTCAGGGAGTATACCCAAACAAAACCCTGCAACAGGCTTCCCGAGAGAGGCAGCAGGAGTCGCTCTGCTGACCCTGGACTGAGGCTCTGTCTGACCCCCCCAGGCTACAGTATGTTGTTTCTCTCTCTCTCTCTCTCTCTCTCTCTCTCTCTCTCTCTCTCTCTGTCCAGCCGATTGTGCTTGAGACAACCAGAGGGGAGAGGAGAGGGAGATGATGAGGCCCTGAGTCTACGTTATGTTTACACAAAACTTTCCCTTGGCTTCACTGACAGGAACAACACTTTAGTATTACATTGTTTTTGTTGTACATGATTTAATTACTCAGTTTAAAAAAAAAAAAAAATCTGCCTGAATCTTTTAATTTTATGTACTTGTTTTTTGTGTTTTCCCTCCACATTTATTTTTCTCCCTTTCCTCCGTTTTTTTTTATTATTATTATTTATTTATGCAAAGAATGCTGGCTTGCCTCTGTCTACAAAATGCACCATAATAAACTTGCCCTGGCTTGGCTTGGCTACGAGTGCATCAGAGAGACTATGCACAGACGGTGGGTGGGGAGGGGGTTAAGCCAGAGTGCCTTGGCAAACCCTGGCTTCTGGGTGTTTTTATGATGACAGGTGCCAACTGTAGTCAGCTTCGAGGCGGGGGTGGCAAGAGTGAGAATCTCACCCACTCTGCACTTTGCACTGTGGCGTTACGAGTAGAAAGCACAGAGCTAGACAGCGAGAGAGAGAGAGAGAGAGAGAGAGAGAGAGAGAGAGAGAGAGAGAGAGAGAGAGAGAGAGAGTCGTAGCACTACGCCGCCACACCATAATGCCACTCCCATGCTTTCACCCTCCATCAAACCCAGAAGCTGTGCCCCTGCTTTTGTGTGCAGAACCTACACGTAAATCACGGAACTGAAAACATGGAGTACGAAGGAAAACCTCTCCCTCTTGAGAACAGAACAGAAAACACTTAAAATAGGCCAGTCTCTGTTGCTATGAAGACTGAAGACTTGAAAATATTGAATGTATATCAAACCTAATGTAGGCTACTTCATGAAAAAGAAACATGATTTGGACTAATTCCTCTATAATGACCAGACCCAGCAGAGGAAATGTAGTTGGAACATGGAACTTTTTCTTGTTTCTTCTTTTCTTGTTCCTGCTTCTTCTTCTACTTCATTTGGCTTGACAGTGGTTTAGATGGTGTATTATAGAATGGTGGTGGCAAAATAGAGTTTCTTTTTTGAGTAGGGGCTCACGGGTTATCTTGACAAGAACACCCACACAGCAGCACAGGCTAGGCTGTAATTACTGCACCCTGTGGGCTCCTGTGCGCCATAATCACTGGGTGCCACCCTGGGATCAGTCAGCGATACCGACAGAGGTTTATCATTTGGAGACAACAAGCGAAAAAAACCAAAATAAATTCTTTCAGGATTCTCTCCCACACCACATCTCGCTGTTCAAACAACAGGCACATCAAAACTGACAAACAGAGCGGCATTACTTCCTCAATTGGGTTCATTTTAGGCTATACAAAATACACTGTAATCAACTGAATTGTAATTACCTGTTACCTGTTGTCAAGTAGCTGCACAGAGCCCAAAGTTATGTAAAATATTATGTAAAATTTTAGTTTTAAAATAACTAAATGACCTAGACCAGGGGTTTCCAACAGCCAGCTCAGGAGCAAGCTGTAGCTCATCACCTGGTTAAGAGTAGCTCCCTAGGGTAAACAGAAATATACACTGAAGGTAAACCTGTAAAACTTTCTATGAAATCAAATTACATTAAAAAATGATCCTGCATTGTCTGAAAATACCCTGTCCTGTCTCAGTTAGCTTGTGGGTTGCGAATCACCTCACCACAATCTGGGAGGAAAACAGTTTACCCTTTATCCCACCCTAGATGTGGCTTTTGCTGGTCAGACTTACACAGGATGGTTCTCTCCCAGATTTACTGCTCTCTGATGACTGTAAATGTTAACAGTTTAAGCCAGATTTGGCTGAAGCTGTGGAAAATAAATGGACCAATTAAGATCAGAAAATATACCGTATCTCTTCCCACAAATATAGATTCCTAACTTCTTGCTGTAGCATGTAAGGCTACTGTATTGAATGCAGTGTAATTTAGGTCAATGAAAGCTGCATTCAAGGCAATGCAAACCTGAAAGTATTTAACCCCATAATAGTGAAAGTAGTATTGTAAGAGAATCAAGAAATGAAGTCCTGCCACATTTAAAATAAAGCAGAATCAGCAAACTCATAGGTCAAAGGTCACAGGGCATATCTGCCTGTGGTAGCAAAAAAGGGAGACAGGTGAAGGTAGAAGAGACAAGAAGACAAGGGAATCAATATTAGGGAATATTTGGAAGGTAACACACACACACACACACACACACACACACACACACACACACACACACACACACACACAGGCTTAGGTCCACAAATAGGCTTTGAACTTTGAACAGTGAGCAAGCAACCTCCTGCAAGTGCTGTCAAAGAGATCTCATCCATTAAGGTTTCACATTATAGATCCAGCAATTAATTTTATGTGGGTCATCAGTATAGTGTAGAGAAGACTCGAGGAACTGACTAATTAGACAAATGTCACAAATTCCTCCTAGCTCCAGTTCCACAAAGGATCATATGACCCCTGCCATTCAGCGCACTGAACTTGGTTGATCAAAAAGTGCCGTTGCCTTTTAAAACGCACCTTGATATCCTTGCAAGTTGATTTTTTACCTTTACATCAAGCGGCTCTAATGAGTTATTTTGCAGACATCACAGGAATAAATTTGTGCACTCCTCCATAGCACAGCAACCTTCAGTGGTGGCTACATTTTAGCTGACTTTTCTTTCGCAGAGCATTATTGCCTTTAGAAGTCTGCATTTCAAGGTTTTTTTTTTTCCTTTCTCTGACCTCACGTCTGAAATGGCATGAAAGAGAGTATCGCAGCGGAAGTTATGAGCTCCGCTATGGAAGCAAGTCTTTAGGCAACAAAAGAGCATTTCTTTGTGGGCCTTTTTTTCACCAAGACATCTGTGAAGGCCAGCTCTAGTTTCAGGCACACAGTGTGTTTGCAATTAGGCCAGTCTTAATATCAAATAGCTTCCAATTTTTCGCCATTTGGTTTTCTTTGAAAGACTTCATTTTCAAATGTCAAACAGACAGACGAGACAAACATGCCCATGTACTGGGTGAGGCTCAACATCCCCAAAAGCAAGCCCTATAAGTCAGACATCCATCCAGCTGACAACAATGAAAACCCCTCTTCTTCTCCCCAGAATATTTTCTTTCCTTCCCAGCAGCAGCCTGTCTGTGTTGGAGGCCAGACCGATGCTAAGGGTACATTCGTGGCCCACAGGGGTTTTTGAGGTCTGGCCGAGACAGCAGGAGCCTCGCCGACGTGTGCTGAGTGCTGACACCCCATAATCATCTGCGGCTGTTATAACACTAATACCTCACACTGTGCCAGCCTCCGGCACTCCCACCACCACAGGACAGTAGTGGGGCATGCAGATGGGCACTACTCATCCCTTGGGGGAGCTGCGGAGACAATAACCCTACCTCAAAATGTGACACAAAATCTCTCTCTCTCTCTCTCTCTCTCTCTCTCTCTCTCTCTCTCTCTCTCTCTCTCTCACGCTCTCTCTTCATTTGTTTTTTCTATTTAATGTGCACAATAGCAGGGTGATTTATTTTCTCTCCTTTTCTGTGCAGAGCAGTGTTTTATAATAAGAATGATCAGGGTCATATATATAATCTGTATTATAGGCCGGATACTTTGCTACTTTCTCGCTCTCTCTTTCTCTATGCTACTGGTCGTTTCTATTTTGTCATTCCACTTGTGCGATGAGGAGGTGACCTTGACACCCTCAAGGAAGCTCCAGAGCGATTGTGAAGCTATATCTGTTTCTGCGGTACGCCGTGTGCTCCCTGTTCAGAATAAAAAATATATCTAAGGAGATAATGGCAACAGGGTGACGATGCGGGACAAGTGTGTGTGTGTCTAAGTATTGAGTTTGTGAGTGTATGTGCTTATCCCTGTGTGTGAGAGAGAGTGTACGTATGTGTGTGTATATGTGTGTGTGTGTGTGTGTGTATGTGTGTGTGTGTGTGTGTGTGTGTGTGTGTGTGTGTGTGTGAGAGTGAGTGTGTGTGTGTGTGTGTGTGTGTGTGTGTGTGTGTGCGTGTGAGAGTGTGTGTGTATGAGTGTCTGTGCATGTGTGTGTGCGTGTGAGAGAGAGAGTGTGTGTGTGTGTGTGTGCAGTATGTGCGTGCATGTGTAACGAAAAGACTGAGTGCCTGACTGCATCTGTGCTGCCTCCTCAGCGCTCCCGTGTGAAGAGGCCAGAGCATTAGTCATTCTGCCCCTGCAATGAGGTGGTGACCTTGACCCAGGAGGCTCCCGAATGATTATACAGCTGTATCTCTTGCCACCACACACAGGGCACACCAGGCCTCATCCATGTGCCGCATGCTAAGACAGAGACACCCTCCTAAGAAAACCAGGATAGAGACATCCGGATCATTCCACTTGCCAAAACCTACATGGATAGTTATACCTGGCTCTTATAGACTGCAGAGTGTTCAGAGATTGAACCCTGGATTTGTGACTTTGGAGTGTTTTACAGTAAGTTGATGTTTGTATTTTCTAATGACTCATCTGTCCTGACCCTGCAAGATGCCTGTGAGGTCCTCGTCATGGAAAACAACTTCAAAGGTAAAAAAATCACTGAAAGTACATGCAGTAGGTCTCTACCTTCATCTACAAAGTAGAGGAATAGACAGCCAACAGTGGAAGACACATTATACAAGTTTGTTGAACTCGTCAGTGCTTAAATCCCCTTTCAGTCAATCAATACTTATTTTCTCTCCCCAACACCACAAATCACGATTGAAACCTATACAGTTTCTGAGATCAAGACCTGCTTCCAGGGTATAAAATTAACTTTTTGACCCACCGGCAGGTAAGGCCTAATCATTTACCGGCCAGAAAATATTTTTACCGGTCACTGAAAAAAAGTTTAGGGGCTTTTTAGAACAACAACTTTACTTTTTTTTCTCAGACATCTCCATAACAAAAGGCATATGTTACTATAATACACCCTAGCTTAAATGCATTTCATAGCAGGTGTCTGTCTGCTGTAGCTGTAGGCTATGTTGCGTGTATTCAGAGCACTATCAATGGCATTAATGACGAAAGTCATGAAGCAGTTTGCCAGGGGCAGGTAGCTATTTTTTTTTATTAGCCAAACCAAATTGTAACCTGCATTTGGCCGGTGGCGGGTGCTAATTTTAAACCCTGCCTGCTTCTCTGATGTCACCATTGCTCTCATAGTCATGTTTATTTTTTAGTATTTCTATTGACTTTTGAGGCAATATGAATTTCTAAAGGCTCTACTTTATATCACAGACAGATAGATAGATAGATAGATAGATAGATAGATAGATAGATAGATAGATAGATAGATAGATAGAGAGGAGTGAGAGAGAGAGAGAGAGAGAGAGAGAGAGAGAGAGAGAGAGAGAGAGAGAGAGAGAGAGAGAGAATTTAGAACAGAGGCTTGTCTCTTCCTGTTGTTAGCCTATTTGAGAGACTCTCCTCTCATGAAGCCGGAGACTGTGTCCAAGGAGAGGAGAGACAAACAGAGCAGCTCTTCCCATTCGCTGCATGTCCGCAGGAGACTTAAGAAAGGTGACGTACTATCAGTCACTCTCCAGCATCTTAGGCTAGCAAACTGCTTATGTGAGGGGATGGTGGTGTAGCGTCTCTGTTAGAATCTGTACTGATCTTTCTAGAATACTGATGAGAGTTCAAAGAGGTTGCCAGACACACACACTCTGTGTCTCACAGAGAGAGAGAAAGAGAGAGAGAAAGATAGAGAGAGAGCCAGTGAGCAAGAGAGAGAGAGAGAGAGAGAGAGAGAGAGAGAGAGAGAGACAGAACACTAGACTCATGGGTATTGAGTGTATATCATCAGACAAGCAGGTACATGACATCTCTACTAATGCACAGACAAGGCAACATGCCTCCGAGGATTGGCTCGCGTCTCGCCTAGCACGGGATACCGTGCCGCCGTGGCCCAATATCAAACGGCAGTGCTCATCGGATCATGGCCATTAACACACATCTCGTCACACTCCTCTGCACAGATTGCGCCGGCCGGCCCGCTCCGTGCCAGACTTCCGGGCCATTGAGGCTTCATCCTTCTGGTGATTTTCACTCGGCCTGTGAAAAGTGCAAACCTTGTCACTCTGAATCGGTTTTGCTGCCTGGCAATGGGACTGTCGGCTTCCCTCCACTGATGGCCTTCCTCATTCTCCCTTAATGGATGCAAAGTATCTTTCAGTTGAGAAAGCAACAAAAACAGGCCCATAATGGGACATTGTGCATGTAATCGTTGCAAGGATTTTTTTTTTTTTTTTTTACCACCCCCCTCTCCGTTTCAAAGCCTTATTACACAATTAGTAAAATCTGTGCGATTTTGCCGCTTAGCAATGTTCCACAAAACCACATTAAGTCCTTGGTCCTTTCTACATTTCCGTCTCTGTCTTATGATTCTTTAGAATGACTACTCAGAGAGTGCTTTGGGTTGCTGAAGAGTTCTTGAGAATTATTTCATGCAATGCACATTACTGTACACAACACATTAGATTCTAGCTATTGCAACCTTTTGGGGAGAGAGGACTATTTCTTAAATCTAATTAAAAATAAGGCAAAGATGCTTAGTAAGCGGTGCAAAGTTGGCATGCCATCCAGAGCTGACATGTGATGAAAAGTGACAAGATATTGCATTCTTTGTGCTAAGAACTGACAGTGTCCTCCAGCATCACGGGAGGCCATCTTTAGCCTCAGTTCTAATTGCCTGATCTCAGAGGATCCGGGAGATTTTAGTGTCAGTTTGCATGTCTTGCAAGAGGCCATTGGCTATGATGACTTTAATGTGGCAGTCACATGTGAAGCCTTTATTCGTTTCATTATTTCAGGCTTTAAATTAGGCTAGTCTTTTTTTTTAATACCAGCATATTTCTTTTATCGTGTGCAAACCAACGGTCAACCCAGGGGAATTGCTTATCAGTGTTTTCATGAAGCTGTAATATTACGATAGCTATCATGTGTGAGGTCAGTGATTTTAAGTCTCCTGAGACCTATTAGGGAAATTACTGAGACTGTAAAATGGTTTCACAGATAACTATGCATACAAGTGAATGGTTACAGTTTGGCCATGTGCTGAATAAGGGAAAATGTCTTATCTAGCCAGCTCAATTTGGAGTACCAAAATAACTCACTTCCTCTAAAGATACTACTGGCAAGACACCAAAAATTCCACAGAGGAAACCTCCATTTATGTAAATGTACATGGTATGTAATACCAATATAATGTGTAAAGTGTTTTGTTTGGTTATGAAAATAACAAAAGCCTCTATATTTCAGCCTGAGCATAAGACACATGGACTAAGTCAAAAGTAGTTAATAGGTAGTTTGACATTACATCTGGGTGTTTATATAATCTGTGTCTGTGTCTAGGTGTGTGTGTGTGTGTGTGTGTGTGTGTGTGTGTGTGTGTGTGTGTGTGTGTGTATGTGTGCGTGTGTGCACACTTCACGTGCATGTAGGCATCTACATATGACAGACTGGGCAAACGGATCTCAGCTCTGACACATTTCCCCACCTCCCCCTCAGACCTGTGCCAGGCCCCTCTCTCTCTCTCTCTCTCTCTCTCTCTCTCTCTCTCTCTCTCTCTCTCTATCCTCAACTCTCCTAGACTGATTCACTCATTATTTGTGCTTGAAAGCTTCAGCACAGGCTCTTTGTGAGAGGAAATTGCATTAATGAACTCAGATAAGAACAATCAACTCCCACAGCAGCCCTCCGTTCGTTTTTCCCCTTGCATTTTCAAATAACCTATTAAACGCCAGACTCTTCCTAGTTCCCTCATTAGCATTCTCACTCACAGTCCTGCTGCCGCTTTTTTTTTTTTTTTTTTTTTTTGCTTCTCTTCTTCAGTCGTGGCCCCCATGACGAGGGAAACAATTGAACTCAACCTCCATTTAATGTGCGCTTGGAAAAAAAAAAAAGAAAAGGCACTGGGAACAGGTGAGAGACAGCCCATCACCTTTTTTTCCACTGACTGCTTTAACCTTTCAATTTAGCAGCAGGAATTAATATGGTGAGTCGCTGGCGTATCGCACGAAACAGATGCTTCACAGGTGCACCGGTGGGCACGAAGGTCCAGAGATCCCCACTGCCCCCCTCCCACACACACAGCCTCCCCATCCACCCACCTCTCCCTCTTTCCCCTTACACACGGATGCACATGGATTCAGACCACCACCACCAGCAGCACCCACTGCCCCTGGAGTCTCTTCTCCATCATCAGGCTAGGGCTAGCTTCACTCACACTGCCCCTCCCACACTCTTGAGACCAGAGAGGCACTTTAAACCAGGAGTCACGGTCAACAGCTGATGAGAGGAAGGCGGGTGGGAGGGCTGGGGGTGGGATGGCGCTCTGGCCCTATGACTCACGTGCCAAGCAGGATTCAGGCCGAATGGGGGTGGAGTGAGGTGGGGTGGTGGTGGGGGGTGGGGGCTGAATCATGGGGGGAATCATGTCCATAGCTCTGAGGTGTGTGCATATTTGTTTACGTGATTCCTCATTCCCCCACGTTTGTTTGCTCACCCCCCCTTCAGCAAAGCTGTCCCTGATGTTGACATGGATAAAGCCCGGGGAGACAAGGAGGAGGAGGAGGAGAGAAAAGGAACAAGAGGGAGAGAGAGAGAGAGAGAGAGAGAGAGAGAGAGAGAGAGAGAGAGAGAGAGAGAGAGAGAACAAGAGAGAAAGAGAGAGAAATGAAATGAGAGCGACAGTGTGTGTGTGTGTGTGTGAGAGAGAGAGAGAGAGAGAGAGAGAGAGAGAGAGAGAGAGAGAGAGAGAGAGAGAGAGAATGGTGTCTCTCCATGTCTGTTCTGTCAGAGTGGCTCCTTTTATGATGTCGGCTGATGGTCGGGGCCAGATTGATTGGTGTGGTGCCCGGGCTGATTGATTAATCCATAGTCTGTGGGAATGTGCTGCGCTCATCCTTGGGATCGGACGCTGATCGGCACAGAGGAGGGAGATAAATGGCAGGGCCTAGGGGGGTCATTGAGTGTGTGTGTGTGTGTGTGTGTGTGTGTGTGTGTGTGTGTGTGTGTGTGTGTGTGAATGTAGAGGTGAGATATTCCGCCAGAGGCCGATGTTCCATGTTCCTCATGATGATATAGCAGCCCACTGAAGCCAATGTGGATCAATGCCAAGCAGGTCACCTGATGCAAAATGTTACAGCAAATCATGCTTGCAGCGTGCATGAAAGGCGATATGAAATGTTCACACACACACACACACACACACACACATACACAAACAGGCTCACACACTTGAGTGGTGAAAGTCGTGTCATAGTCTTTATCGTGTATTGGCACACTCATATTGTATTTCACTGTCCATCTCACCACATAACAGTGTGCATAATCCAACTCCTAATTCACACGTACATCTAAAAATACTCTCCGTGCTCCGTCCACCGCTGTGGAAGAGTGAAGTGAAGTGAGAGTGTGGGGCAACATTTTACGCTTCCTTCACAGCCAAGCTCTCTGGGCCACTCCATGATCTGAATCAATCTTTAGCCCATGAGGCATGACTGCATGTCAATGATACAAGACGATTATGCTCTCTGACATGTCAGAAGGGAATTTCCAGCCTCAAATGTATTATAAATATGCAACACACAATACAACACACACACACACACACACACACACACACACACAC
>JAODXP020000017.1:24692083-24697083 GCA_027497455.2 Sardinella longiceps
TGAATGAACAAATGGCTCCCAGTCTATCGTTTGATGTGGCCGAGCCATTTATTAGCATACTAATCATCAGGACCACAACAGAGCCACAGCAACAATGACGACATCCAGACAACAAGGAGGGAGCCAGGGCAAGCTCCCTACCGCTACAATGTTAATCAAAGATGTCCACTATGAGACAAGTATAGAACCAAAAGCCTATAGTTTTCCCTTGGGAGTTTAATTCCCTTTCAAGTCACTGGAATGCAGGCTAGACCAATACCATGTAAATATTCATGGGGTATTTCTATGTGACTCGATGAAGACATGGTGTGTCATCTATTTACGACAAATATTTATGACTCTGAACTCTGTTGGAAGAAGAAGACACTTGCATTGCCTTTGAACTCCCAGGCGTCATAACAGCATCTGAAGGCTTAAGAAAACTCTGCCTAAAGGTGGCAGTGTGTGTGTGGGTGGCTGTCCTTTTGGTGTATCAAGGAAGCCTAAACGAGTTTCTCTTTGAACTGAGGGAAGTAGTTTACTTGCATGTCCCTATCTCAGTATCCTTGATTGAACTTCAAAGCCCTGATCTATTTTGCTTAGAACAGATTATGCATTTAGATACACAAATCTGTGTATGTGTGTGTGTGTGTGTGTGTGTGTGTGTGTGTGTGTGTGTGTGTGTGTGTGTGTGTGTGTGTGTGTGTGTGTGTGAAGGGGTGGGGGGGGGGTGTATTGAAGAACTTGTGATTAGAAGTATTGCATCTTGATAATCTTGAGAAAGTCATGAACAGGGAATAAACAACCATTTCTCTGCAATCTCTTATGAGCTATACTTGTGGCTCTTTTAAAATTATAAACCTAGCGATATCACACACATAGACCAACACAAAATGTAATTTAATGGCCGGCAGCTTTAAAGATGTGCCAAAAGAGTTAAGGATAGTTAAAGGGATACTCATCTCCCTGCAACTGCATATGTGTGTGTGTGTGTGTGTGTGTGTGTGTGTGTGTGTGTGTGTGTGTGTGTGTGTGTGTGTGTGTGTGTCCAGGACGAGAGAGGAATGAGTGGCCCTGTCATTGGAGATGATTAAGAGAACACTTATGGTCTAGAAAAATGTGGATGAAACCATAAAATTAAGCCTTTGACAGTAATCAAAGGTGGCCGGTTAAATTATGCAACCACCAGCAGTATCACACAGCCTCGTTTCGACCAGTTGACAGCGCAAAGGGTTAGCACTTCGCAACGTTTCTCCAATTTCAGCACCACGAATAAAGGACAGCTCCCATGCCATCAAGCAATCGCCTGCTAGTCGTCTTTTGCAGCTCTCAATCATTTAATACCCGGTCCTATAAAGCGGTCGGGCTGGCCACAAAGCATAACTGAAATGCTGAGATGTAGCCCTCAGTGAACATTCCCACAAGGGTACAAGGATGTACTTTGTATGCACCCTGACTGACAGCTCAATTGAGAGCTTTATGTGCCCATCACAAAATGCAATAGGCTAGAAGACACAACCGAATTCGGCTACATTTCAGGGCACCACACACACGGAACGAATATTGTTTATTTATTGTGAGTTTTTTGTTATTTTTTCTTCTTTTTTTTCTGCCGGCATATATACATCATAGCTACTGCGCTTGCACAAATGACCAAGGCACGGCACTCTCGTTGATTCGCCTCCCCCACGGACAACAGCATACACTCAACCTCCAACTGACGCGTGAGAGCCCACTGGACAGTTGATTTCGAACGGATGCAGAATGACTGTACAGCATAGAAAGGGTAATAAAATACATCCCATGGGAGAAATGCACTAATAGCTACGCATACACTTTAAAAATTAACGTACAATTTACTAACCCACCTCATAGTTACACACCTGACCGCACAACTTACACACACGCACACATGAGACAGAGGCGCATACAGGCTACGCATGCAGCGCAACGTCGTCGCTCATGAGTCAGATGGTCAACATTTCAAAGTAGCTGAGAAAACAATATCTTGATCTGACGCAAAAAAAGACTGGCAAACCACTGAAATTCCTTTCCCAAAACCCACGTCTTATAGCTAGGATCCAAACATGGAATAAAATATTGAATCACTCAGTTATGAGAAGGGCTCCAATAGTGCATGATGTTTCAGACAGGTGTAAATTGATGTGAAAAAAAGCAATGACTTACTTTGCTCTAAAGACGAGTGAGTGTTGGAAATCTCAGTTGCACATGCGCCCGTCTCCAGTTTCCTCTCCTCGACAACTGCAACCAAAATCCATCCGCAATTCTCCAGTAAATTTGCCAGGCTCCTTGCAAACAGTTTGTCTCTTTCGAAACCACGTTTTGTTTATCCGCAACTCAAAAATTACAGGTATAAAAGATCCTTATGAAATGTTTAGCTGGGCTAGCTTTAAGACGGACGTGCTGATTGATCAATTGCTCCATCCAAGCATGTGTTTCTCTTCACTTAAGATGTGAGAAGGAACACCTACGAGCACCTTTACGAAGCAAATACTAAGCCTATGGTGCCACAAGGAGCATTCATTCTACATCCTCTGTCCAGGTGTTCTTTACTGCTCTTATCAACGACGAACGGGGTTTGCTGTTTGCTCCAAAATTGATGCTTCATGTCGCTTGTTTCAATATATCAACGCATATCTGCATATTGTATATCCTCACCCAAACTGCGGCGCATCATCCCCGGTCTAAAATCTGAGAATGGCAAATGATCACCTCGTCGGGTTTCCGATGTTCAGTCGAAATCAGAAGAAACTAGAAGCAAATTTTGTGACCACTATTCCTCCGCCATGGTAGTAACTTTTCTGCTCCGTCTTCGACACACTTCAACCCCCCAATCTGATTAGATTTCAACTCACAACCTGGTGCGGATTCCCAGATTCCCTTATTCGCGTTTTTTCAGTCCTTAAATGGGGTTCCGGTCAACCTTTGGCGTGAATCTGTGGTTTGGTTCAGTGAAATATACCACAGAGTGATAATAGCCTTGATAGCTTTCTGTCAATTCTGGATAGATGAATCAGCGTTGGTGAGGAAGAACTCCACCGTCCTCTTAACAAACGCCTGTAAAAAACGAATTGTAAGAATACATACTGCATAAACTTACGGCAATGCAATCTTCTCTGTTCCGCAATTGATGGAGATTAAACCAAGAGGTAAGTCTTCTTAAATAAAACCGACCATATTTTAAAATTCCTCTGGTAATTATTTGTGAAGATTCATTGCTGTAGCAGCGTGCACATTCATTAGAGGCTCTGTCCGCCAGCTTTTGTCTAAGACTCCATCTCAAACTCAATGCGCCCCAGCATTCTCTCCATTGCCTCTTGTCTAGTATCTCCGGCTTCAGGACGCACAAATTCAATGTTCACCCAGGAGAGAACTGCGAGGTGATGGACCGCAGCAGGTGAAGTCTGTTGCAAGGAAATCAACCAGTCAATGGGTTGTGACTTTCGTAATCCATGTATATTTGTTCTGAAGAAGCAAATATTCAGATTTAAATGCAATATTGGCTACGATGAAAGTCTTCAACCGACCATTTAGTATATGTCCAAAATGGATTGTGATTCTGAATTTCTTGTAGCAGTCACAAGCCGAGGCGCAGAGAATTCCACCAAAGAATTTGTCTGTAGGCTGAGTCTTCCTGAAGGAACCGTTGAGCTTGTATCCTCCTCCGTCATAGACGTTGCAGTCAGTGCAGGAAACTGAACACGTTTTTTGCTTTCCTGTAGCTTTCACTGAATAACCTCCCAGTAACAGGTCCCACTTCAATAAATGGGAGAATTTAGTTAATCCATAAACGTCCCGATATTCTACCACAAAACATGCCGATTAGTGGCAGAACAATTGATGGCATGAAAGTAGAACTGTCGAGGTAAAGAAACCGAATGAATATGGGTACGCGTGTGTTACGTCGTGCGTGTATTTCGGAGTGTGTGTGCTACCTTGAGTGTATGTGTGTGTGTGTGTGTGTGTGTGTGTGAGAGAGAGAGAGAGAGAGAGAGAGCGTCAGAGAAAAGAGACTTCTTTTTTCCATCACGAAAAGGGTCTCGAGTGCCACCTACCGACGCTATAACATCCACAGTGACATAACCATGCCCTGTGACCACACATGAGCAATTTTCAAATACCAACGACCAATCTTTGAAAGACCAGACCAACTTCAATGGTGTGTGGTGGTTTATCTGAGGTCTTTATTCCATAGGTAAATGCACCATTTATCTTTACTATTTAATGTCGATCAGAACAGATGAAATGGCATTGAGGCAGCCTCTCAAAAACACACACATCATCTCTCTCTCTCTCTCTCTCTCTCTCTCTCTCTCTCTCTCTCTCTCTCACACACACACACACACACACACACACACACACACACACACACACAAACTCGACAAAGCAAGAACTGCTTTTTGTGGAGGTAGCTCCATTGCCCTGGATGTGTCAGCATCTGATAAGAGCATAGCAGAGCCCAGCCCATGTCTCATCCTTCACCTGTCCGCCTGTCATCTCTGCAGTATAAGCTGAAGATGCAGAAAGGCCCCTGTCCACTGAGTGACTGTAATTGTCGGACGCTAAAGGGCAACTCTGTCGGCTGCAGGCCCACATACCATCTGTAGCACTCTGAGCCGTTGTGACCTATTAAAATGGCAGGCTAAGTGTTCAGTTGGGTACAATATGGATGGCTCCTTAATTTAGTACTGCTTGAAATAGGTGAGAATTTATGGGTATCTTGAGCCAGATTTGCTTACACAGATTTACACAACTCCTTTTTTCCCCCACTTTTCCTTTCATTTTGTGCCTTTTTTTTCTTTTCTTCACCCACACTGCACCTGGGAGGTACACTACATTATAGTAGTTCTCACATAATACTCTCAAGTCCTCAGCCTTATCTGCCTTATCTCATCACATTTATATATTTTTTTCTATTCCTATCTGCTGGTACTTGAGGAGTCAGAAACATATGGCATGTCCCCAGCCGTTCTAGCAGCTGTGCTGTTATGACAGGTACA
>JAODXP020000017.1:24702083-24752083 GCA_027497455.2 Sardinella longiceps
AATGCAGTTTTGGTAAGTCATATGTGCTGTGCTGTCTACTACGACGTCAAAATTGCAAAAGTAGATTTCTGTCAGACTTACTACAGGCAGAATTAGGAACCAGAATGCAGTAATTTATGTGTGGTGGTAAGGCTGTTCTGGGGAATGGCACAGCTTTAAATGTAGTGCTCTGTGTTGAAATAGCAAATAGCAAGCGTAGCAGAGAATCAGCTGAGCAATTAGCTTAGTTAGGATCACCCGGTGTACAGACGTGAGGTTTGACATCCGTGCCATGCCAGAAATGCTGTGTAGAATTTGTGCGGTGTCTAACATTGGAGTAGGCTTACATTAAATCTGAAGTGATTCTTAATTCATACGCCCACTGTAAATCTCTCAACCAGATCTCAGATAACTAAAGCTCCTTTGAGAATCCAAGACTGGGCAAAGTCCACAAACTATGTTAAGATAATGACTCTTTGGAACAATACCCACATTCATTTAGTTCATAGTTGAGGGTTTTCATTTCAGCAACGTTTATCACCGTGGCCTGTGTGTTCTTAAGATACTGTACGGTGTCACTGTGGCTCTTCTAAACCAACTCTTGGAAAGCTCATTATTTCTCTGTGACTGGAATGCATAACGATGGAGCATGCCTCATTAAACACTGTTGTTCTGTTTTTGAGGGATTTGGAGGATTTTTTTGGAGGGGAGGAGGACAGTCTCTGTTGTCCTCACAAAACCTTTGCCCGAGGCGTGTTTACGTGATGCCTTCCCAGAGCACATCCTCTCTCTCTCTCTCTCTCTCTCTCTCCCTCCCTCTTTCCCTCTCTCTCTCTTTCTCAGTCTGTTCTCATCCCCCCATGGCCAAATCAGCCCACAATGATATCACCCCACCCCTCCTCTGCCAGGCCCTTTCCCTGCCTGTAAAGCGAGTCGAGCAGGAACAGCTGTTTCTGCTGCAGGTGAATAGCAGCGTTGTAGATTAGGGTATGCATGAGGATTCACAAGAAAGCCTCACCTATCTTTCACCAGCCCTATTTGAAGAAAGATTGGCATTCAAGTACTGCTCCCATATTTTTACTTGAATAATTATTTCTAGTTGTGATAAGCCTGAGAGATACTATGATCCACAATTGCAATTGCATACACAATTGACTATTTTGCTAAATTAACGCTTAGATATGTTGATTTTTGTACTTGAGTATTTGGTTATTGTGAGCTTGGTATATAATAATTATTCTGCCAGACCATCAATCATTAACAATATGGGTTGCATAACAGCTCTCATCAAGACGTTTGATTGGCAGCATTGGGGTAATGATAGACTGTGAACAATGAGAGGGTGTCAATCATGTAAATTAAAGCACATTCTTACTCCAAGATCAAGAAGTACAATCAAGAATGTGTTGCTTGAATCAAATCAACATCAACTAAGAAACAGTTACATAACATTCTATTTTGAGGAACTCTGTATTCCTTCCTTATCTCCAAAGAAAGAGTTAGTCCCACTGTATGGGCCCCCATCATCAGTTGGAAGTGATTTGCCCAGTACCGATGAGATCTGGCGCTTCATGGAGGCGAAAATGTCACAGCTTACTTTTCAAAAACGCCAAATAGCTGTATTTTTCTGTCCCCTGTAGACCACGGAACTAGTAATGGATGAAAATAGCACCTCTTTCTCTCTCTCTCTTTTTCAAACACACACACACACACACACACACACACACACACACACACACACACACACACACACGCACACACAAACAGCTAATCAACAGCAGTTAAGTCAGTTGTTGATTACATGACAGACCTTCACAGTTACCATCAGAGGGCCTCTATAGGAGCATCATCTGTCCACCCAAACATCATGACACCATATCAACAAGACCACTCAGAGCTCTGAGCCCTCGCGGTAGCTCAGCAGCACCCCCTCATTTCAACAACCTGATCATTTGCTTTCAGTTGTAACACTACATGTACAATGGAGTTGCTATAAACCCTTTCAATCAAGGTTGATTACCTGTTTCCACTTCCCTTTTAAAATTCCATATGTTATCTCAACAGAGCGAAAGAAGTTTGGGAATGAAATAGAACATTCAATCAACGTTGTTTACTCAGTTTAAAGTGATACTTTAAATCTTTCACCCTTTCTTGTCATTCAATCAGATGAGTGTAAAAGAAGCAGGTCTGTTGGGCAGTGAGGTACCTATTCACACATGAAGGGATGGACAGAGGGGCTGGCATCTGGATGAGACAGACCGATCCCTGTTGGATACCTCACGGTGCCTCTGTGTTTGGTGGCATTGGTGCAGCAGCGACGAACGAGATCCGTATTTGCTCCACCCTTGGCCCTGGCAGACAGCAGGAGCGGGAGGGGAAAAAAGCATTAGTGACAACTGTGAGGTGTTGCTGTTAAAAATACTACATGTAAAAATAGCAGCGTGCCAGATGACAGCACAGGTTTCCTTCAGTCTGAGAGGCTGGCGTGCTGACGTGTAAACCCAGCCCCAACCACTAAGACAGTGCTTTGTATGAACATGTCATAACCATGTCCTCTCTTCCCTGTCAAAGAGTATTTTACGCACCACTACATAGTAAGACCATGAGACAGAAGGGTACAAGTAATGACACTTGTGCTTTGGGTATTTTTATGATTTTATTTATTTTTTCTTTCTTTTTACTAAATCTTCAGATTTTTAGTCCACCTTCAAAATTCCTCTGCATGTTATTGCCTCAATAAATAAATACCTAAATGAAAGCCATGGCAGTATAACAAGTTATTAATTTAATCTGCTAAAATGACTAGACACACTTTGTCAGCACAAGATGGTTTTATTTTATTAACCACTGCATGAAATACTGATTGATGCACCTGTGGAAGATTGGCTAAAACCTTACAAGCTTTGTAGATGAACCTTTGGAAGGAAGCCCTTCCCAGTGTTTTGCCAGCAGTTTACTGCCAGGCAATTGCCAGAAAGGGTTCCCCAGCGTAGTAGGACTGTAAAATGTATAAACAACTGATAGCCAGCCATGGGGATTGACACAATCAGTGGAGCTTACAGCCACCAGTGCTGGTAGACACATTTCAACAAGATTAGATCTTGGCTGAAGAGGGCAGGAAATGCTAATCGTGACACGACTTTGCCATTAAACTAATGTGTGGGCACCAAATAAGGAGGAAAGAACACACACACACACACACACACACACACACACACACACACACACACACACACACACACAACAGTGACATACTTCAAGTTAACAGAAAAAAATTGCAAAGCAAGTGGCAAGATCAAGTGTTTTTGCACCCGACTGATTAAATGAATTGGTTGTTAGATTGCACAAACCCTTTTCATAAGTCTCTCAGCCACCAATTATGTGTGAATGCTGAATGCATCTGACGCATTGGAACTTATCACACTCACATTTCCTTATTTATTTATTTTTTCTTATTCTGGGTGAAGGGTTAGTGGTGGCCACAGAGAGATGTGATGTGTGGAGGTGTCAGAGTGCTTTTAGAGACCTCTGAAGTCCAGCGTGAACTTGTGAACTTGTGAAAAAGTGAGGAGGGAGACCAAGCCTCAGGCAGTTATTGGTCCTGCCAGCATGACTCCGACAGACCTCACCTACGACAATCTTACTACAATTACCTCAGGCCCCTCCCCTGACTATCCGCCTGCACCTACCTCCCCTCTCCCAGAACTGCCCTTGAGCTTGTCCTTGGCCATATTTAGCAGATGAAAGGCATTTTATGAGCTCAACCATGCCTCCTCAATCTGTTCATTTGCTTATCGTGAGAGATTAGGCAATAAGGTTTTATCTACTCAATTTCCTTATGCATTTAATCTGTCGTGTACAATTAAAGGGAAGGTTTGTCAGCAGAACCTTCCCCTTGTTTGGGGGCAGGTGGCTCATTCCACCATCTTAATACCACATAGGGGAAGAATTTGGGTTGACATCAGAGATGATGCATTCATTGTGCAACCTGATACTTTTTTCAGACTGTTAATAACATGGCAGGCATAACACCAAATTATATAATAACATTTGAGGCTGATGATGCCATACTTGTGATGAATAACCATCCAGGCTCATGTGGACATCCTTACTTAGCTAGTTGATGGGGAAGAATAATCTTATAGGATACTGGGATCTGACATGAAGATCAGCAATCTGTTATCACAAACATTGAACATTCCTTTTTTCTGTATAGCACAGATGTGAATGCATGTATAAAATTTGTAAATAACAATGCTAATTTGTTTATGATCATTTTTGGGTTACACTTTATTTTAAGGTTCACATATTAGCCATTAATACATACCTAATTAATGCATGTATTAGTGACTTGTAAGGCATGTGTTAGGCAACATTAATCATTCGTTAGGCGTGTATTCACATATTTTCTTGTTCATGACTAATTAGGCTTTTATTCTTGATATAATCTTAAAAATGCCCTAATAAGCCTTGATCTCTACTTACTAAGTAGTAGTACTTACCAAAGTAGAATATGTATAACCCACTAGCTGTCTGAATAAATCCAGAATAGTGGAAGAACACTTGTAGAATAAGCAAGTATATAGCTCAGTGTCATTGCTGTATTTCACTGCCCAGGTTGCTGTGTCGCTGTGACGTTGAGCTATATACTTGCTTATTTATATCTGGATTTATTCAGACAGTATACTAGTGGGTTATACATATTCTACTTTGGTAGGTACTACTACTTAGTAAGTAGAGATCAAGCCTTATTAGGGCATTCTTAAGATTATATCAAGAATAAAGGCCTAATTAGTCATGAACAAGAAATATTGTGAATATATAATGAATGATTCATGTTGCCTAACACATGCCTTACAAGTCACTAATACAGGCATTAATTAGGTACTATGTATTAGTGGCTAATATGTGAACCTTAAAATAAAGTGTTACCCATTTTGCCCATTTCCAATGATCTTAGACATTTACTACTTGCAAAGACAGTGACAGCAGGCTATGTAGGTTATGATAATTCAGACTCAAAACTAAAGTATTTTAATAGGATTAATACGTTGCTCCAACATAAAAGTGATAGTTGAGTTTTCACCAGTTCAATCATCAAAAGGCTACATCATAAGGTTGCTGATGTGCAGTAAACATAACAAAAATAGAACAATAAAAATGCAAATGACAGTCAAACTTTAAAACCTACCCACACAATTCAGCCCACAAGCCTGAAATTTTAATTTTGATCAGCGAGGTTTGATGACACTTTGCAAAAAGTCGCCTCCTTAAACGCTGGCCCATGTCCAGAGATGAAGTGGGCTTCTTGTTCTGCTGAGTGTGCACACTCACCAGAGCATGAAAACCAGTTGATGCACTAATCTAATGCAGACAGCAGCGGTCTACTTAACGCCCACTAACAATGGCGCTATAGGCTACAAACTCCAAAAAAGAACTCCATGTGCTTTCCACACTTCTATTTCAAGAGGCTCGGTGAGTTCTGGAATTCTCCCCGTGTCCTCACCCTGCCAAATCACTGTCACAAGACTTTATCCTTCTCCAGCAATGTGTAAACAGGGCTCTGTCAGGTAGAACAGCACTGGACGTGATTCTACAGCCTTTGCCACTGGCGGCAGCTGTGGAGCCATAGACACTATGTGGCCCAGACTGGTGGCCTCAGAACAACACTGTGTGTGTCTTTTGAAGAACCAGAGACTTGGAGGTTAGACCTCACAGATCTGTAATCCACACAACTCACAGCCACAGTCATTACTCTAAGATGTGTGGTGGTGGTGGTAAGTTTTATTGATTTAGTCTCTAAGGCCCTCTCACCATAAAATGCAAGGTTTGCTATTTTGCAGTAACACAGCTCTGTCCCATCACATTTCCCCTCAAAGAGAAAATATAAAACTCCCCTGTAAGGGGATCAACATTTTCAGAGAACCAGAGATGTAGAGATAGATGCCTATAAGACAAATAGCAGGGTGATTTCTGGCCAGGTACTGTCATAATAAAGGTTATATTCATATATTTTCATTTATTTGCCAATGGATTCTTCATTCAGAGTCCTCTTTGATAATGTAGTGCATATAGAGTGAGTGTGTGTGTGTGTGTGTGTGTGTGTGTGTGTGTGTGTGTGTGTGTGTGTGTGTGTGTGTGTGTGTGTGTGTGTGTGTGTGTGTGTGTGTGTGTGTGTCTGTCTGTGTGTTTGTATTTCAGTGTGCGCTGAAGTGTATCTGCTTTGCATATGAGGCTGTTTGCGGGGGAAAATGAGAACACAGCATTGGCTCAGATGAGGATACTTTAAAGCTACTCCACTGATATGTATTAGTTCACTCAGAGGGAAAAAAAGAACGCTGGCTGCTGGCAAAATGACACTTGATCTCTGGATGTTCATTGCACATAAAATCAATACCAAGTATAACAGTTTTGCTTGAAAGAGGGAGAAACCAGGTCAGATAAACAAAACACTATGTCAAAATGCATTTAGCATGCCAGAAGTCAGAAGACAGAAACATGGAAAGTGTGTGTGTGTGTGTGTGTGTGTGTGTGTGCGTGTGTGTGTGTGTGTGTGTATGTGTGTGTGTGTGTGTGTGTGTGTGTGTGTGTGTGTGTGTGTGTGTGTGGGTGTGGGTGTGCGCGCGTGTGTGGGTGTGTTGAACGGAAAGCCTCCAGCCATACAACTGCATCTGTTGCACTGAGCTAGCATTGGGGAATGACATCTTTGGAGCAGCTAGCCTAACTGACCAATCGGCTCCTCTCCTCAGTCACTTTCCCAAAGCCTTGTCTGACAAATAGCAAAACTACATACACCCAGTGTATCAAAATAATTACAATTACAGTGTCATGTTAGCTGCATTTGGAAATGGTGTATAGTGTGGAATAAATGAAATATCAGCAATAAGAATTGCTGATCACGGGGGTCAGCAGCACCAATGTTCACTGCAAAGCTGCGTGCTGGTCATGTAATCATCGGCAATCTCAGAGCAAAGCATGATCATCATGGCACAGAGAGAGGGAGAGGGAGAGAGAGAGAGAGGGAGAGAGAGAGTGTGTGTGTGTAGAGAGAGAGAGAGAGAGAGAGAGAGAGAGAGAGAGAGAGAGAGAGAGAGAGAGAGAGACGCAATCACTAGCTATGTGGTAGCCCTACGCTTGAGCACCAAATGACCCAATCAGAGCTGAATGAAAGGGCTCTATTTTCCAAGGAAACCTACTGACCATCAGTGGAGAGGATTGCCGTGTTCCATGCAGAAGAGGGACCTCAGAGTGGTGTCATTTGGTGTCAGTGATTAAGGCATGAATAGGTGAACTGATAGTGCACTCCGACGAGGACAGAAGTCAAATAGATGGCCATTAACCTCGAAAGAATGGTGATACAGGCCAGTAAATAGTCATGTTGTGTTGAAGCTCCGTTGCTTTGCATGAGACACTGTTTCATTTATTACCTCTGCCAAGGAGGTTACGTTTATCTGTCTGTTTGGTTGTGTAATCATTAGTGTTTTAATGTTTTAATGAAAAAACACATACAAACTCTAGCATGTTCATACGATCTTGCTGTCATTATCATTAGTAAGTACCAGTAGCAGTAGTAGCCTAGTAGTAGTAGTACTAGTAGTAATCAATTTGCCTATTAGCAAGCTAACTGGTATCCTAACCATGTTCCAGTTTCTCTCCAATGACAGTATGTAAGCAGAGAGGATTCAAGCGGAGCGAGAGGTGTCAATGCTTGTTCAGTTCCTGGTTCTATTTTTGCAGGGGGGGGGGAAAATTCCCCTTTATGCAGACAAAGTTGAGCTCTCATTGGCTGATAGAACTTTAAATAATCTTTTCTGATCGCGATGTAATGTATTTGGGTAGAAAGTGAAGTCTTAAAACCACCATGCTCCCATTGAAATGTATTATGATGCATTATCTTGCTCAGTATTCCATGATCTTTGATGTAAGTATCATGTGCTGTCCATCAACAAACTCATTTGTTATGTGTATGCTAGTGCCATGTTGGGGTCCGTTTCCCAAAAGCATAGTTGCTAACTAAGTTAGCTGCTTACTAACGTGTTGTTCACTAAGTTAGCAACTTTGTTGGTTGCAATAAAATTTCCCATTGCCAACTAACTGGTTAGGAACTATGCTTTAAATGGAGGCCTGGTCTTGCTTGTCTTTTTATGTTGACCTTTCACAATTTTAGTGGCCGTATGAATCACATCAACTGTCAACCTTGATTGCAATCTGGAATCTTGCCAGATTTGGAATCAGAAGCATAATGGAATGCATCCAGGCCTGGCATGGGCACATGTAAACAAGCAAAGAAAAAGGACTTCTTCCAGTGGATCAGTAGCTGACTCCAGATGACGTCACACTCACAATGCAGCCTCATCCTGCAGTCTCTCTCTCATGTTCTGTTATTCTGTCCTAGAACTAGAACTCAGCGAGAGAGAAACACATGGTGTTCTCACAGAGATTGCTTTACTCGAGACTTGACCTGCACAGCTGCATCTGAAAGCACGACTACCAAGACCAAACACAATTTAGTTACAGCAAAGAGCAGCCTGACTGTGTCACTTGTGCCCAGATAAGAGAAGAGAATGGAAAATGCTTGTCCTCAATTCTCACTCGTGACATCTATGACTTGGACAGCGAGACCCACGACATCGCACCTTGACTGCAGTCCAAAGTACCCTTCCATGCAATATAAATGAGCACACAGAAATGGCCAAATGGTAGCAAGGCAAAGAGCGCTGCCTTGTTTTTTTTTTTTGGACAGGCATACTTGTTAAAATGCAGGTTTAGGAACCATTTTGAACTTAAATAACCTCCCTGGTCCAATTCCCTGCAACAAAGCAGTTGATAACCAAGCAGTTGTACGACTCAACGTGTTTAAGGGGGAGGAGAGAGATGGAAAGGAGCAGATAACAGCAAAATGGGGAGCGGGGAAGGGTTGTTGTACCAAGGCTGGACTTTAGTGTGAATGTAAAGGGTGAAACAAACTATACTGCACTGCTTCAGCAATAAACTGCCAGAGATGTATGTGCTGTTGTGTTTTTCTCCACTTTCTCTTACTTTTAACATTCCTTAATTTAATAAAGTATTTATCTATGTACTTACCTTGTAAACAACAAAGTTTCTTGCATCCTCTACAAATAGACACACTGGAGAGCAGTTCTCAAATATAACAAGACACTTTCTTGGGAGGGTTATGGTGAACTCAGCCATGACCTCAATGCGCAAGTAAATTACTGTGGCTCAGGTCCAACCTATGCACCTCTGTGTCTATAAACCACTCTTGGTGGTTTACATGTAAGCAATAAGCCTGAGAGGCCGTTCTATACCATGAGTATAGCACAGATGTTATGCACAATGTCGTTACACTCAAGGACTTAAGAGGCCTATATGCGTTTCTTACAATACATACGTGTAACCATACCTAGCTTGGCTTCACGGCACAAAACCACAGTGACAGGAAATGTAGCGATTTATTCCTACACATTAATTCTTCAGCCAAAAAATATATTTCCTTCAACTGAATGGTTACCAAGTAACGACCAGTATAACTTGTGAGAGACACAGGAATATATCTCAGCCATGCCATATCAGGGATTATACAGCAACATCGAACACGATTCCATCAATCACAATCGAGGACCGGAACTATCCGTTTTAGAATAATCCATTTAGAGTTAACAGTGGCTGTAGTTAGTGAGGACCTCCAGCTCCACTGCCAGTTTGAAAGACTAGAGCCATGACCTCTGCAGGAACGCGACGTTCTTTGCTCTAAATTCCCCTCTTTTACCCCAGTGGCTTTCTTACACTTTTATCCTCACGCCTCCTCTGAACATGTCTGTAAAAAACCTTTCAGCATGTGTGCTTGCATGTGTGTGTGTGTGTGTGTGTGTGTGTGTGTGTGTGTGTGTGTGTGTGTGTGTGTCTGACTCCCTGCCACTAGATGTTAGATGTTGGTGAAGAAGATACCTCTGGCTGTCTTTTCCATGTCATTTTCATGCCAATTTTAGTTTACTTACCTCTGCAAACCCTGGAGGGTGGATGAAAAAAATATTGTAATCTTACCACTCTACTGTGCTCAGCTGCCAGAGTGACCATGGTAGGGCTCAAAGTCCCCAGTGACATTACCTTAGGAGGCATTATTATTTTCCCCTTTAAAACAATCTCCCTCACACTTCCCCGTCCTCCCTGTCTGTCTCCCAGCATTTTCTTATGAGCGACATTTGCAATATCTACCCACCAGCCCACAAACTCCAAACTCCCCTCAGCCAAGGGCAGTGGAGCTCACGGACAGGTCACCATCTTGGCTGGCAAAGGCTTTTGACAAGGTGTCACAGCAAGTCAATCGGGGTGCCTCTCTCTCTCTCTCTCTCTCTCTCTCTCTCTCTCCCTCTTTCTCTTTCTGTCTTTTTTCCCCCTCCTCTTCATCCTTTTTTTTCTGTGACTTCAGATTGATAGAATAGGGGGAAAAATAAATAAAGCATGAAATGAATCATGAAAAAGACGACAGCGCCCTGTCCAGTGCCCTGCCCTGTCTGCCAACCGTGTGGGGGCTGAACGCCCACGTCCCTCCCTGAGGTTGACTGATGTGAGTGTGTGGCGATGATGCGAAGGGAGAGAGAGAGAAAGACACAGAGAGAGATCTCTGCAACTATCTTATCGCGTTAAAATCACCTGCCATGGCCTATGCACATTTGGCCCTGCAAAGAAGACGCTGATCTGCGATGGACTGAGAAATAGAATGAGGCTGTCTGGGCTTCTCGATACATACATCATCTTCTCCACTGCTCTCCATCTGCCTCTTATTGAAATGTTACTCATGAATTTCTCCTGCCTTCATGGCAAACTTTAGAGGACCATATTTGTAGGCAAAATCTTTTAGTTTCAGCAAAGTCTTTTTAAATGTCATCGTCAATAGTGTAATGTACTGTACAGGCAATTTATTTGTAAAGAAGCAAAGGCCTAGGGTTTAATGGGACAAATGCTCTGTTGTTATTTTTTTTTGTTTTTTTTTAATACATTGCTTTAAAAACAATGCTCAATTCTAAGAAGTGGCTAATGTAGAAACTCCCTGAATAAGTTTTGGACATGTTGGTAGAAGATAAAGTGCAATATTTGATATATTTGAAAAACTTCACAGACTCATACCATGTAGAATGTTTCACATAAATGTGAGATGAGGTGAACTGTTTTCCTCTGAGCATCCAGCAGAGCAGTATAGCGCGTGTGACAAGCTGTGTTATGTCAAGTGGCAAATGCCTCTGATTGCGGCCTGTAACATGTCTGCAGTGACGTGCCGAGGAGAGAGAGCTCTCAGCCCCTACGGCTTGTGTGACGCCAAGCGAGGAAAGGCTGCGGGCACAGCCCTATATCGCATCACTACACTACTTCACACACAAACACACACACACACACACACACACACACACACACACACACACACACACACACACACACACACACACACACACACACACACACACACACACACCTAAAGCTTGACTGCTCAGAAATGTGACAGATCTCTCCATGAGAGACAGAGAGACATCATTTCCCTTATCTACTGTAGTTGACATGCAAATCCCATCAAATGCACATGTGTTGTGGTGATGTTCTTTAGCCTCGTGAGACCAAACTGATCTCGTGAGCTTCAGGTCTTCACTCGCAGCTCAGTCTGGCTACTCTCAGTTGAAGAGAATTTGGAGCAGTCCGCCAAACAAACTGTCCAATAAGCGCTGGCTTTGAGGCGGGTTGAGGTGAGGGTCTAAAGAACATGTACGTATGTTAGTACGTCATATGCTTCGTTGCTCTGATTGGTTGATTTGGCCTGTCTATCACCAACATAGGTGGTAGGTCTTATCCAATTAGCCAAAACTAAACTAACGAAAACGAAACTATCGAACCAAAACTACTTCAATGGATGGTTCCCAGATGGAATTGCGGGAGCAAGTCCATCTGGCGGAGTCAGGTTAGATGTTCTTTGATATGTGGTAGAAAATCATCTGCAATGACCATGCAATGATTGGACATAACTAATATACATACTTGTTCACACTAAACATTTCCAAAAAATAAACAGGAGCAGACACCCAAATAAGGATAATCATTCTCAACTCTATGATATGATGATATGATCTATGATATGATGATTCCCCATTGTAAAAAATTATACTCTTGAGACACAAATGCCCCTGCGAGCACATGAACACACACACACACACACACACACACACACACACACACACACACACACACACACACACACTCCCACAATAACATTACTATAAGGTGACTAATTTATATCTCTTATGTTTATGTCAAGCAAATTCAGAAAATGCTCCAATTCACCTGTGCCAGTGATTGACTTTACAGTAACTTACTGAAAATCAAATTGCTCCTAATATAGCAATACATCACATTATATTACACCAAACGTCTCCTTCATGCATTAATATGCTACATTATATTACATCTATATATCATATTATATCAAACCGCTCCCAAACTGCTCCTACATATACATTGCATAATATTACACCAAGCAGAGTAGGAGATATGGAGGATCAGCAATCCCTTTGTGGAAAGGTGTTCAGATCTTTTTGAACAGAACTTTTTGGGAGGTGTGGGTGTGAGCTTTCTGAGTGTCTGTCTCTTCCCCTGCATTAAGGATGAGGACTGCCTTGAAACACACTGTTTGTGTGGGACGGATCAGCTGAATGACAATGAGCTGAAAAGACCAACGGGATGAGCACGAGTCACAGACAGCTTTGGCAACAGTAATCCAATGCAGAGAATTAGCTGGAGAGAGGAGAGGAGAGGAAAGGAGAGGAGAGCCGAGTATGAGTGTCTGAGGGCTGCTCATGCTATGACACGACGAGCGTCGCAATCCTGTGCTGTGGCGCTCCTTTCGCATGCCACACTCCAAAAACGGAAAGGATTCAGCCGTGCTTGTTAATCCAGCTAGCTTAGGCGTATACAGCACAATAGACGTGACTTTCTATTGTCTTTGGTTGGCGAGGTGTGTGAACTCTCCAGCTCACTCATTCATCAGGCCATTAAAGAGGGGATCATTAAGTTTGGGGAGGGATAAAGAGTGATTCATGCTCTCATAAACAGTTCCTATAGACACAGACATGCGTGGGGATACTTAGGCTTCCTCATTGCAGATGTGCTTATAGGGCTGCTATCATCCTTCACTTGCCACTATGGACTATGTGTTCATATTTAGATGCTTAAGGATTATAAGCATATATGTACAAATGGTACTGAAAAAAGCCAATGCAATGGTTGACATTGCTTGGCATCTTATAATTAGTGTCCATTAGCAAAACGACTTGACATTAACACAGCATATATTGTACATAATGTGAGTGACAGCAGGACATGTAAAAACAGATCTTTGTAACTTGTAGGCCTACAGTTCTCTCTCTCTTTCCCTCTCTCTCTCTCTCTCTCTCTCTCTCTCTCTCTCTCTCTCTCTCTCTTTTTCTTTCCCTCTCTCTCTCTTTTTCCTTCTCATTGGAGATGACGTGGTGAAATAAAATATCATACGCTGCCATTTTGGGGACAAGCTAATTCAGTGAAGTGACACAGTGGATGGTCAACATGACTGGTGAAGTGTGTTTCATTAAAATTTCATTCTGCCACCCGCCTGTTGACAGAGCAATTCCAGCATATTACTCCTCCAGCCTTGAGAGGGAAAGAGAGATAGATAGATAGATAGAGAGAGAGAGAGAGAGAGAGAGAGAGAGAGAGAGAGAGAGAGAGAGAGAGAGAGAGAGAGAGAGAGGGTGGGGTCTCTCAGTGCTTGACACAAGACTGTAATGTCACCTCCAGACACTGCATTGGTTTTGTATCCTCTCACCCCTCAAGAGTGAACCCTTTGCACCCCTGTATATCAGTTGCATCGTTCTGAATTGCATTGGAGTGGACCTACTGCACATTTAAAGTCTGCTTTGTTCAAGTTTCAAGTCGACTCTAAAGTGAACTTTCTGTGCGCTCAGAGAATATATATTTTACTAGCAATAATTTTCAGAAGATGACAGAGAACCTAATGATGCCACTTGAGGGAACAGATGAGACTAGGGCATGCAAATGTAAAAAAGGCTTTTGTTGTTGATTAATTTATGCTGCTCCTTTAGAAGACCAGGGGGAAAAATAACAATGGCGTTGTTCTAGTACCACTTGCCAGATTGTGGGGATGCATGGGATGAAGATGGTTATTTGTTGGACCACTTTATCCACAAGGTGTAATAAGATTTAGATAATAAGACAAGTTCATTTGCACTTCCAGGTCACTAAAGTAGGGTGTGTGGGTGTGGGGTGGTGTGTGTGTGTGTGTGTGTGTGTGTGTGTGTGTGTGTGTGTGTGTGTGTGTGTGTGTGTGTGTGTAGAGAGAGAGAGAGAGAGAGAGAGAGAGAGAGAGAGAGAGATGCATTCTAGTTGGTGCAAGGTTACTCCAGATAAAATGTCATTCTTGATGTGAATAGGTCATGTACAATGAGTCTAACTATTAATACACAGGTTTTATGCATTCACTTTAAATTTGACTTGAAAGAAATTGAAATGAACATTTGGTGATGTGGCCCCATTAAATCAAATCAAGCTATGAGATAAAGCAATGAATTAACTATGCAAATTACTTGCAAATAATACAAGACGCTGTTGGATGCTACTTTATATAAGCTAAAATACAATCAATTACAGCCAAGACACTCTGCTGATGTTGTGCTTTCTGAGGCCGCAAAGGAATTAGAGATGATGCTGTCTAATGGTGCAGGCATCTCCCTCTCGTTCTATACATTAAGGTCTACATAATTCAATTATGCTGCTGCTCCTCTCCCTCTCTCTCTCTCTCTCTCTCTCTCTCTCTCTCTCTCTCTCTCTCTGGCATTCAAGACGATGCTGTGCAACATGTCAACAAAAGAAGTGTGCTTTAAACTCTTTGCCTCTCTCCCATGATGAATGTGTTCCCGAGAGAAGAGAATAACATCTTGTCTCCTCGGTTTAAAATGACATCATTCAGATCGGTGGAGTAAAAGGCCCTTATTATCCCTCCAGGAAACTGCTGCAAAGGCCCAATTTCTCAGCGGCTGACATCTGGGGCTGTCTGAATAGCTGACAATGTGTTCTCACACGTCAAGGAGATCAAACGTATACAATGACGCATTACTGCAAATATACGTTGTGTGCAGTATACAGTATATTTTCACTTTTCATTTGCAGGGGGAAAAGCACAATAGTAAACAGTAAGGAAATATTATGTCAGTTCAACTCTGTCTTTATTTTTGTCTGTAAAACCCTTGTTGGATCATCACTGGCGAGTTGAGTAATGTAGGATAACAGGATAAGGCAAGTAGAAAAGAAGGTGCTTTGGAATGTCACTAATACCAGAAATGCCTCAGATTTTTGAAGAACATTAATTCTAGTGCTCATGGATTCATTTCTGATGTGTGACATGTCACCACTTCATTATTCTGATTGTTTGCATGCTAATCTCAGGGGATAGTGTGTCATAATCACCTCACACTCAAAGGTAGACTGCCACACACACACACACACACACACACACTCTCTCTCTCTCACACACACACACACTCTCTCTCTCTCACACACACACACACACACACACACACACACACACACACACACACACACACACACACACACGTACACACAGAGGCCTGTTTGGAATCTAAACAATCCGGCGAGACTTTATGGAATGGCATGATAAATCCCCAGCCTCACACCCTTGAAGTGCCAATGAATATATATTACAGACAGCAGTGCATTCCAACAGCTCCCTAATGAGGGGGCCATTAGAGCATACGGCCACATTTAGGAAGTGTCTGCCTGGAGGCTGGAGAGAGGCGGGCGGCCATCTATATCTCTGCAAGGCCCTGTCAGCCAGAGGGCCCGTGCTGACGGAGCGGAGGTACCGACACTCCGGCAGGCCAAGGAGCCTCTGCTGACAAGGCAAATGCTCTGCGTCACTGATAGATGGGCATGGAAGTAGGGGTTGGTGTTGGGGTAGGTTGGTGTGCAGGAGGGCAGATGGATGGACGATAAAGCATGTGAATCTGCATGGAGACTGGAGGTGGAGGGAGGTGCTTGTCCGTTTGGCAATTCTGAAAGCATTTGTAGGCCTATCCCCAACTAAATGTCCTACAGGTTTTGACAGCGCTTTGAAGAGTTGGGTGAAGGAAGGTATTCTGGGAAATTAGGTGCTATCCATTATGGAAATCATTCCATAATTTGAAAGTTATTACAATTGTCATGATAATTGGTATTGGTAATACTGTTTTTTCCTACTTTGATTTGCAATGCCACCTCCTGTTTGCAACTTCAATTCCTTTAAATCCAAGAACTGAATCAAATTCTGAATTCTGTACAACCCTGATAAGTACGCAAAATTCCCACAGTATTTCGGCTACACCAGAATTATTTTATAATTTTTTTACATTTGTACTTGTAATGGCTATTCAAAGTGTAGATACACTGTAAATAAGCTATTGCAAAATAATGTATTACAATCATTAAAAAAAAAAAAAGGATACCAGGCCATTACAAACTTTTTGAGTTGATGGATAGTCATATGTTTTGAAGATGGCAGCCTTAAACTTTACCTCTGATTTGTCTGTCTAGAAGACAGACTATCAGCCTTGTATGAGAATGCATTTATTTCTGGGTCCCATGTTTATATTGTTTTGACATTTTCATGGCTGTGCATCCCTTACCATAGCGAAAGTGTGTCACTATCGTGATGCTTCTGCTGTGTATCAGAAATTGCCATCTCTATTATGCCAAGAGCCATTCATCTGTTTCACAGGAAATAAGTCACTTTCTAAAACACGCTTGCGAGGAAAAGTGGGACTTGCATTCCTACAGCTCACAATAACGCCCTTTAGAATAAATGAGCTCCATGTTTCAAACGTGACAAGTAGCTCCAAAGATGTCATGCTCTCGTTTGGATTCCCGTTGGATACTGGTCACATTTCCAGTGGAAGTGTTTTCATGTAAACATGCAGCCAGGCCTGAATTTCTTTGGTCTTTAAAGGAAAATAGCGGAGTAAGTTTAAGCCTTCAAACAGCAATGTATTTCGCATGAAATGAAAGAATTTTGAACAGCATAGACCTAACGTCCCATTGATTCAGTGTAAAGTGCCTGTTTGCTTCTGCGTTCGGATTGTGCTGTACCAAATTATTTTGTTCCACTCGCTAACTAGCACATTTAGCAAGCTCTTTCAACAGGGCTATTTTCCTTTAATAGTAAAATGGAACATGAAGATGCTATTGGCTTTCTGCAACAAAGGTAGACCACTGCTGTCCGAGTGACCCTTCAGTGGAAGGTCATGTAGCTCTTAACCTTTAATTTTAAAGTAAATTGCAGCCTGTATACATCACTGTACATTTAGTACAATGGGCAATTTAGGTCTTTGTCAATGCTACAGTAATTTATTTAAGTTCTGTTGCGTATTTCATTGCTGCCTAAGACCTCAAGCCCGAAGCCCCTCCTCCCTGCATAACCTCGCTTCTACAGAATGCACAATACAAGGAATCGATAAATAGAGAACATAAATCAACTCTTCATCTCACACACACTCATGAGCACATGCACTCTCTCTCTCTCTCTCTCTCTCTCTCTCTCTCTATATATATCTCTCTCTCTCTCTTTCTCTCATGTTAGAGACATAGAAGAGGTAAAAGAAGAAGTATACACTAGGGACAAATACACAGACAGAGAGAGTGGGATAGCCATGTCCATATATGCATACTGCACCCACCCAGAGATCTGAGAGAGAGAGAGAGAGAGAGAGAGAGAGAGAGAGAGAGAGAGAGAGAGAGAGAGAGAGAGAGGGCAGATGAAGAAGGAGGGAGGGAGTCTGCACTAGTCTCAGATGTTTCATTAAAAAGCGCAGACTGGAAGTGTTTAGAAAGGTCCGTGGCTAGTGCTAACCCTGGGCCAAGCTGCTGTAAGTAATGGTCCAGTCTCTTTGGGCAGCCCGGGGACAGCTTATTACAGTAGCAGTTAGTTTTGAATACACACACACACACACACACACACACACACACACACACACACACACACACACACACACACACACACACAGAGATACACATGAGTCTTTAATCATGACTTTCTCCAGGGACCTCTGATTTGTTATGTCCTTAATATTCAAAGCATGTTCCTATTATCCCTATAGGAGTGTGGACACTATCAACACATTCCATTATAAAACAGACTCAAGGATTAATGTGAGTATGTGTGCATGTGTGTGTGTGTGTGTGTGTGTGTGTGTGTGTGTGTGTGTGTGTGTGTGTGTGTGTGTGTGTGTGTGTGTGCGCGCGCATTCCATGATACCATTATAGACTATTAGATTTAGAAATTTGCCATTATCAAGTATATCCTAAAGATGAAACTCATTTGAACTGTTCTGCACTTCATCTGACAACACAATGGTAAGGCAAGGATGATAAAAAAGGAGGATGAGGGGAAAATAAAACGAAATGACCTCTGGCCATAGAACAACTGCCTTGACATCCCCACTCCCCTTCTATCATTAGTAGGTTTTGAGTTCACACATTCCAGCAACCAGTCTCCTTGTCATAAGATAACGAATATGTGTTGGCGGAAGTTTCTATTTTTACAGCATGCTAGATTTGTAATATTGCTGAAGATCAGGATGAAGCTTCATCACACATTAGGCAAATTATTAAGGGGCGTTTGTTCCCTTAAATAAAGATGTTAACAGAATGTCTAGATTTCTTCAGGATGGACAACATGGAAATATAAAATACAGTATAAGACATGTAGTTTCCAGCTCTGGTTGCAATCCACCACATGTATACACATTGCCATTTTGCTCTTGAAGAAGAGAAATCTAAGCTGGGTCAGCCTCCCTCTAGCAGCCAGACATCTCACTTCTCTGAGGTACACTAAGCGCATGTGTAAGGGTCTTTGTTAGCGATTGAGTCACAGATCCCAAACTAGCCCGGAAGACTCTTCTGGGTTGAAATCGAGGTCCTGAATCACCAGACAGCCCAGGGTCCCTGGTAACAAGGCAAGCAAAGCTGTGGAACTGGAACTATGGAGGTGGAAGTCGGAGACCTCGAGGAATCTCTGATTTGATCGTTGTATGTTAATTAAAAAACTATAGTCATTTTCTTTAAGTAGCCTTAGGTATAATGTTTTAACATATGTTCAATCACTGAGGGTTTAATACACATTCTAATTCTAATTTCTAATTTATGTGCATCTGTGTTTCACTTAGAATGACCTTCATTCTGATTGCTTTTGCCTATTCCAAAACAAAATGGAAAAAGAAGACCACATATCTATTACTAAAATTGTTACAGCTGCACCAAAAACGCTGACAAAAATCAGAAAGTTGAGGACAGCATAAAACATAAAACTGAGGCCTATGTCTCTTTGAAAAAAATCATGTTAAGGCTGATTTATGATCTGTGAAGCAGTATGATAAATATAGCTTTAACAACGTTAGATGTTACCTTGCCACAGTAGCATAGACTCTCCCAGTGGACGCTGAATGGAGATGGTCTGATGCTTCTTTCAAGTCGATAATTAGCCTCTCACATCAGTGGACATGCCATTGCCCCTTATCCTTTGGCTCAGCTAGCTCCCTGCTGTAGTGTGCGTAGGCTACATGGGTTTCTGTTTGGCAAGAGGAACTCTTAATCAATGTAAAACAAGCGTGCTACATCTTCTGATTGGTTTACTAGACTCAGTTCCCGTCTGCTGTCACTGTTCATTTCACACCTGCTGGATTTTTATGCCTGCTGACAGCGGGAAGATTCGACTCGGACCACAACAAGCGTATGTCTTGCGCTGTCTGTCTGTCTGTCTTGTCTCTATGGCTGAGACGCTTGATGAGATGTTTTGATGAGAATCCAAATGAGTGGCAATTAAGAGTCGGCCAAACGGGAAAGCTGTCAATTTTCTGTCTTGGAATTTTGCTTTGCTCCAATTTTGTTGCCTCTGAGGTGCCTCTGCCCATCTCAACTCGGTAAGAATATTGTGTAAATAATATGCATATGCCTCTGCTGTTTTGGGAATAGGAAATGCGAAAAAAGTCACTACACCAGTGATGAGCACATATCTTTTGTGATTATCTTTTTATTGAATTACATGTTGAAACAGGAGAGAAAAGGCACAATAACCTGTAAATGTCAAAGACGCTCATTAGGGATCATTCTAAAATTATACACAGCCCCAACTTCAACTTCTTTCTCTGCTCACTAAATCTCCCAGTCAAGATCTAAAGCGTATTCCTTAGAGTAATACAAAACGCTGCACTGAATACTATTAAGTTACTATCTTGTCATCTAAGCTGCCGTGGATTATCTATGTAGTTATTTAATATCTAGGTAGCGTTTCCATAATTGGGGTGATATGCTTGTGTAAGAACCTAGAGGATGGAGGAGTTCTTAATGAACAAGGGAAGGATCAGGCATTTGGTTAATCTGTGGTTAATGGCAGAGCTCTTCTTCAACATGCTCAGGCTGCTTGCTCAATGGCCATGAAGTGAGATATTTAATCTCCCACAGCTTTGATCACATCTGATCCACCCATTACAAGCTTTCAGAAATAACACACAGCTCCTGTGTCCTGGAATATCTACGCAGTGACCTTGGTCAAAGCTGCTTAAACGGAGGGTCTCCAAGCTAAGGAAAGTAAAAGTAAAGAGACAAAGCCTCTTGGCAAAGCTGTTCACCAATAATAGAGCAGTTCAGGAGGTGAAAAAAAACAGAAGAGGAACAAATGATGTTTTACAGTCAAGGCCTGAGCCAACCTGTTGTTGGAATGCATGGTTTGTTGTGGAGGAGAAATATTTAATGACTTTGATTAATCAGGCCCATTGCAGAGTTCCTGGATGTTATTTATTTATTTGTTGGTGAAGGAACAGATGGTGACGGAGAGAAACATAGGCTCATTAGGGGGGCCAGCACACACGGCTACACTGACACACACACACACACACACACACACACACACACACACACGCACACACACACACATGCACACACACACACACACACACACACACACACATACATACAAACAAACGTGCATGAAACAGAAGCAGGGAAAAACCCTGGAGTTTTGGCAAAGGGAGACACTCTGACCTTCTGTCCTGTCTGCTGGCCTCCTGAGCACTTCACAGGGATGTGCCATGCCGCACAGGCTGTGGAAAGTCTTGGAGTTTGTGCATCTCAAATCTCAATATATTATCCAGCACTCATGATAAAGCAGTCAGTAATTAGCCTACTGTAAATGAACAAGATGCCTTTTTTGAAGGATAGGATAGTTGTTGTGCTATCAAATGTACAATCTGTCTAAAATTTATATTGATTGATTAAAATCGATATAAAATCATACATTTTATACACATCAGTACAACAACGTGACATAAACATGTAGCTCTGCTTCTTTAAAGGACTGTTAAACCTTTTTAATGAAAATTGGTCATTCACCTTCTTCCCCGAAGTTACATAATGTGGGTAAATGCTTGGTCTCAGTGCATGCGTTTTCCTTGTCTGGTAACCCCAATTTCAGCTTTAGCTTAGCATAGGAGCTGGAGAGCAAAGTAGCCAGAGTTGCTATCCGGTTACTCTACATTCCAGCGCCTATGCTTAGCTAAAGCTAAAATAAAAACTAAATAATAAAAAATACATGCACTGAGGACAAAATGCTTTTACCTCCATATTTATCTCTAGGCGGATCATAAAAAGGTGGATTATACCTTTCATAAAAATATGGAATATTCATTTAAAGCATATAGATGTGCAAAATGGGGATTGTTTTAAGGGTGAGTGACGGGTTTCGCTTCAAGAGAATCAACTCATCATCCTCATCATGTGTGTTGAGCAAGTGCCCAGGGGCAGTGCAGATGCTGGCTTCTCAGAATTCCCCCAAAGCCTCCATTAAAACAAGCCTGCTAGGCACTTCTATAAGCATGACATAAAATATGCCATCCTCTTACTGTAATGCTCACGTCTACTATACAACTCATGTGCACTGCGACTGCTCAAGAAAACTACGCGCCTGAATCCCCAAACCGTTTCAGTGCCTTTCACACTAAGAGATTAGGTAATGGACACTTTAATAATGGAAGACACACTCTTACACATAGTTCTGTTCCCTGTAGTAGCTGTCGAGTTTGCTTTGCTCTTGTTTGAAAAGTGTCCCGTAAATGCTGAGGAAAGGCATTTAATGGGAAGTAGTAGATTACTGTTGCAGTGTTATATGGAATGATGGTTCCCTTGCTATGAGAGTGCTGGATAAGCGTTTGCTTTTTGCAACGGAAGGCACAGTGCTCCAACCCTCCCGAAGCCTGACATCCCCAGCTCTTACTAGGGCAGACGGCAGATAAAGCTGCACGATGAGCCCAAGAAAGGTCAAAGACGATAGCCTCAGGGTGTCTCAGGCTCTGGGAGTCTTTCTGTGATACTACCACCCACCATCCCTTACAATCCTCCTGATTCTCCTCAGCAGTGGGTGACACACATACACACAGATACATAGATGTGTGTGTGTGTGTGTGTGTGTGTGTGTGTGTGTGTGTGTGTGTGTGTGTGTGTGTGTGTGTGTGTGTGTGTGTGTGTGTGTGCGTGTGTGTCCCAAAAAAAGTCTTTAGCATTTTGACCATGAGAAAAACAAAACAAAGGTTTTTTGTTTTTTTTCTGTATTTAGTATAAATGTTCAGCTCCCCAGCAAACTGGCCAGTCCTCCAAAGAGATTAAAACAACACTTCATTGTGGCGTGCCACATTTTTTTACAGAGTGGGGCAGAATGCCAGCCTGTGGGGAGGGCGCCACGTCTGAAATCATTTGAGTTGAATGGGTCTCGCTCCTACCATCCATATCGGCCCGTTAGGCTTCATTCACATGCAGCTCAGGCTCCCCGCCCGCCGCATCTCTGCAGAGCAGTGAGAGTGTAAGGGAGCAACTCAAACCAGCTATTACATCTTTTCTTCTCTTCCTGATATAATGGGCCTACGCTTTCCTTTCCTGCTATCTTCATCAGTGTCGCTCGCAATTTCTGCTTTCACGCTTTTCCTTTTCATCCAGACATGCTACACACAACATAGTTACGTGCACACACAAAGCCAGTGGATGCATGTCACATACATATACGGTACATGTCTACATATACATACCCCACACACACCCACACTCACACATCCATGCACAGACACACACAAGCGCACACACACACACACACACACACACACACACATAAACAAACACCAAAATGCACTGTCCTGCACTTCTAGAATGAATACAATATGCACATGATAAAACACACACACATACACACACTCACACACACTCACACACACACACACACACACACACACACAAACACACACACATACAGGTCTTAATCGGCAGTTGCCACGGAAGCCCGACAGATGGACCCCATTAGCTGGACCCTGGGTTGGTTGGATTTGATTGGCTGGCCTTGACCTTTGCCTCGACGGAGCTGTAGAATAGGCCCCTGAGAACAGCCCGCACTCCTGGCTCTCTGCCCACACAGTCGACCTTCGCTCTACTCACACCCCCTTTGTGTGGAGGCTGGGCAATCAGTTCGGCTCTGTGTGATGGTGTTACTGGTTAGAATAATAGGCAAGGACAAGTGATGGCCTCTAGTTGTCTTGGGACGAGATTATACGTCCCTTCTGACCACACAAACAGATCATTTCATTTTGGATCATAGAAAACCAGTGGTGCAGTGGTTCTATTCTTGTTTTAACAGATTTTAGCTATTCTAGCATTTTATTCTAGCATTTTATCTTAACTCTATTGTTTGCCTCAACCTATAATTTAATATTTTAGCTTAGCCATATTTTCATTTTCATGGTAACAGACAAACCACCCTATACACACAAACAAACACACACACACACACACACACACACACACACACACACACACACACACACACACAATTCTCTGAGAGCTCTGTTCCAAAACTCTATGGCCTACTTTGATGTTCACAGTGTAAGTTTGGCTGTCTAAGAGAGTATGAGAAAAAAAGCGTGTATGGGTGTGTTTGTACGTACTGTATGTCCTCTGTTCCTCCACAGCTAGTTGCATACGCCTGCATATGCCTGGCAGCCATGACCGTCCCCTGGACTGACGTCGTGGGCCTCAGCACCCGCGGGCTCCCCCGACAGGGAAGAGACACTCATGCTTGGTGCTCAGGCACAGGCAACACAAACGCCTCCCTTCTTCGAAGCAAAGAGTCCCCGCCAGCCAGAGGCATTGGAGAGCCTCAGGAGGGGAGCGGGGGAGAAAAAGTAGGGAGAGGGAAACCCGGAAAAAGACCCGCTGGGAACGAACAGCACGGACAACCAACAGCTGGCACTGGGGTAGCTTCCAGCAAGACCACGGGACAGCAGCTACTTCAAAACACACAGGCTTGGGTGAGTGTGATTGTGTGGGAGGTGGAAGAGTTTCTGGATGGTTGTGGATATAATGACTCGTGATGTTTTATTTTATTTATTTATTATATATATACTAACCCCAGCAGCTCTATGCAATCATAACAATTCTAAGAACTTCAGAGAACTACATGAACAGCACTTCTTCAATTGTGTCTTATGACATTTTATATTGTCCACATAAAAGTTAAATTTAATCAAGCTAAGAAATACAAAAGGGCAATTTAATAGCCGGGGTGGAAAGTGTACAGGACTACCGCCCTGTCTGAAACTATTTGTTACTATTACTGTACTTACTACTATTTGCTGACCACTGTGCAACATAGAGCATAATAAAAATTGATGGCATATTCAGCTGTGCACTAATTGGTAAAAAAAAAGGTTCTGCTTTAATTCACTGCTCAGCATCTTCCTGCATTAAAATGCATGACTCACACAGTAGAACAATAGAAACAAATGAAGCCAGGTAGAGCAGTTAATGAAAGCTACTGAACCTTCACTCTGGCTTGGGAGAGTGCCCTGATATTTCATAGAGGGCCATAAGCGACTGGAAGGGAATGCGCAGGGATCTTACAAATGACGCTCAAGATCAATGGCTGCAATATGCAGCTCCCGACCTCCTATCTCATTCCCTGTGTCTCTGGGAGAAAAAAAAGAAAAGAAAGAAAGGCAATGGCATTGTGTTGTGATGCACTTTCTTTGTTTCATTATCGCGTGTGGGATTCAGCCGTGTCACATTAGGTGTGGGGGTGAACACTAATAGCCTCTTTAGTAGTCATGGCCAACCTCGAGAGTATAACCAGAGTACTCTAAGGTAATTTCATTTGCTTTGACTGTACGCACCACTCCAACTAGAAATTTGATAGTAGTTTTTTTTCTTTAAACTACTATTCTACTATTTGTTATTATGAATATTGTTTTATTTTTAATAGTTTCAGATTTGTCACTATTTTTATTTTCCCCAGTTTCTTTGAAAGGCTCTCATAAAGGCTTGTCCTTTAAGTTCCTACAAGGGCTATCACCCAGCATCACCATTCATACTGTGTACATACAGTACATATGTACATACTGTACACAATATTACCCCGCTTTTGATCACATTCAAAATAAGGTGACATGAACCCAGATGGTTATTTATATGACCATTTGAATTATGCATGTGAAATACTAGTACTGATTATAATGTTGTTGTCTTCTCACAGAGTATTCTAAAGTGTGTCACTTGAGGGTCATCAACACATCTCTCACATTGCACTTTGGAACCTTTATTAGTTATTTTCAGATATCAGGGTAAGGTGCTGGCACTACGGTATCTTGGTGTCTTTAGAACCAACACTAATTGACTAAAAGTTTCTTCTTATCTTGAAACAAATCCTTCTTTTTAAACACTAATCCACAATAGCACTAATTCCAGTACAGTCTAACATAATCCAGTACATGCAACCTCCACTTACTGTACCATGTACTTCCACCTATACTGTATGATTTTGTCCTTTGATTACCCTGGCTGTTACTTAAACCTCTGCACTTTTAGCCATTGTGTTGGTGTTTGGAAAAGCTATAGGCCCATGTATGGTTACCCTACAACTTCCTTTTGCAATGTACTGTATCTTGGAATGTTTGTCCTCATTTTTCAGTCACTTTGGAAAAAAAGAGAGTTACAAAATGTGAACGTGAGGGTATTTATTCAAACACTGAATGCATGGCTTCTGCAAAACAGTGCCCTCTTTGAAACACGTTATTCATTTATTTATTAAAAAATTGCCTTTGGTTCACAAATTTGGAGGTGTAGTAATATTAAAATGATCTAGAGCTGTTTAAATGTCAAATTTATTTGCAGTGTTAGTATTCGTTTTAAAAGTTGTTTGTCATATCACGTTTTAATTAACTGTGCCATCAAACTTTTAGGCACGTAGTGTTACTTTTAGACAAGTAACTAACCACACTTAACTACAGAAATTAACTCTTCACTCATGTAGGCCTATAGAATCTACATACAGTACACAGCATGTTATGTGCTCATATATGTATTTATAGATATTCATATATTCGTATTTACATAATTATACCCAAGCAATGTATATGACTGCTTTGGAAACCATTTTTTTGTAAAACTAATGTCTTGTTATGCTGATAGACATTTTGAATGGAAACTTGAGGCATGTTCCCATAAAAAGGTGGGGGTGGGGCACATCCGTATGCCATCCAGAACACCTGCACATATGGCAGTGCTGGGGGAGGCCACAGGAAGTGTGTACATCCCTTGGATTAAAGCCACCATTGATGACAGGCTTAAGAAAGAAAGCCAGCTTGCTCCACTCCCCCTGCCTTCCCCTCTCCCCTCCAAGTCCTCTCTCTCTCTCTCTCTCTCTCTCTCTCTCTCTCTCTCTCTCTCTCTCTCTCTCTCTCTCTCTCTCTCTCCTTCAAACAATCTTACTATAACAGCCTATTTCATTTCATTAATTTAATAGTTTTTTTTTCACAGTACACAGCTGCTCCTTGGTCAGCAGACAGCTGCGGAAATTAGCTGCATAGCATGCAGTAAAGAGAGACCATGCGGAGGCAGCAGCCTGTGGCGGTTTCCTTGAAAGACGACCACCGATGGACGCAGATGCTGATAAACACGCCTCTGAGGTCATGTAGTAGTACAGGAACACAAAGACATTAGTAATCCACACACCTACAGTAAGTCATGGGGAACAAGGAAGTGACTCATGCCACATGCCGTAATCAGGATGCTGGTGTAACTACAGTGCACATAATGACTCAGGAAGGCGTTGTCGCAGTTGTGGCAATCCTCCATGGAACAGGATTGTATTGTGGTTGAGGTGGGTTATAATTTAATGTGTGAACAGTAAGGGGCTATTGTTTGTCTTCTCATGTCATCGTAAGAATGACAATTATGTTGACTACTGAGTACTGCAATGTGACAATCACCAGTTAGAGATGGACAGTCAATAGGCCTGTGCATCTAGACTAGAGGACCTGAGCAACATTCGAGCAACTAGTCGCAGGTAGCTTTCAAAGGCAGAGCTGGCATCCAATGCCTCACAGCAGAGAGATTTTGCTTCAGGTGGTGCGTACAAACATACTGGGAGCAACCCTGGGTAACAAAGAAAGCTGTCCAAGCCAGATTGCATCAGCAATCACACACAGCCAGAAACTCAAAAGTAGCAAGCTAGAATGAAAAGAGTTTTCATTTTCATGTCAGGTTTTAGCTCATATATCAAATATATCAGCTAAAATGAGTAAGATGAATATAGTTCCAGTAATCAGTTTAGATTTCCACATCATAAAAGTGAATTATGATGTCTGAGTTGTTTCTTGCGCTCTGACAGGAAGGGGAAGTGGCACTAAGCACAATATACCCATGATGCAACAGGAGTGTGCGTCATGATAGCACAAAGCTCAACCACCTGCATGCAGCCTCTCCACAGGCACACAGGTGCTATACTGAGCCTCATGGTGTATGCTAAGCCCAACTGCCAGCTGAAGACACAACTACAGGTAGCTGACTACAGTACTAACACTGCTGCTATTGGCAGATACCTCAAATATTCTTATGTAAATCTTTGACTCAGCATGGTGCGTGTGTGTGTGTGTGCGCATGTGCGTGTGTGTGATGGTTATTTTTTCCATATGTTTTGTGAAAGAAATAAATCTAAATATTAATGCTTAATAAATGTTATCTACTTGTACTGTAAGTGGGGTTGTTTACTTGCGGAGATGGAAGATACAAGCCAAATTGTGGTCCATAACGTCATGATTCTCCCAGCTAAAGCATTATACTCAGTACTTGATTGTTAAGGCTACTAAATTAACTGAACTCCTCACAGTACAGATGGGAAGTCAAGTTATTTTGAAGTATAAACTCACTGTTTCAAGTGACAGTGTGGATTTCTCACCGACTATCAAGTATAATGCATTATACAGGAAGGTTAACTCAAATATCTGAAAGGTGATTATGCTCCACAGGAGCAGCATCGGTCTGTGAAGCCAGCCAAATGTACTAAAGCAGTTTGCAAAGGGGCAGAGAGGGGTGGATCCATTCCATTACAGATCTTTCTAATGCTACCTACATTCAGCCAAAGATTAAATGAAAACACTACACCTGAGATAGTTTGGAGCCTCTTTTTCCTCCAGACTTCACTTCAGGTGTGTGTGTGTGTGTGTGTGTGTGTTTGTTTGTTGGCGTGTGCGTGCATCGCACAAACATTAACAGAGCGCTCACAGAATTTTCTGTACACATGGTACATGCACTACATCTTCTGAAGTTGTACTTCATATACTGTTATATGGAATTGACACCAAAAAGCATTTATTTTCTCTGGGTAAAGAAATAGCGAATAGATGTTGATCACTGAAAAAAGGTTAATTGCTGTCATATTACTTTCCCATATTAACAGATAAGAAGCCTCCATGGTTTTGGCTGAGCATAATTCAAAAATTGTAATTGGTAGTCAAATCATAGGTGGTTGTCTGCAGGTCTGTCTAGATAGCATAGACAGGGGGTCCCTAATCTACAGGAGTCTCACCGGTAAATCGGCATTCTAATTGGTAGCCGAACCGCATCATAGCTCATTACATAAAGTTAACCAAAGTTTAACTTCATTATATCGCTCAAGTCGCCCAAGTTTCGTCGACCACCACACCTGCCGCTTTTGTCGTCGAAATCGTCAATTACTTCTGTCGCCCGAGTCGCCAGAATCGCTCTTGATCTGAACGCACAGTAGTGCACACTCACCAATGTGAATTGAAAGTTGCTTTTGCAGCATCCCTGTAACATTCTGATATTTTTACTGCCATATAGATAAACAATACAAAGACTACTTCTTTCTTAAGCTGACACTGTAAGGGTGCAATGTCATCTGCTATTTAGACAATGTGCATCTTTGGTGAAGAAACGAAGGATTTGTTCACAGGAAAATAGCAAAGACAGCTTGTACCATTCGTGAAAGCACATTGCGCCCATGTTTGATTGGGCCCCGGGAGTGATCGATTATGGCTAACATTGGGTAGAGTCCAATCCGAAAAGTGCCATTGTGAGAAGGATTGGTTGCAGGGCTTTTAGGAAGGAGAGTTGGTACTGGCATGGGCCTTTTGTGAAGATGGTCGCAGTCCACTCAGGAGAGGTGGTGACAAGAAAGTCAACTATAGCGAGAGGCAGGAATGACACAGCAGAGACTTTTGTTGTGTATGTGGCCAGAGTAAGCAAACAATAGTAATAGAAGAGAGGGGCATGGGATGACACATGCATGAGAGGTCTGTGACAGCACAAGGCTGTATCTGTATACATAACTAAGGCATGGTGCAATGGCAACTCAGGCTGATTACAGAAAATAGCAGATCAGGAACTGTTTTTTTTTTTTTTTTTTTAATGTCGATACAGTGTTTTATACTTGTTCCATGAATGAGGGACGATACAAGGCTACTAGCATATACAATCAATACCAATTGCACTCACAAAAGCTCATAGTAGATCTATGGATCCTCAAATTGTACTACCTTCCAGTAAGTCCTCTGTGAAGTAAGTAGTATTTAGAAGCTATATGATGTTAATAACAACAAGGACTCAAAACATTATTGTGCTGAACTGTCTGTGAAACTCACTATTGTGTCAGTGTGCATCTTTGAGAGCTACTGTCTAATGCAGTAGCTCTCAAAGCGGCAACGCTCATGGGTCTTGTACCCACATCACCACTGAGGGGGTGAAATAGACGCAGATGCTACCGAGTTCAGGCCAGAGTAGCCTAATGTATCTCCAAGCAACATGGCCAAGTATCTCCAAGCTAGAAAAAGCTCTGAATCATTATTTGTGAAGTGACAAGACACAGAACCTCACTGTCTCACTCACAAGGTAGCCTTATGTGATGCATACGAACATCCACCCACCTATCTATCTATCTATCTATCTATCTATCTATCTATCTATCTATCTATCTATCTATCTATCTATCTATCTATCTATCTATCTATCTATCTATCTACAGTATATTTAGTATAAATCTATTGAGTATACATTCTACTAAGTACCACGCAAACTACAGTATTTGCATCACTACAACCATAGTAGGCTATACACAAAACTAGAAAGAACAAAACTCCATCTATACACAAATGCCAGAGGACAAGGCCCTTACCGGCATACACGACCAAAAAAGGACAAGGAGAGGGTAAAAAAAATAGCTATAGGCCTACCTACAATACAGTAATCTTGGAATTAAAGTCCTACACTCTACATGGAATAACTTTTAGAGGAATGAAAATAGCCTGTGCTGACCACAGTTTTGCTTATTTTTTCCTGCCGGTTATATATTTATTTCCATGTCAAGCTGCTGCCGGTTTGTCATTACTTTTCTGACAGCAGCAGTATTTGGAGCGTGACAAGTCAAATTTAAACAGATGCGGGCTGCAGAGAAATGCAAAAAGCAGAGCAATTTTGGTGTCTGCATAGATGTAATCGAATCGTGTCAGGGCCATAAACAAATGTGTTACAGCTGCACTTTTTTGATATAATAAAGTGAACCTGTGTGTGCACGTGTATGCACACACGTTTATGTGTACGTGTGTGTACGTGCTGCTGTATATGAGTGTGTGTTTATCCGCATGCTTGTAGCTTGTATCCTTGAATGTGAGCAAGTGCAAGAAGCTTATTAAGGTATTTCTTGTGTGCTACTTTGCAGCAGCAAGTTTACATCAGAGCATGGGCCATTGCTATTAGGGTTCCTATGGGGCTTTGGGTTTTGCTGTCAGCAAACCCCTGTGAGCCTTGACCACCTCATTTCCCCTCTCAGTAAATGGAAGATATTTATACTGTGGCAGTGGCAGCAGCAGCGGCGGTGGCGGTGGTCCTCTGCACTGACCATGGGAGACCAGTGACAAAGGATGCCAGGCACCGTCCCTCACCACTGATTTACGTGGTCTGGGTGACTGTTCAAATAGTACTCCTGACTCTGGGGTCTCCATTTTGTGGAGTGTAATGAATCTAAAATGTCTCAGACGTATTAATTCAGGAAGAACTCGGTGAGGCCCACAGGAAGGAAGAAGCACAGCATAGATTGTACTTGTACAGATGATTAAATCCCTACTGCAGTCGTTTTTTTTTTAGTGTAGCTTATTTTGTGTGCCTCTTGGAGAGCAACCTTATCTACTGGCAAGTCATGCACCAAGCTGCAGAAGCACTCTCTAACAGGTCTAAATAAGACATACTTGTCATTAACTTGCATCAACAAAAGCCACAAACATGCAGGGCAGTCCTACAGTATCCTCTTTGGTGTCCTGGGCAAACACACCATTTAAAAAACTTATCAGTGTTTGTCTGTTTGTGTCTGTTTGTTTGTTCGTGAGCTTTCAGTTATTACTAGATGCTGCTTCAACCAGCTAATTAAGCCAAATTTATAATGCCAGATGAAGATATTTGGAGTAGAATTTAACCTCCTTCCTTTCAAGCAAGTACTTCACAGGTGGCTCCAATGAACGAGCCTAGTTGCTTAGTTTAATTTAATCCACCTCCTCCTCCTCCATTGTAAGAGCAGATATATCCATATCAATGTTCCCAAAAGACAATGGAGCACAACCATGTCACTCGTGAATCTGAGCAATTTGTTTTTTAAGTTGTGGAGGACAAATGGATATCAAACAGAATATACTGAAAACAATACATGGTGAATGATTGGCCCTTGATTTTTTTTTCAGCAGTAATAAAAGCCACTATCACTATTTAATTGAGGTAGCAAATTCTAGAGAAATTCTCAGGAGGAGGTATACCATCGCAACCTGTTGCTATGTTGTCATTGGCTAACTAAAATGAGAATGTTGCATTTCCTCATGCATATTAATGAGACAAGAATAATAATGTGAAACAGAATGTTCTAAAGGGGACAGGAACAGAAGGAGGAACATTCAGACGATTATACCAAATCTGAGAGGTATTTTCAGCAAGCCCATGCTGGATGGAGCTAGCATAACTATGCTACTGTAATATATTAAATAAAAAAAGAGTAGAATGTCCCATTTAGCCAAACCAAGACCCTGTTTAAAATTTTAACATGATTTTTCCCTTTGACCCCCCCCTATCTATCTATCTATCTATCTATCTATCTATCTATCTATCTATCTATCTATCTAGGGTTAAAGGGCTACACTCAGAACAGGAAATGACATGGAAATGTTTTGGGCCTAATGTAGACTAGTGCTGCTGGAGAGAGTTTGAAAGTGCTTCTGCAAAAACAATCTGCTCAAATCCTTTCAAGGTCATTTTAGCCAAGGAAACAAGACCAAATTCATTACACTTGGTTGGGATGTCAACTTGTGCGGGGGAGACTGTTTGAGCACTCCTGATTATTCATGAACCTGAAACTGCAGTCAGCTAGCTGCTACTACCAATGGTCAATCAAGAGACAGTGCCTGCCAGGTCCATAACAATTACAGGGGTGGCAATTTAGAGACATTCTTGTCAGTAAAACCAATGTTGATAGATTGGTCACAATCAGTTTTTAATCCAGGGTTGTGCTGAGCATATAATGCACTCACAAGTCAAATACCATCCCATAAGAAATGTGAGGTGAGGTGAGGTGACCAGACTTCTGATATAAAAACTCGCTACATTTCTCTGAAAAGGACTTTTCTACATTCAATATCATTGAAATAAATCTTGACAAAGTGAGTTTTAATGTTGTGTCTGTTCTAATGGTAAAACGCAGTTTGTAAGACAGTTCTACCAAGCAACAAAAGCTATATTGATGTGTTTAATACTTTCACAGTTGCTTGATATATTGTGCTTGTAGTGATTCATCTAATGGCCAAATGTCGCCATAAAAACACCATTTGCATCAAAGAAAGAAAGTCAGTACATTTATGGGTGTTGATATAATTATTGCTCAGCGAATAAGAACATTCCACACTCCCCACTGCTGCACAATCTGTGTGTTAGATAATCGGTGGGATCTGCCACTGCACAGACATATTTACACTCGAATGGGACACAGTGAGCAGAGAGAGAGAAAAAAAAAACACATTCTGGATGGCAAGCTCAAGCCGTCTGGCAGGGTCTTTCACCGACTCTATAATCCATACAACAGATGAAGTGTCAGTGACACACATGACCAAATGTTAGCACTGGCACCCTCCGTGTCTCTCCGCTGTTCCCCGACACCCAAACCAGAGCCTTTCATCCTTTGCCCCCGCCAGTAGATTTCATCCTTTGCATATTCATGGGGGCCTGCAGAGCTGCCATGCTGCAGAAGAGACAGAGCCTCTGACCCCAGAAGAGCTTTTCTGTGCGAGTCCTAAGGCATGTGAAGCACATGGGCGGAAAAATGGTGCTGCCCAGTATAAGTTGGCCAAATGAACACATGCTTGTGTCCATTACTGTTACCCTGCTGCCACTATGGTAGACCAAATTGGTCCCTTTCTCTCCCTCTCAGGCGTGCAAGGGTAATCTGGCTGATCTGAAGTAGATGAAAGCAGGTCAGTTTATGCCTCTACGTGTCAAGTGCTTGGACCTCGGCCAAATGCATCAGTTCTGGTTGACTAAAGGTACTTTGTGCAGCACTTTACTGCTACTTGCTGTATGCATTATGCTTAGTTTACAAAATGTACTGCAACCCACTAAAATGACAGACAAACAAACAAACAGGCACAGGAACAGGCCTAATGTGTTTCCCCGAAATAGTTAAGTGACATAGAGGGTGGGGGGCAGAGCAATCTCCATTTTCCAAGAATAAGGGCATTATGTGTATGAGGACGCTTTGAATCACTTTGCAGCGACCAAAGGAGTGAGTTCAAAGCAGTGATTTAGTAGTTCATTAAATGTGCCCATTTCCCACCCTGTCAGAATTAGGCATTCATCCGGGCAGTAGTCTAATAGAAAATAAGGCTAATTGTTAGATGAGACATTCATTTTGCCATCCTTACTGTATTTGCAGCTAAGTATAGTGGGTGTGTGTTATCCAGAAACGGATGAATTTTTTGGTGTCTTTTTTTTTTTTTTTTTTTTTTGGTGAGCCACATAGAACTGTCAGCTTGTCTAAGAAATAGCCTTTAAAGAAACCATCTAATGACTATTCTCCAGAGACAAGGATTCTTGGGCTCCCCTGGCGCAACTAACTGCTAAAACAAATTCATCTGTATTAGAAAGAGCCATGTGCTCGTTCTTGGCAGAACTAGCACACTGGACTCATGACAGGGAGTCACAATAATAACACTGAGAACTGAGGCTCGCGGCAAATCCTAGGGAAATGGGAGAAGAGAAGTTATGTGAAGTTGCTCAGTATTTATCAAGGCCTGTGAGAAGATCCACAGTCACAACAGTTTGCCACTATACAGACAGCTTTCCGCTATTCACAATTCATGCTTTTCTTTTCTCTTTCAAAAAGCATTTTAGCTGGTTATGTTGCTGGATTGTCTTTACCAGCCACGGCATAGCCATTCAAAACAAAAATGTTTCTGGTGCATAAACAAAAAAGACACAGTTCCCAGAGGCTTTCAATTTCATTCCACCATAGTATACAGCACCATGAGGCCTCCACAAAACACCAATCTCATTTTCTAAGTGTGCATTCAAGTTCCACATAAACATCATCTGTAAACTGAGTTAGATGGAAAATGCTGTAAACCTGAAAAACACATTCCATTTGGGCGCTGTAAAATGAACAAGCGAAAAACCATTTTCACCATGCATATTCAGCTGTGCAATTCTAATTGCCTATTATTATCTTTTCTATGACGCCTACAATACTTTTTATACTCTCCAGATTTTTTATTTGTTTCACAGAAAACCACAGGGATATTTCCCTCTCTTAAGAATTCTGTCTCAAAAGCCACCCCTCCTTCCTCTACTTCCTCTGTCATGTCTTATTCCTTTTACCTTACCTTTAAGATATGTAAACACCAGGATACAATGTGACAAGATGACAACCCACAAGTGAGGCTTCCTTTTCTTTAGCTTTTCTCCCTCCTTTTTCAGTGACAGGCAACGAATCGGCAAACTGTGATTGAAACCTGTAATCACACACCGAATGCGATATCTCGGGGAGAGACGTGCACGTCACTCCTCCGAGGTTACTCGAGCAAACCGGTAATTTGAACATCGGTGCTGCTAGCGGAACAGCATGCAGCCGCATTCATCTTTTGAAAAGTGCGATCCACAGGAGAGCCAAGTCACTCATTACTTAGGCTAATACACTTTAATTATTCAGTACGATCATGGACAAAAAAGGCTGCAGGAAAAACATGTCAGCCATGTTTGTCATCATCAAACCATGCAAATGAGAATGTCCCAACACACTACTGGTGTGTTTAGGAGATTTGTTTAAAAAAAGAAGAAAATAAAGAAAGGTTTATTTTACAATACACCTATAATTTGATGTTCAAATGCTCAAAAGAAGAGAGCTGATTGAGAGCAGTGCCCCTCACGACTGCAAACGATAATTAAGGGTGGCCTATTTGTAGTATCCATCTGATGTTGACTGACAAAAAACTCTAACAAACTGACCTCATGTTCACATTGCCCCACACACACACACACACACACACACACACACACACACACACACACACACACACACAAACATTTTTAAAAAGCTAATTGATAGAATTGTACCGATCCACAGTCTTTTTTGGCGTCACTAATGAGTCCCTTCAAATGAAGGCATTTCTTCTGTTATGTAGACCACATCAGTGGACCCATTGTACTGTTTATTTATTTACCTCCAAACCAACTTCCCTAATAATGAATACAGGTTTGAGAGGCCCATTTTCTCAAAGCAATGTACCGTGGAGCAAATGCAGGCATTTGTCAGGATTGTATTGTACTTGTCCCTGACCTTGGGTTTTGTGAGCAGTCCATCTCTTTATCTATTGAATCCAAGAGGCACTGATGCTACAGGGCCACTCTCACAAGCGTGCTCACTACATCACTCTAACCCACTGCAGGTATAGCATAGCACACACACACACACTCTCTCTCTCTCTCTCTCTCTCTCTCTCTCTCTCTCTCTCTCTCTCTCTCTCTCTCTCTCTCTCTCTCTCTCTCTCTCTGGCCACAGCACTGGGCCCTTTTAGATTGGGAAAGATTTTCCACATGAAGATTTTTCTTCATTTGAATGCCCGGCTCTATCAGGGTCCCCAGTACTTTGTATTCATTTGCAGGCACCGCAAAGCTCATTCTGTCGCATTCAGATATTGAAGGATTTAAAACAATTTTAAACTGGTTGGTAATACTAAAAGAAATTAAGCTGGGTAATAAATGTATGACTCTTTAATCCTCCTCTGTGGAGTAAATTGAATTTTAGGCTGAAAATCCTGGAGCAGAGGACTGAACATTAAGAGGTAATAGATTTTCTCGAAGGGTTGCAAAGCAGAGAGGGTAAAACTGCACACTTTTAATGATCTGATATATGTACACGGCAGCTCGGGAGAGATCATTACCTTCGCCGCTGTTAACTGTAATGTAACCACAGCTTCTTTGTGCTATTTGTGAGATGGTACCAACATACATTAGAAAAATGCGGAAAAAAAACCTATGACAAACTGCATATCTCGGCATCTGTGTGTATACATATATATCTGTATGCGCATACTGTATATGTATATAAATATTGAAAATATGTAATATATCTTATAATGTAACAGCAAACTTATAATGCACTTGAAATGTTATATTTCCACTCCTTGATTAGATTTAAAGGATGCAGCCTTTTTCTCATCTCCATTTTTCACATGCATTTCATTTCAGCATAAAATAGCATGACTTTACATTTTGCACTGCAAGAAAAACCCAAGCTTGCTGACAAAGCTCCAGTTGGACACAGTAGAGCAAGGCAAACATGCAATGTATTTCACCTGGTTGTGCACTGGCAGGACATGTAGTTAAGTATTTGTCCTGGGCAGCATTACCAGGACCACCATGCAGGAGGCTATAATTCTTCTTCCCTAATCACAGGCAGGACTGCTCTTTCATCAGTTGCTTTGGATAACATAGCAGGGAACTTGGGTAATTGCTTTTTCTTTACAGGTGGGAACAAATCGTGCATATTGCATGGTGCAATGTTTAAGCACCTGCGTGTGTGTGTGTGTGTGTGTGTGTGTGTGTGTGTGTGTGTGTGTGTGTGTGTGTGTGTGTGTGTGTGTCAGTGTTCTTGTGTCTGTGTGTGATTGTGTCTGTGTGTGTGTGTGTGTGTGTGTGTGTGTGTGTGTGTGTGTGTGTGTGTGTGAGTGAGTGTTCTTGTGTCTGTGTGTGTGTGTGTGTGTGTGTGTGTGTGTGTGTGTGTGTGTGTGTGTGTGTGTGTGTGTGTGTGTGTGCACGAGTTTGTCTGCTTGCTGAAGTGTGGGGGTATGGGGGGCACAGAGTTCTGTGAATCCCCCTGATCTGCACCCAGGAGACTCCATCTCTCTCAGTTGTCTGGTGGATTAGTGGGAACACAAGGAGGTGCAATCCACGCAAAGATAAGGGATCTGGGGGTGCTGAGAGGGAAAGAGAGCCACCGGCAGGGGAAAAGGATGGGGTGTTTCTCTGGCGCTCAGAGCCTACAAGTGCATTTGGAGGCTGATTAAACCACACAACCACACTTTTGTTTTGCTATAGCCGTCTCCTCATTTGCCAAATACACAGGGTTCTATTACACTTCTCTACCGATAAACGGATCCTTTTTCAAGTGGCACTTTCAAATTGAATGGCGCTAAGTTTATTAAATAAACCCTTTTAAAAGTGACGCTTGGAAATTGAATGATGCAAACTTTTTTTTTTTTTTTGCACCGTACACCCTGGGGATAAAAAACCCAACACTTTTCATGTGACTCCGCTGTGCGGTGCTTTCCACACGACTGGGTGCAGATGTGGAGAGGTTTTTTGCACTCAGCATGCTGTTATTTCATTGCCACCTTCCATCCACACACCATGCTAATGTGACAATCTGTGAGACCCCCCTCCCACCCCATTTTCCCCATAGGACATGAGGCCCGGGTGGCATCTCGGGTTTGTCAGCCAAGTCTTTTTTTTTTTCTTTCTTTTTTTCTTTCACTTGAGTGCCGTCCCTTCCTGTCTCATGAGAGTTGTGTGTGACCCACCAGCATGCCACTAATCAGAGGCAAGGGAGGCACACTGTCTGCCTCTAAGGCTAGCAGCCCCCTTCCATTATCACGGTACTAGCATCTCAGTACTTCTGACACACACACACACACACACAGCATACATCACACACACACACACACACACACACACACACACAGCATACATCACACACACACACACGAATGAGTATGCCCAGACACACGCACACACATACTCTTCTTCTACACACGCACGCACGCACGCACGCATGCAAGCACATACACACACACACACACACACACACACACACACACACACACACACACACACACATACACAACTCCCCTCCACCAACACACACCCAGAGACAGACTTGTTCACAGGCTGATGAGGAGATGGAAAGTCACTTCTAACCTATATTAGGAATTGCTAGAGTGCATCACGCCACCCTCTGTCCTTTACCCAAAGAAAGGGTGTAATCTCTCAAGTTCGCTTGAAAAGAGAGACAGTGCCTGGAGAAAATTAAGAAAGACTTCTCTTTTTTTGTCAGTGTCCTCTAAAGCCTGAAACACTGCAGGGCCATTGACATAATTATACCAGACAGACATGCGTGTATATGCCATAAGGAGAATCATGCAATGATTCGCAGCTGCCATAATCTTCAAACAATACGCCCCCTCTTAAGATGGATTCATGAAGAGCCAAGCAAGCGAGCAAGCACACAAAAAAATGTGAAAGTAGGCCAAGATCCACTTTACATGGAGGCAAAAAGATCTCCATTTTAAAATGAGACATCACACAAGCCCTTGAGCGCTGTCCCTGATGCAGGGAGTCAAGCCAAGAATGCTCTTTTAGCTAACATCAGTAATGCTAAGCTGCTACACTGCAATCGACTATGTGCCTCTCTCTCTCTCTCTCTCTCTCTCTCTCTCTCTCTCTCTCTCTCTCTCTCTCTCTCTCTCTCTCTCTCTCTCTCTCTCTCTCTCTCTCTCTCTCTCTCTCTCTCTCTCTCTCTCTCTCTCTCTCACACACACACACACACACACACACACACACACACACACTGCCTTTGTTTCCTAAACTTCTCAATACTAAAACATGACATTGAATTGAAATATAAATATTTATCAATTAAAATATAGCCTACAAAACTGAATAGAATTGTTATTGCATACCAGATACAGTAAACCAATTAGAATGAATATTTGTGAAGAATATTTGACGAAACTTTTAATTCAAATTGAATCGTGTTTACTGTAACAATGTCAGACGACAGACGAATTTTTAAAGAAAATTTGCCTTCATCAAATCATAAGTTAGGTTATTTAATGATCCTCCAAATTGGCATAATTCATAATTGAATAGATCTAATTCAAAGGTTTGTTAAATTTGCAGAATTAAATCAGTGTGGCACATCAAAGAATTTTTTTTCCATACACTGTGATCTGCTTAGCATTGTTTTCCGAGATGCTTTAGCATTCTAGCACAGCAGGAAGAAGTAGAGAAATTAATCATGCCCACATAGGCTACAGTAGGATTTACCAGCAAGGCATGGAGTGGAATATCACTCATCCACTACTAAAGGTAAACACTTGCCAAATAGCACCTGAATAAACACACTGCTAATTGTAATTCAAATAAAAAATGCATCCTCTGTTAATAGTGTGGCCTAAATTCTCATCAGGATGCAAGCAGTAAAAATGCAAGAATATGACCCCAGAGGTTTGGCTTTAGCTCTCTAAAACAACTGGGACCTGGATAAAAACATCAGAAAGAGATAAATAATACTCTGCAGGGATGTGTGCACTGGGGCGAATGACTGCTTGGCAGCGCAACCACGGTGGATATCTGGGTTTTTGGGAAACGTGTGTGTGTGTGTGTGTGTGTGTGTGTGTGTGTGTGTGTGTGTGTGTGCGTGCGTGTGTGTGTGTGTGTGTGTGTGTGTGTGTGTGTGTGTGTGTGTGTGTGTGTGTATGTTTGTGTGTGTGTATGCTTTTTGTGAGCGCATGACATTCTGTGCAAGAGTGTGTATGAAAACAGCCTTATTAAAGCAGCTGACAAGAGCTTACAGTGAATGGGTGAAAGAGAAGGACATGGTCTTAGAGGCTTATTAAAGCCATAAGCCTCTTCGTCACTCGCCTCACAGGAAATTCACACAGATCTGTCCCTCAGCCCGCCATTATTATTACTGCCTGCCTTGCCATGTTTTCAACAATGTCTGCCTGCTGCCTTTTTATTTCAAGGACGCTCGGCTGTGTTAAAACACTGAGAGAACGAGAGAGCTCTAAACTCAGACTTAGACCACACTCGCACACCCACAGAGCCCTCTGACAGTGCCACACACAGAAAGGGTAGCTTAGCCTACAAGTCAAATATAAGTCCCTGAAAATGCCATGAAACTTATCCCATAAGGTCACACTGTGCGTGTGTGTGTGTGTGTGTCTGAGAGAGAGAGAGAGAGAGAGAGAGAGAGAGAGAGAGAGAGAGAGAGAGAGAGAGAGAGAGAGAGAAATACATTCATAAATGGTTATAATGCATTCATAGAATTTTTGATGTAATGACATCATCCTGTCATTGATTCCCCTGTTACATCATGGGATTCAGTTCAGATGTCCCCATTTTTAGTAGTTAACATAGCATACCAGTTCTAGCCATGCACAGTACAACAGCCCCTATATCAACAAAGTCAAAGTAAAAATTGGTTTTCCATTCTATATCCCCTTTAAATTAAATCGACAAAGCAGAAATACCCTGACTTTGCTTTTTTAATATATTATATTGCCATAATAACAGACAACTGCGATCCTCAAGTGGAAATCCTTGAACTCGCATGAATCTGTGACAAACAGACGATTGCGAAACCCTGGAGGGACTGTTATTTGCACTCGGCTTGTCCTTTCACCGTGTGTCTTGCTCCCTTCTTGGATATGTGTGTGTGTGTGTGTGTGTGTGTGTGTGTGTGTGTGTGTGTGTGTGTGTGTGTGTGTGAGAGAGAGAGAGAGAGAGAGAGAGAGAGAGAGAGAGAGAGAGAGAGAGAGAGAGAGAGATGGTGGAGAATGTGCAGACTGTGACGGTCCTCTGGGATTAACATCAATGCAGAGTGAGTGAGAGAGTTGGAGATATGGGGAGAAAGAGAGCAAGAGAGATGGATGGAAGTAGATGAGAGCCTCCACAGCAAGACCCTGTTTAAAATTTTAACAAGGTTGTCCCCTTCTCTCTCTCTCTCTCTCTCTCTCTCTCTCTCTCTCTCTCTCTCTCTCCCCCCTCCATCTTTATCTCCCTCTTTTGGTCCCTCTTGCTGTCTCTCTCCCCCTCTCCCTCCTGCTCATAAATATTACATGCTCTCACCCCCTTCCAAAAAGAATTTATATAACTATATGCTATATATACTGATCTCATAGAGGGAATAAAGGCTAAGTCCAAACTTAAGGGCAATCAGAGAGGGCTTGCTCCAAATGGAACCGGCACATGAGAGTCACGTACTGTATGGCCTGAATTCACACAGGGGTGAAAGCAGTGGAGAGTGGTGCAAGTTTTGGAGACTTCCAGCTGCTCACAGCCAGGCACTGGCTGAGTTGAAGAGATATCATCCTACAACAGGTCAACAGGGTCAATATAGCAATATGTTTCCTCTCCCTGGGTAACGTCAAGCAGCAGACATGGTATGATTTTGACCAAATTTTTGCTTGGAAATCACGCTGAGCCTGAGTGAATTTTGAATTCCTGCTGAATTTGTCATACAATTTCTGCAGATTTACAAAACTTAATACGTAGAGTAAGAGTAAAGAGTAGAGTAATACGTAATACGTAAGTGTGCTAGCTTTGAGACAAAAAATATTATACTATTATCATGTGTGTCTGTATATGTATTCACAATTTAAATGAATGGCTTTAGGTGTTCTATGTTAACATCACATGAGCTAATGTGAGGAGAACAGATATGACACTAATAATCAAACTTTCTTAAAATGGTCTATGAAACAAACAGCCCATACACAGTTTTTCAATTGAACATAGCCAGACATATGGAATGTGTGTGTCTAAGAATACCAGGTTATGCTGTCTTTTAAGTATACTGCCCTATACTCAATGCGGGACTACATTTTGGTGATGGTGGTGGTTTGGAAATCAGTTTTCAGTTGGGGAGTGGCTGGCAACAGTAAATTCATATGCACACTCATATGTGTTAGTCTGTTTCCAGGCTAATGGAGCACCAACAATTAACTTTCTAATGGGCCTGTCATATTATGTCTTTCAGTAGGCTATTTGGAGTTAAAGATCCATGCTTCTTCACATTGGCCCATCTCAGTTAGAGGGCACCCTGAGTAACTTTACCTGACTTCAACTCTTACAGCAGGACAGCACAAAAAAACTGAGGTAATCAAAGGCAATTGATCTGTTCTCCAATTATTACCTTGAGATGTTCCATGTGGGACTATCATAGCAATATCCAATCAAATTCAATTAACTTTGGGCGGGCCCCCTTCAAGACAAAAAGTGCATTGCAGAGGACTGGGAAGCATCAGGGCTTTATGTGATTAATGGCCTTAGTAATTAATGGTGAAGGGGGCCATCGGAGGGGCTGCTCCTGTGCATGTGTTCTCTGATCCAGGCACAGAGGCAGCAACAGTGGCAGCTTCATGATGTCAGTGGCATTGGGAGGAGTGGGGTAGGAAAGGGGGAAAGGTGGGTGGGTGGATGGTGGCTTGATAAAAATGTCAAATGTGCTGAAACACAGGAAGACATGACATTTTTCAACCCCTGACAAACACATCTCAGGATAGAGGTGTGTGCATGTCTGTGTATGTAAGCTATTTCTCCTCTGTGTGTTTGTGTGTGTGTGTGTGTGTGTGTGTGTGTGTGTGTGTGTGTGTGTGTGTGTGTGTGTGTGTGTGTGTGTGTGTGTGTGTGTTTGTGCATGTGTGTGGATGTGGATGTGGATGTGGGTGTGTATGTTCATGTGGCAGACATGTGTCACCCTATACACATGTAATGTGTTTGGTTTGGCTATACACATGTTATCAGTATTGGCAATGACATGTCTTGTTGACAGTGATGAATATCTCATTACAGTTCTCTATTAATTTACCTCCATTCAGTTTTCATACAGTTGGATATGGCAGCATGGGCCATCAATGCACCAACTGACAGAAAATACACTGTGTGGCATGTCTGAGTCTGAATAAACTGTAGGCGTAAGTAAATATGGTCTTGGATGACTTCACTGTAAAGTAAAGGAAAGCTATCATTTTTAGATGACTTGGAGAGAAGGTCGGCTAATCTAGTATGCACTACGAGTATACCTAGTACACACATGGAAGACAAATATATATGCAGTATTGTGAGCGAAGAACAATGTCATCAATAATATTTCAGCATATCATAGCTAGAAAAGCGCTCAGAGAGTGCAGACCTCCACCAAAGGCAATGTGGTCACAGACACAATATAAATTCCAGATCATGTTCTGGATCACCGATCACCTCCAAAATCGAATCAGTTCTTGCTTGTCCTAATATACACATTGTCTGAAAATCTCATCCAAATCCGTGCAGTACTTTTCGAGTTATCTTGCTGACAGACAAACAGACAGACAGACAGACAGACAGACAGACAGACATACAAACCAACACGACTGAAAACATAATCTCCTTGGTGGAGGTAATTATGGTATTCATATGTCAGGCACTTGTAATAGACGATAATGTACCAAAATATTAGGATGATAGAATACCTGATTTTTCAATTCAACCACACAGACTGTTACAGGACGTTTCAGGTCAGCTGCCCCATGCCTTGTTGGTGGGCAGTGTATCAGAACAAAGTGTGCGTCATGAAATATTGTGGACGATAAAAGTTTCGTGAGCTTCACCAGGCTGCATCGGATAGTTTATGAACCTGTGTGAAACAAGGTCGCACACTCAACCCACCCTGGGACAAAATAATCTCCCCAATGCCTTCCACAGAGGACCCTGCCTCCTCTCATGTGATGCATTGTGCTGCCATCTTGTGCCACCCCACCTCTGACAAAACATCTGACTCCAAACAAAGTTCAACAATAATCTTGAAAAAAAAAAAAAAAGATTGAAAATACAGAATGAAATAACAGCCATTTATTTTAACGTTATGTTGCATAAATCATAGCATGTTTTGTAATCTCTATTCATCATTAGGTACAGTCACATAGCGAGTTGTGTGGAAAGAAAATTTGCATCAGTGAATGACCAATTTTCCAAAGCCACTTAACCTCTGGGCATATTCACAGGGGCGGATGTAGAGGTGACACTCACCACAATCTCTCCTCCTACTGGAGCATTCACATTTAGCAAAGAGCTTTGATTAACAGCCCTGTGATTATGCACAACTCCAACTGCTATTTATGACCACAGTCAAGTGAGCTCACAACCATAGATTTTTCACTTTTAAAAATGCTAATCGACACACAATGATCTAACATCCATAATCAATTCAAGTGTGTGTGTGTGTGTGTGTGTGTGTGTGTGTGTGTGTGTGTGTGTGTGTGTGTGTGTGTGTGTTTACCTGTATCACATCCCTCTGTATGTTCAATACATAACACATGGAGCATTCTGGGTTCGTTCTGGCAGGCCACGTAATCACGCCCACCATCTCTGATTGGTTAATGCCAGCCCAGCCCACAACAGCTTGCCAATAAGGGGCTCTATAAGCTGTTACCTTCAGGTAACTACTCCTCCTGTAGTGCTGACGTATGTGGACCTTACACAGAACTATTCCTACAGTATGTGTACCCACATACCTGTATCTACACAGTATAACATTACAGTATACTATAGCAGTTAGCTATAAACTATCATCTTGCCCATCAGCCTGTACAAGCAACTCTCCTAATCTGAGTGGAAAAGGATAACAAATTAACAACAATAAAGGGTTGACGAATACAAGGCTGAAAGATTACAAAAATGAAGTCTTACCTGGATGGTGGTCTTCTCAGGTGTGTAATTGGGGTTAATTCCACAGTAAAATAATGTGTGCTCTGCCCTTTTCACAATGTTCACAACTGTAAAGTTTCCTGAGAACCTAAAAATAGAAGGAAGAAATAATTCAACTGGGTCAATCTGGGGCATGTAATTATAATGATGATGTAATGCAAACGTTATGCAGAGGAGAAAAAGAAAAAAAAAAAAAAAAAAGCAGGATAGCCTTTTCAAATGTGGTCCGTCAAGCCTCACAAACCGTGTCACCATAGCCATGAATTGTCAACCTATTACTGCCAGTTTTGTGGTCTATTTAAGTGAACCTGTGCTGCATTGAGTTGATGTACAGCATGCGGACCCTCCACAGAAGCCAGAAGCCGCCTGCTTCTCTTCTCCCACAGGCCTGGCTGTTGAGCTGCTTTGAAGCCACCTCCTAAGGCCGTTAACAATGATTTGATCCATGCCTCATAAATGTTTGAACCTCCGAAGACTGTTTAATATTTATTGATCCCCCTGCACGCAGTAAAAAATCTACTCACAGATCCATGGAATTGTCCCCTCTCTTTGGATTCTCCAATTCCATCATGGCTTAATGCCTTCTTATTATAACTCCCGTGTCCTCGTATTTGAGAGATCAATCTCATATTTTCATATAGATGACGATAAAGTCTTGGGGGCGGGAATGAAAGCGTGATGCATGGGGGTATCTTTTGTATTGAATCATGAGGGGAAAACTGGGCATTTGGCTGAGTGATTGGCAAATCCAGAGTGATTGCAGCCATATTCATACCTTTTCTATCATCAATCATCAGCACATATATAAAGTATAATAACCCGTGATGCTGGACCAGTTGATAACTATACAATCATGGTGGAGCATCAGCATTAAAAGAAATGGTCACTGAATATGTTGTGGGAAAACTATACTGTTTTTACTCATGACTACCCATATTTTAAAAAAAAAATATATGGTTGGTTTGGTTTTACTATGTGTTGTATTTTTTTTGCATGTTAAGTGATATCTAAAGACTTCATATTCAACATTAGGGTCTGTAGTTGCTGGTTGTTTAGACCAAATCAGTGGTGTTATTACATATGGTGGATTAGGTTCCTAGTTAACCACATGCAAGGTAAGCTGAATGAGAATAGTAATTAAAAAGCTCAGGCTTCCATAAAAATGAAATGCAAATTGATATGGCTGAGATGACATTCATGTGAGCTTGGCAATTTCAGCACGGCTGGTAGTGTGCTGTTTTCCGTGTCACATGAAAGTTTCATAGAGGTATATCCATATTTGGTGCCAGAGGGACAATCATCTGGCAGACACTCGGCTCAGAGATGCCTGGTCATTACAATAAGGCCTCTGGACTCTCGTCAAAAAGAGCACTCAGACTGCCCAGTGAGCATCCATGAACATCCTTGTCTTAATTTAATTCTGTTGATGATTTTACACCAGGTTTAAGTCCAGGTGTAGTTTTTAGTAATGACAATTTTGTAGTTTGTTGAGGTTTGAAGTGGACTTGCTGTAGTAGTAGTAGGCTTATTTGAACATTGCAAATATTGACAGTTTAGGCCTTTGGAGCAATGTATTTGCCACCCCAAACCTACCCCTAATCTAAACTATATGATTAACTGTGAAAGAGATATTACTGTAAGACACAGCGCATACGTAGTGTCCTATAAAGTCATATGAAACTGAATCTACCCACAGAGTGTGCAGAATGACGGAAGGTCTGGAGAAGACATCTGACATGTAGTGGACTACTGGTGTGTTGTGCAGGCACTGGTAAATGTCACGAAACAGCTCCAGTGCGCTTCAATCTAGAGCAATCACAAAGGACCTTTTTTAGCGTTTTGTTGTGTGTGTGTGTGTGTGTGTGTGTGTGTGTGTGTGTGTGTGTGTGTGTGTGTGTGTGTGTGTGTGTGTGTGTGTGTGTGTGTAGAGAGAGAGAGAGAGAGAGAGAGAGAGAGAGAGAGAGAGAGAGAGAGTAAAACTATAAGCTATAAAACGGCACCTGATGTTCTCTACGTAAAGTTTCAGTATGACTTTTACTGGAGAACAAGAGCTGTCTTGTTGAAGGCTAACTACTGTTGTGTATTTTGATTTTATTTAAGAACAAATATACAAATAACTGGAAAAGCGCTCAGAGAGTGCAGATCTCCGGCAAGACAGTGTGGTCACAGACGCCACCAAAATGGAATCAGTTCTTACTCGTCCCAATACACACGTTGCCCGAAAATTTCATCCAAATCTGTGCAGTACTTTTCAAGTTATGTTGTACACCGACAGAGACACACACACACACACACACACACACACACACACACACACACACACACACACACACACACACACACACACACACACACACACATCGGCGAAAACATAACCTCCTTGGCGGAGGTAATAAGTAATGGAATTAATCCAAAACATTTGGAGCTAAATTGTCACCAAGTAAAATAATATAAATGAGATCACTTAAACCCCTGCATTATAGGATAATTTAAAACAATTATACTGGATAGCTCACTGAACTCATAAAAGAGACAATCCAAATGTTTTTGCTAGAGCAGAGTTGCCAATTTATACCATTGCTTAGAGAAGACTTCATTGTAACACCTTCTATGGAACCATAAAAAGTATAGACACATTCATAGAGATGAAGCCTAAGCGGTGCTCATACATTGTTGCTCGGCCATTGCTAAGCCATGGCAGATAGTGAATGCATTTGAGCGACAGAATGGCAGTGACAGGTGAATGACAACTTGTGATGCAATGTGGGTGGGTACCGAGACAAAATAATTTTGACTTTTAGCTATGAGAGTAAAGCGATTACCAATAGAAAAAAGAGGAGGATACTGTTGACAGTTAACTGAAACAGCGACTTCCCAGGAGATTTGCCGATCAGAGACAAAACACCTTGGCTTTGGTTCCTAGTAGTCAACAGTGAATAGTAAACAAGTCCGAAAACGGAACATTTCTGGGGTGAGTATATGTAATCGCCCCTTTATAACTCAGTAGTTTTCATAACTGTTCATATATTCTTATCACTGTATTTAGAAGCCAACTGTGATATATTACTAGTCCAAAAAATGACAAAATCAATAAGGAACCATTACAATAAGTAGTGGTATATTCCTTTGTATCAAAAGGTCAAAGAAACCTTATAATGCTTTGTAAAACTTTAAGTTGCATAAGCTCCTATAATAACAACATGCCTTATGAGTAGACTCATATGAATGTATACAGAGTTCTAATTAGTTGTAAGGCTTAACCAATGCACTATAACACTTTATGAATGTGTTTATAATGCTGTTCTGTTTGAATACTGCGTTCGTAGAAAATGTCAACAAATCAGAAACATTATGTTTTTGATTTTCGCTACTAAAACATACTAAAACATTCTTCAATTAAATCTTTTCCCCTCTTTTTGCAATCCTCTCCTCTCATCTTTCTTTTTGCTCTCTCTCTCTCTCTCTCTCTCTCTCTCTCTCTCTCTCTCTCTCTCTCTCTCTCTCTCTCTCTCTCTCTCTCCCCCCTGCAGTACAGTAAAGGGTGAACTGTCAACAGACTCAGCTTCTTCATTCCTTTATGGCCGGAGTAAAAAGCTGTCTATCCCCCTAGTGCTTCAGTTGTTCCCTAGAGATCTCTGTGATGTTGGGCAGTTGGGGGTGGGGGTTGGTTGGTAGTGGCAGTCTCTTTTTTCCTCATTCAGAGAGGCAGGGCATCCTGGCTAACGTGAGATTGGAGGCCATTCCACAGATTGGACCCTCAAAGACATGTCACCGGATCAATAGGGCTGGATATCTCTGTGGCTGCCATTGTGACAATAAACCGCAGTGAAGGGAATTTCAGCAATTTTTTTTTCTTCTTATGGGACATCTGCAACGTTAACAAACCGCAAAGATTGCATGGTAACGTCGTAAAAATAAATTCTGCTAACATTTGCATTTGCATGTTCACTGGTTCATTTTTTTGGCATCCAAAAGGACACTTTTATTTAATTATTTCACCCCCATCTATTTATTTATTTATTTTTGAGTAATGATATTCATCTCTTCTCAGTTCAGTAGATTTGCACAATCCACTCCAACCAAATTAAATTTATCCCAATAAAATATGCCTGTCTTCATCCCATCCAGGAAGGAATGCCAAGAAAGAACAGATTTGCATAATAATCAAGATGGTACTGATGCTTCCCACGGACATGTGTGTGTGTGTGTGTGTGTGTGTGTGTGTGTGTGTGTGTGTGTGTGTGTGTGTGTGTGTGTGTGTGTGTGTGTGTGTGTGCGTGTGTGTGTGTGTGTTAGCGTGTGTGTGTGTGTGTGTGTGCGTGCGTGCGTGTGTGTGTTAGCATGTGTGTGTATGTGTGTGTGTGTGTGTGTGTGTGTGTGTGTGTGTGTGTGTGTGTGTGTGTGTGTGTGTGTGTGTTCCTCTAATCTGATTGCCTTTATGAATGCAGTGAGTCCAGAAACAGATGCAGACATGATGAAGAGATGGGGAGTGCTTGTGTGTATAACGATGCTCATATAATTGATAGAAAATCAGGGTCTAATTGTCAATGCCTCTTGTTGGG
>JAODXP020000017.1:24759583-24769583 GCA_027497455.2 Sardinella longiceps
GTTTGTGCCCCTTGCTAGTTGTATACAGAGGGCATGGAGTGTCATTCACCTGACGGAGAATAATCCAGTATGTTTTTATGTCTTCACAGTATCTCAATCCAGCACCTCTATAGGGTACTGAGGCAGCTTTGTGCAAAAAAATTGTCTATAAGTGGAAAATAATTACAAATTGAAAGTTTAAAAAGGCAGAGAAAGCATTTATTGAAAAAAAAAAAAACATTTAATCTCAACAACTGCTTTCCCTGCCGTTTCACTGGATTCATATAGGCAAGAAAATTAAAATTGATCCATTTCCATTTTCTTATACGAATGCAGTCATTGGAAAACAGAGTTGAAGCAGCATCACAACATTCACATTATATAATTAACACCCACAGCAGAGCATCGATAACGAGCATTTCCAAGTCAATCTGTATGTGAATAACTCTGCCAGTGTTTGGAATAATTTCAACACTGAAATGTTGAACAGAAAAAAAAAAAAAAAAAAAAAAAACAGCCAGTTTAGAGGTGGACATGCATATCAATCTGCACCCATCACTAAATAAGAGCATTTTCTTGTGTTGAGTGATTATATCCCTTCCACTGTTGGCACCGAATGATGGGGCAGTCACATTTGCAAGCACTTAAGTGCTATTTGCGGTTGTCTCTCTCTGGGTGCTAAATATGTCTCTCCAGCAGCAGTCTGGTGTGCTTAAATGAGCTCTTGATGGCATTTAGCAGAGGAAGAGGAAATAAAACCGAAACTATTTAATAATGCATCTGATCTGAATTTATAAGTGTGAGGCGTCGAAAAAGAAATCCAGCCGGAATGACAGATATTTTCTGCATGTCTCGAAACAGCGAACAGTGACATGCCAAAATTACATTTCTAGCAGCTTATCAGATTCTGAAGTATTTGAGGCTCCTTGAGTGGGTGGCTTTCCTCCAACCGACAGGAGTGTGAGGACTCCTCACCAGAGACTGGAAACAACCCTCTGCATTCTACAGACATGCTTCAAATCTGACTGTAGTTACATCACAAAAACAGCTGTATTAAAGGTTGTGGCCAAGGACTATTGCAGGACACTCCATCCATATCAGGCAAGTATGTGTATGAGCACACACACTTTTTTTTCAAATTCTCAATCATACATGTGGATTTAACACACACACACACACACACACACACACACACACACACACACACACACACACACACACACACATTGTTGTAGCTGTGTCTCAGATGGCATCTCCCAGTGGAGAGCTGTCATGTGTGAGCACCAGAGAGCCACTTTGGCACAGCACGCGATATATTTTTCCATTTTGATGCTAAAAAGGAACATCTTAACAGCTGCTTCCTGTTTTACTTATGTTACTCAAGCAGGAAGTGTGCAATGACAAGCCATTTCATGGCAGAAGATGCATGTTTTTTTTCTTTCTTTCTCTTTTTTAAATAGATTTGGCCTGGATTTAGAAGGACGGTGCGTAAGTCTACATGGACTGTAAATGATATTATCAAAAAAAAAAAAAAAAAAAAAGAAAACAGTGTCATCTAAATAGTTTGATGATATTCTGACCATAGTCTTCTGGTGGACTCTGCAAGTGAAGTGCAATTGGTACGATGGTTACATGGTTAATACGGTTAAAAACTGTGAATTTCCCTATTATCTATCAGGGTAACAGCATAAAGAACTGTGCCACTGTAGCATTGGGGCTATGAATCCCAGCTGCCTCCTTTGCGCCCTTGAGCAAGAAGGCACTTAACACATAGTTGCTCTATGGAAGTCAGGCCCTGTAATTGATAAAGGTGTTAGCTAAATGTAAATGTTAACCTCCTTGTGTTGCAATAGGCTTACTGAGTATGTGCACCACATATAACACCACAAGTTTGATATTTTAAACACTGACTTTATCTACATCAACAACTTAATATTCAGTAAGAAATGGTTGAATTTGTGTATCTCTCATTCAAATGCAAAAACATTTTTACTACATTTGCATAACATAATTTGAATAATGAGATGCTAACATTGGTGATAGATCCTTATTTAAATGGGAAAAGGGAGACAAATAATCGCAGAGTGAATGAATTTAGTCACCTCAATTTTAGCTCCTAATAGTCTTTTTCAGTGTCATTATCGTCAAGGTCATCACAGCAAGGTCATCATCACAGACCATGATGGGCAGAAATGCATTCATGACTCACAGTTTATACTACTGTCTGCTCCTTTTTCCAATTCAAGTATGATTTTTTCAAGTAGGTTAGCACTCAAGTTTCGGCAGTCAAACCTCTGTGTCTCTGTGTTTGTGTGTGTATGTGTTTGTGTGTGTGTGTGTGTGTGTGTGTGTGTGTGTGTGTGTGTGTGTAGAGAGAGAGAGAGAGAGAGAGAGAGAGAGAGAGAGAGAGAGAGAGAGAGAGAGAGAGAGAGAGAATTTTCTTTCATTACTTGCGAGCATGTCCTCTGAGATATTTGGAATGATGAGCCTTACATGCATACTGCACTACTCTGTGCCTAACACAAAAGCCACATCAAACCTTTAACACAGGCACGAGGCAGATCTGAAAAGATGGAACACCTGTGTGCTGGTGAAACTCTACACAGTAATTAGCTAATCAGACTAGCACCTGCAAGTACACACACACACACACACACACACACAGCAAGAGATGGCGAGGGCAGCAATAACACCCAGCCCTTTTGATGGGCTGCCTCAGCCTGTGATATGTGTGATTTACAGTGGGGTATGCGATGATATTTTAATATGACAAAAGGCACTTGATGTGCCGTCATCGGCGTCAGCCAGAGAGATGTGCGAGCTGGATGAGTCACGTCTCCCTCGTTAGGTGCATTGATCTGGATCTGTGGTGACTCATGCGGGACCCCTGTTACTAAAACAGGCCGTCAAAGTGGAATCACTCCTCTTTTTAGCACAAGTCCCTCACTCCTCCTTCCCGTTTCCCTTTTTTCTTTTTCTTTATTCTGTTTTCTCTTTGGAAGAGAAGGGTCCTTCTCCCTCATGAGTGCATTACTGAGAGAGTCCCTCACACTTGCTTTGAATCTGATGTAGTGGGAGATAAGTGACTCATGCTTCCCAAACACTTGTGATATGAGGACATAAATGTCAGCCGTTGCGGCTGTCTGAAGACTTTTTTTTGGTCTGATCAATATGTGCTAAAACCGCAGTGCGAAACAGCTCAAATATTAAATCGTTTTTTAAGAGTGACAGCATAAGGTGGTCATGAGGAGGTAGAGATATATGTGAGGAGGACATGGTGCTGAAGAGGCTTGGGGAAGGAGCATATCGTTGACAGTCAACAACCAGACAGGAGTGAGCTCCTTCACAGGTGAGGTGCCTCACCAAGTGGAGTAAATGCACGGAAGCCACCGTGCCTCATTAGAGAGGCAGTCTGTTTACATGCCTGGGTGCTGATCATTCAACATGCTGTGTGTATAAAGCACAGCTGGGAAAAGAACTGCATCTGGGGCGAGGAGACTCAATGTTAAGTTCCCTTTTTTATTGTGTTAGGGACCTACCAGAAGAAGGTTGAGATCTCTATGTATAAGCTTGTGATGATAGCATTTAAATATACAATTTACAATGCATCAAAGTGCAATTTGATTGATATGTTCATGTTTGATTGAAGTGTTCAAGTAATAACAAATCAAATCAAGTCAAGTCATCAATATCATTTGGACTAATAATAAAGTTCTAATATATAAATATATAAATATTTTCTGTAAATTAAGATAAAATGGACTGTAATGAGCTTTTAGTATTGAGGTCTAGGATGACAGTTCTTCCCCCTGACAATGTTATAGAAGTAGAAATAATCATTAAAGTACATAAATGATTACAAAATAGAAAAAGTTTTAACGCTGAACATACAGCAGTTAGAGCCTTAAGGACATAACTGCATTTGACTAAGATAATTGTTATTCATTAAGTACAGTGCCATCCATCTGTGTCAACGTGTGCTTTAAATAGCTGAAATCAGTGCATATAGCAGAATAGCAAACTGTAGTCATTATTGTTTTGTTACTCCTGTAAAGTTGGTGAAATATCACTTAATGCCCTCTAGGTTCTCAGCCCTCAATATATTTAAACAATCTCTGTTGAAGCACAGCCCATGTTGATGCACTGTAGGTCATAGGGTAAGGTGCCAAAATAACAAACATGCTATTTATACAGCGAGGCAGGTGCATCTTTGTTCCCGTCTATCCTTTCAAGTTGAATTATCCGGCCATTTACATAATGTCACAGGCTAGAGGGAAATAATTGAACAAAAATGTGCGAATAGCCTAAGCTTACTATACAAAATACAAGTTCATAAGGCTGCAGTTGACCTGTGCTAATCTAATGTAAACATAATTGTGATAGGCCAATATGGGACAAAAGAGTCCCTAAAAGAGAGAGAGAGAGAGAGAGAGAGAGAGAGAGAGAGAGAGAGAGAGAGAGAGAGAGAGAGAGAGAGAGAGAGAGAGATATCAGTTGTTGTGTGAGCTGGATTGTTCTCTGAATAGTGACAACACTTTCACTAATTTCACCTTTCAACTCTCACCTGCTCAAGCTTTTCTGTGATTAAACTAAACATAACCATGTGGCAGAGGACAAGATTAATCCTCAGTTTCATTACAATGTGGGATTATCTATATTCACACATCTAGGTAACCAATTTGGTATTGAGGAATGTAGCAAGTGTGAATATAGTTGACATTAGCCTCATACCCGATCAAAAGTGTAGAACGAACCGTTGGTTTATTATTATTTGGCTACCTTCCATAGGCCAAAATAGCGCCTGTTTATTGTGGATTGAGTAATGTAAACTTAAGATGTATTATCTCTTGAGTTCCTGAGTTGGTAAAGGATGGGCCTTTGTCTAGTACCACATGACGTAACACACAAAGGATGTGAATCCATGTATTAGAATTAAATACACTGGTCACTATCACTGACAGGTCTGTGGTCACAATAAAGACTTTCACATCATTATTATTTCACCTTCCTAAACAATTCCAAACAAACTTCCAGTAAAATATAAAATTTAAAATACTGTTTCAAAATATTTACTATAATGTGAAAGTGTAGGCATTATACTGGTGCTCTGTGTTTCCTGCTGCCCTAAAATCGCAATCCTGGGTGTTCACATCAGACCTGCCCATAAATAAGTAGGGTCAGAGGTGTGTCAATTGACAGGTCAAGCTCTCAGCTGACCCTTTATCAGACTGTGTGAAAGATACAAATACCCTCAGGACTTTTGATAATAATTGCAGTATCTATGTATCACCTTTTTCTATATTATTGTAAGACAAGTCTGAATTAGTCATTTTTAACTCATAGCTATGGCAACCATAAAATGTTTCACAACAACAGCCTTTGCCAGGGCATCATAATGACTACTAATGGTGGTGATTAAAAATGTGGTACACGGATTCAAAAGCAGTGCTATGGATCTACAAGTAATAGTATGTTCACATAATTGTCAGATTATACCGGGATATCAGTTGCTGTAGCTGTAGAGGGATCTGTTCTACTTTAACACTTTTACAATAGTCTGAAGCGGCAAAGCTTTCAAACTGGGCAGTTAGGGCCTCTGAACTCTTTGGGAAGCCCCAGCGCTAAGGAGTGCTGCATCTATTAGTTATATTAAAAGCACTATTTTGGCGCCGCTAACAGGGCTCTAAAATCACCCCTGTGGAGACCGAAACCCTGCTGTGGGTGTGAATCCCTGATGTGGACACATGTCAGCAATATTCTGCCTACAGTATGCATACAAATGCACGATTGTGTGGGTGCTGTGGGCATTTTTCCTTGTCATACACACTTGGCGTGCACGTGGGTGGTTGTGTAAGCTCATGAATGTGCAGAGCGGCCCATCTTGAATAAAATAGGGCTATCCAAAAATCACAGGCTTGACTTAGGCCTCAGTCTCTAAGTCAATTCCTGAGGAGAGATTTGTTAAATTAAGTTCAGTTATGTAATCCTGTTGCCTAACGATGCCAAAAGCTTGGGAAAAACAGTTTGAGCCGTTGAGCTGAACATTGTTACCTGGGACATGCAACATTAGATTTTTTTTTTTGTAAATGTGCATGCAAATATTCGACTCTATTCTATTCTATTCTGCTCTTTTCTATTCTATTTTGTTGTGTTCTATTCTAGTCAAATGCATAACCCAGTATATCACTGGTACAGAACAAATAAATGGCTTTTAACAACCTTCTGTCATTGAAAAGCCATGTATCACTTGCAAAAAAAGATAGCTGAAATACAAAGAAAATACACTGACAACTAGAAAAGCACTCGGAGAGCGCAGACCTCCGCCAAGGCAATGTGTTCACAGACACTATAAATTCCAGATCGTGTTCTGGATCATCGATCACCACCAAAATTGAATCAGTACTTGTCCAAATACACACATTGTCTGAAAATTTCATCCAAATTTGTGCACACACACACACACACACACACACACACACACACACACACACACACACAGACAGACAGACAGACAGACAGACAGACAGATGCCGGCAAAAACATAATCTCCTTGGCGGAGGTAATAACATCATTCTTGTCAAACATGGTAATTCAAGTAATGTATGGCACAAAGTAGGTTGCTGCATAGGATCAACTGTGTTACTAATAAAAGTAAGTCAAATATAGGATGCCAGTTTCTGAAAAGGTCAACCCTTTCTAAGAAATGCTTAGAAAAGAACTTGTCATGGCTTTTCAAGTAGGACTTTTGTTCTTAAACATTAAACACGTGTGTGTGTGTGTGTGTGTGTGTGTGTGTGTGTGTGTGTGTGTGTGTGTGCACGTACACACACACACACACACACACACACACACACACACACACACACACACACACACACACACACAAGCCTGTTCACACATAACTTCCGGTAACTAATCTGATATTTACAAACACAACATGGGCGTTTCAGACATAAGCCTAAAACTCAAGATCAGCTCAGGTAAAAACTAACACTAACCCTAGGTGTCAGGGTGGGCTGCCATCTTGTACACAAAATATTAACATGTAAACGCATTTTTGCATGGAGGTTACATATAATGCCTCTTCACTCTACCCACACATCCCACACCCACACCTGCGCTAACTCATTTAACAGGACATTATAGGTTGTCTATTTTGTGTTTAAACATGCAGCACTACCGTTTGATTCTAAATAGATCTCAGGTTGTTAGATTATGTCTAATAGCAGCTACTCACAATCACAAACATAGGAAAACATCTAAGACACTCAATGAACTCAATGGTGCAACCAAATGTCAAAGAAAAATGAAAGAGCTAAAAGTAAATATATCAAAATCTCTAAACTCATTCTGATGCTTAGTGAGTGCTTGTTCACTTTCAAAACTATTACAAAGTGACAGAAAAGAAAAATTACACAGCAAGATCCTTTTTTTAACATTTGGTGTTAGCAAAACCTAATTAAAACACAACACGTCTTTTCCCATCAGAGATGACTGAAAACATAAAAAACAGAAAGAAAAAAAACCCTACCCTAATAAAGAAAAAAACAACAAAGTAGAGCCATTCTGCCACCACATAAAAAAGCCTGAACAGAATCAATGCATCTGTGCCGTCTAGCCATTGGCCAGCAGCCACGGTTATATGGGGTTAATGAGAAAGAGAGAGAGAGGCAGGGAGAGAGACGAATGTGGACTCCACACCTCCGACAGGTGGCCGAGGACCCCAGGAGGGCGTCCCACAACACTGCCTGAAACTCCCAGGACCGCTCATGAAATATGCACACAGCCTCCATGCAATATTGAGGAAGAGGCACGAGGAAAAGGATGAAAGCAGGGCAGAGGAGCAGGAGGGAAAGAAAGTGCTTAAAAATGGCAACATGGCAAAAAAGAAACTCTCAGCTTTAACATCTATATGTGTATGCAGCATTAAGCAGTCCTGACTACAGTATGGAAGAACTCATCCTTAAAACGTTATTGCTAAGCACATATCCTAATGTACATGTTCGAATAAAGCCCAAGACAGCGGATTTAGGCATCTCTCTCCCGTACTGTGTTTTGTTTTTGTTTAGCACAGGGGTCTGGGCTGCTGCTGACATGTCCCCGATTGGGCGAAGGGTGAGCGGTTACTCATCTATGAGTGCTGATATGTTACACTCGTGTCAGACGCCATTAGCATAATTACACAAGAGCTGAGCTGACAGCACTGAGTGGGAGGCCACAGCAAGTCAGGCAGCCATTAATTATGACCACATCAGCATTTCTCTCTCTCTCTCTCTCTCTCTCTCTCTCTCTCTTGCTCTCTCTCTTGCTCTCCCCTCTCTCTAACGCTCCCTCTCTCTCTCCAACGGCCTCTCTCTCTCTCTCTCTTTCTCCCTATAGCTCCCCCTCTCTCTCTCTCTTTCGCACTGTGTGTGTTTATGTATGTATGTGTGTGTGCGTGTGTGTGTGTTAGAGGGTGAAAGAGAGAAAGAGAGGGGAACTGTATGTCTGTGTGTGTGCACAGAAAGGGCGAGGGGGAGTGTACAGTAACAGAAGGGGAAAAACACACACACTTACACACACACACACACTCAGTCACACACACAAGGGAGAAATTATGAAAATAGATACAAGGGAGGGTAAACGAGGGCTGAGGAGCGTGAGCCATGTCACCCTGGAGCTTTCTACGCGCCCACAAAGATCAGACTCAGGAGCAGATTGCTGGGATTAACTTTCATGGATGCTGTGAGTGGGTGGCTAGATGCTGCCCTTTGCTTACTGTACTCATCCTCCAGTGATGTCATCTGACTGTGTGTGTGTGTGTGTGTGTGTGTGTGTGTGTGTGTGTGTGTGAGGGGAGGGGAGGGGGCAGAGAGAGGGTAAGGTTGTCCTAATATGCCCTCTATACACACTCAGGGCTGTTCATGGTGTTCCCTCATTACTAGTATCAAAAAGATACAAACCAAGCAAATGAATGATGTACTGTACAATTGGAAAATGGATTGAAGGATGTTTAATACTGTAGAATAAGTCCACTGTGTATTGTGTCACTGCAGGCTATTAAATTGCACATGGACCGCAAAAATAACCCACTACATGCACATACTAGTATCTTAGGTATACGTACCATTACAGCGTAGGATCATTTACACACCTACGCAAGTTCATGTTTTCTTATAGTGGATAGCAACAAAATCCATTCTGCAAAATCTTAAAGGTAACACCTTGACGTTTGTTTCTCTTTTGCTCTTATTGGTTACTTTTCCAATACACACACTATCCAAACTTCAATAGGAATATGGTGAACACAACAAAAACTTTTGCGAAAAGAGATTGTAATCTATTATCTCTATGCGAAACCTAGAATAAATCTTCACCTTGGCAGGCCAGCTGCTTGTAACTAACATGGCTGGCTGCTGTAGGCCTTGTACAGTACAGTCAGAAATAAGCACAGTACAGAGCGGAGAACAGTGACCAGCAGCAACAGAGGTGCTGATTCTGCATGGTCTGACTAATAGCTAGTCTATTCACATACCTGTAATTAACTACCCTCCAAAGTGCAATTAATCCTTTGCTTCTTCCATGTCCAACACCGTACACCACAGTTTATTAGGCCCGTCCACCTTTTCCCAGGGGAATGACTACAACATACCTGCTCAGTGGTGTTTTTTGCCCCCAACGACACCTTCCAGGCAGCACGGCCTAAAAGGCACTATCTTTACCCTAACCCTACACTGTAAAAAACGATTTGTAATGGTTACTTGAAAAATTAGTGGAAACTCGTTGCCTCAAATGAGTTAAGTAACTATAACTTTTCTTTTTCAAGTTAAAAGCCCTTTACATCTAAAAAGATAAGTTATAGTTACTCAACTCATTTGAGGCAACGAGTTTCCACACATTTTTCAAGTAACCATTACAAATCGTTTTTTACAGTGTAGGGTAAACCCTTAGGGTTTTCCTAACCCTAACCCCCTCAACCCTCATCCTAACCCTAAACTGAAAGGAGTGGTGCCTTTAAGGCAGTGCTGCCTGGAAGGCACCG
>JAODXP020000017.1:24774583-24784583 GCA_027497455.2 Sardinella longiceps
TAGGACAATGACAGACTGCCGTTTTAGTAGCCTACATTACGTAAGTTGAGAAAAAGAAAATAAAAAAAACCCCCGGACTTTCTCAAATCACATACAATTGATAATATGAACCCTGACATCAAGTCCTTGAGTAAGGCACTCAACCCCTCAGAATAAGGCCCAGTCCCATTTCTGTCACTTCACTATCACTTCCCCTCGATTTTGGCCCTAACACTCGGTTTGCGCGTTCATGTGTAAGTGTAGGGTGTCCCAATACTTTCGGGACCGAGGGATAGTGGCTTTCAGTCCTTCAAATCACCCCTTCAAACGGAGGGAGGTCTGGTGCAGACTTCGAACGAAGTGAAGTTGAAGTGAAGATGAAATTACCTACGATTCTTTGCGAACTGCGTGTCGTGTCCGTTCTCTCAGCTCTGGATAAGAACTTCAAAAATATAGCTACTATTGCAATTAAGCATGTATATATATATATATTTTAATGTTGGGATATCTTAGTTTGATGTAAATTCAGTTGAATTCCGCACTGGTGTGTTAAAACATGACTATTAGAAAGATCGATATTTTTCAAAGTGCGCAAATCTCTCATGTGGGTGATGATAATTGTCAATGACGGCTTTTGAACAGTTTACCCCGGTTAAGAGCCTTATATCCGTTCAGTGTTAACGATAGACGCATGAAACAGGAGAAGACGTTTTTATGCGAAGTGCTGTCCCATTTATTAGGGGAAGATCGCACTTCTCACTACACAATCGAGGGGTGTCTCATCTTGGAGGGAACTCGAAAACGAGTGCTAGTGTTAGGGAATAGAAATGGGATTGGGCCTAAGCTTGCTCCTTGCACAGCATGGTGTATGAGTATGTGTGTGTGTGACATGTGAGAGAGAGAGAGAGAGAGAGAGAGAGAGAGAGAGAGAGAGAGAGAGAGAGAGAGAGACCGAGGGAGAGAGAACGAGGGAGAGGAAGAGAATGGGTGAATGTGAAATTAAAGCACTCTTGAGAGGTAAGAAAATAATATATAAATGCAGTCCTTTTCAAGTGTGAATCCATTATTTTGTAAAACTTGTAATACAACACACACACACACACACACACACACACACACACACTGATACACAAACACACACACACACACACACAAATACATCCACATGCATACCCCCCACAAACACACACACACACACACACACACACAGGTACACACGCATACCCACCCCCACCCACACTCATACCTATGCACATCACATATATGACTTTCCTCCGCAGTGGGCGCGCAATGTGAAGATCACAAAGGTGGGAGAATGGAAGAGACAAAGAGAACATGGGTCTCTGTGCTCTGGATTGCACCAGAGTGGAGATGAAAAGAAGAACAAAAACGCTCCACATTAGAAGCCATTAGGTGACTGGGGTGAGGCGCTGATGTCTCAGAGCTCTTTTGTTTCCTGACAGACGCACGCATGCACATGTTGAGCTACTCAGTGGAGCTGGGAGAGGTTTCTCAGGGACTGAGTGCTTCTTCTCTTGGAAGAAGAAGAAGAACTACAGGCAGCCATGCTTGACAGCTCCTCCGCATCATCCATTCCTTCCCAAAATCACGTGCACAAACATACACGCACACACACACTACACACAAGCGCGCACACACACACACGCACGCAATCACTGACACACACACACACACACACGCGCACACACACACACACACACACACGCACACACACACCACCACCACCACCACCACAACTACCAAAGCATCTCTACCCCAAAAGTGGCATACTCCTCTGAGAAAGTGAGTCATCATGACTGTGTTCTGGTATAGGCTGATTGCTGTTACACACCGACTGCCTACTTCACCTAAATGGGCTAATGAGAATTTGGGGCTAATGTTTAGAAACTGCACCATTTATCAATGCCCTGTGGGAAACAGGGTGATTGGGGGAGTTGAGAGGAGTGATTCAGATCTGTTATCCGTACTTAGTAAAGAAAGTACTGTAAAGCTTAAAGATTTAGTGGCACAAGATATAAAGGGTGAGGAGGGAAAAAAAATGCTGCTGAAAAGAGATAAATTATCCCATCTATATTTTATTCCCAACAAAAAATCTAACCTACATTTAAACATCTCTGAAGTTGCCTTCAAATCAGCCTCTATTTACTTGTTTGAGTTTAGTCAGCGCTGACTGAAGCAAAATGCAAACATTTAACTGCGTAGTACAAGTCGATGAAATGATGCCATGATATTTTGTTTTTCATTTACAATGTTGTAGAGGTAAAGATGGGTCAAATAATTTGGAGACCAGGATGGTTGTAATATCATTCATAAACCATTTCTGACATATCATAGAAAGCTTGACAAGTCTTTATGCTGAAGTATAAATTTCTGCATTCAACACTTCATTAATAAATAAATACAGATATATTTTACTGGGAGTCATTACTGTTTAATGGGTCCACAGATATGAGAAGGAACCACAAATCTCTGTTATGCCATAAAACGAATTGGGCAATCCTTTAATGGCAATCTGCAGTCACAAACATACAACCACTTCATCGCTCTCAGCCTGATGAATATTTGATTCTATGAGTTCATTCCCAATGCCTTTGTATAATCATTCAGTGGCGGACTGAAACCCTCCTCGTGTCAAACCCCCCTGTGTTCAATAAAAGACTGATAAATTATTGACTGAAGTTCAAAGATGGTTTGGTCCTCTAGCCTAGATTGTATTGCAGACACTTGTATCAAATATTCATGGTTCCTCTGATCACATGGCGACTCGGTAAATTATGGGCATAAATAAGGCACAGGTGTGGAACTTACTGCTCTCTTCGCTAGTGCGTTTATTTCTCTTTTATCGCTTCTCAGAACTTGCTGCATTAGGCGTGACCTAAATGCTTGCGTCAGTGCCGTCAAATCAAACCCCTGCTGTGTCTACAGTGACTGTGATTCAGAATGTTCCGCCAAACACACCTCAAGTCTCACACACACACGCACGCGCACACACACACATACACACACACACACACACACACACACACTCACAGAGCCCTTGGAAAAGAAAGTAGCATATATCAACCCAGCGTGCGGCCTATTTGCAGAGTGATTTTTTTTTCTGAGAGAGATGGTGTTTGCTCCTTTGGGACAGTTTACTCTGAGCCAGCAAAACCGAGCTGATAGAGGCAATTAAGACAGGGATGGGATTGGGAAGGGGTCTGGCTCCTGATTGCAGCCCACTTCCTCCCATCGACACACACATACAGGACCTCCATTCCCCTGACTCACACTGAATAACGGCCTCTCGGGTCCCACCGCTGGCTCAAACAAGTGCAAACACCTGTTAGACTCGATAAGAGAGCACGGATGAGTTAAAGTGGGCTGTGTCCATATATGTGTGCCTCAGGCAAATATAAATGCTGACCATCAGATAAAATGTGTGTGCATGTGTGTATGCATACTTGTCTGAGTGTGTGTGTTAGTGTGTCTGTGCGTGTGTGTGTGTGTGTGTGTGTGTGTGTGTGTGTCTGTGTGTGTGTGTGTAGGGTTTACATCACTGAAAGGACAGGCATGGTATTCTTAGATGGAGATAGAAGTTGACAGGTCACTTTTAAGGGCTCACCTTTAGCAAAGACAAGCCTGTAAAGTGGGCGCCGCAGACGACCTCTTGACCTGAACCATCAAGTAACATCACTGACGTTTTTACACAAGGCTGCAGAGCATGCTTTGAGCCTTACGGTCTTTCGTATTTTTTGCCCTCAACGGTGCCTTCCAAGCAGCGCTGCCTTCAAGGCACTAATCCACTCAGTTTAAGGTTAGGATGAGGGTTGAGGTGGTTAGGGTTAGGAATAGGGTAAGGGTAGTGCCTTTTAGGCTGTGCTGCCTGGAAGGTGCCGTTGGGGGCAAAAAACACCATTGAGTGACCCTTACACTGAACAACCAGCTATGAACTCCTCCTATAAGCTTTTGTACATAATCCAGAAAAGGGAGAATGAAATCAATGTCAAAGTGAAAATAATAATGGTGAACATGCCTACAGTGGCGGCAATACAGTATGTCTTACTTTTTAGTCATCTGTAGAATGGCATGCATTGTTTTACAGAGAACCTCAATTTTCAGTCAACACAAATTTGCGCCTTTAAACTAAACAAGTACCCTGATGTAATTGTGATTGCGCCAATTCTATATGGATAAAGTTGCAATGCTTGAAACACACTGCAGTAAATCTTAATCACATTTAAATTACAGAAACTTTAATATTTACAACATCAGGGTTGCAACCAAACACTCTTTGGTTGCAACATGGTTTGTCTGAAGTGGGTGTAATGGTGCTGGAGCAGTCGTAACAAAACTGGCTGACAATAGTTTGACCCTGGTTCAATTCCTGAAGCCCACAGAGCTACAATAGTCTGTGTAACTGTAGATAGAAGTGTCTGCTATATACCAGTCAACTTTAACTTTAGGTATCAAGTTCTGTTTTAGTGACTCTGGAAATCTTTTATAAAACTCTGGAATAAAACACACAATGAGGGTAAACTGGGTAAGCGCTGGGAGATGGATGTGGGCCAACCACTCTTTTGTTGTGAGGATGGATGGGACGGAAGTAATGGACTTTGTGAGACGTTTTATAGCGCAGGCACTCACAAATATAGAGTGTTGGGTTAGAGGCTATTGTTAGCTGTGCTTTTCAGCGAATTCAAGGCCCTTTGTAATGTGTCTATTTTTATGAGAGCCATAAAAACTCAACCGAATGAACACCCCAGCCTCAAACTAGCTAAAATGGCTTTTGACACCTTCAACTCTGAGCTTGTCAAGACCCAAATGACCCAGTCACATCCTTTCTGCTTTGCCTATTTTAACCACAATCGATACCAAAAAATCAAAATGAGTGAAAAATAGTAGGGAGAACGCATGAGAGAAATGGAAATAATAAATGTCAATGCTGAGAGCTCGGGTGACAAAGAAAAGGGGTGGAAAAAAAAGACGAAAACATCTGGGAGGGAGGGATGGTTGGGCCCCGGGATCTGCCTCACATCGACGTGGCTGGCTGGCAATTTGGAACCATGTGACAAAATGAATTACTGAGGGGCCGGAGTATGATGGCGCTGTGTGAACTGTAGCAGAACGGCGACACGTGTGATGTGAGATATAAATGGCTGACACAGACGGGAGGAATGGCACAGCGGAGACGAAGAGGAAATGTGTCGCCTTTTTTTGGGGAGGATAGATGGTACTGCAGGGAACAGCAGGGAACAGCCATGCCTTTGTGTGCAGTAAGGACTTTAGATTCTGGCAGATAGTGTTGCTTAATTTGGCCAAAGAGCATGCACGTGTGTGTGTGTGTGTGTGTGTGTGTGTGTGTGTGTGTGTGTGTGTGTGTGTGTGTGTGTGTGTGTGTGTGTGTGTGTAGCAGCGCTGAGATGTCAAGAGAATGCAAATATCACAAGAACACTTTTATAGACCAAAAACCTGATTAATCCCCTGGGAATATTGATTTAGTGTGGTTTATGAATGCCATCTTGTTATTTCAGGAAAGACAAAAATTACCTACCTGAAAGTCTTCCAAAACCTGTGCCTGATTAGCACTATTAGAAAATGCTAACTGGTTCTTAATGGCAATACAGTCCGTGAGATCAGGCTGAAAAGGTTTTCTTTTATGGTGGTTTCCTCCAGCGAATATCCTTTATGGCTGGTGGGAATAATACTAATGTAGCCTACTTCATATGACAATATTTCATTCAAATAAATTTTCTGATTAAAAAGATTATCTAAAGGTAAGGTGAAAACTTGCATTGCATTGCTTTAAGGTAGGATTTTAAAATTACATTTCATCTGGGTACCACTGGTGTCATTGATGCCCAGGAAATGCCAAGAGAATATACATAGGCTTCAGTTTACTGTTTCATCCAAAGTTTTAAAAGCTGGTCTGTCGTTCAAATTTCAAATATTGCATTTCAGGCGTTTTGAAATAATTTAAAAAGTTTAAATTAGCAACTCAATGCCCACAGCAGTATCTCAGTTATTTCAAACCACCCACAGTACAGCTCATGTTCAAGTTTTATTCGTTTCTTTGATTACTGTAAAAGTACCCACCACCAAAGCTGCCAAAGTAACCAACATTTCTGGGTGCCCTTCACCAAAGTTAACTGGTTCTATAAGAATAATAATTACACTGCTTCTGTCTGTGAAATCTCCTCAGATTTGAGCAACTATTTGTTTTGTTCTTGGTTAGCTACTAGACTGCCATGTCTGTCACAGACTAATGTTGAAAGAAATATGTGGTGAGTGGGTTAACATTATCATGTGCTGTTGGAAATAGCTTAGCACAGGCTAGGGCAAAGCTATTTTAAACCCTCACATGCTAATTAGCTGGCATGGCGGACTCACTGGGTTTACCCAAATCTGTGGAAAGCTAAAGGAATGACTTGCAAGCAGAGATGAGCACAATTATTTTTCTCCAATGCCAAAACAAACACAATCCACAAATACATGCATTCTTTTCTTCTCATAGACTTACAGTACTGATCTGTACTGTACTGAACTGTACTGAAATGTATTTTCACGCAGGTTTCATAGGGAAGCCAAAAAAATAATAATAAATAAATTAATTAATTAAAAACATGGGGAAAAGGTTGTGTCATAACTTGCTCTAATAACTCCACAAATCCACCCCTACTTTATGAAACATGACCAAGCATCTCACCAGAGGATCATTGTGCAGTTGCACCTACAGCCTGCTTCTTATCTGACATCCTGCCCAGTATGTTGTGCTAAGCCTCCCATCTGTTCCACTGCAAATTAATGTAGGTCAGTTCCCACTTAGTTGGCACCCTCATCCAGACAAAGAAAAAATAATAATATTAAAGGGTGGTTCCTTGTTCAAGTCTTCAAAGAAATAAACAAATAAAGCAGCGAATCACCTTGCCAACAAGAGCTGACAAGAGATTGACAGTCGTGGGAGGGGGAGCAGGAGGTGGAAGCTGAAGTTTGTCAGGTGAGTATAGCCAGAGGGCTTTAGCAGTAGGGGAATATCAAGAATCCAGTTATGTGAATACCATTTTTTTCCCCTCTTTTTCCTTAAAGGCCTCTCTGGATCATCTATCAGATCATCCAGCATGTTCCAGTGCAGGCAGCGCAACAGGGAACAGGGTACTTTAATCAGGAGATAAGCAGGAGATCAGTGGGCTCCGGATGGTCCTCCTGTCTGCTGCCTTATACCAGCCGTGTGTTTGAGACCATCATAAACAGATGCTCAGGATAGCACAGCACACAGAGCTGGGGGGGATTTCAGCAGTTCCACGGGTGAGAATGGATGCAGGTAGGGCCTTTGGGACCATATGGCTCAGAAAGGTGTGGGTTTGGGGAGAGGGGACTGTTTGCGATGCGTATGTAAATGCACACATCATGTAAAAACAAATAAAAAATAACTGGCATGATATATTATTCTTCATAGCAAGAAAAGTAGGTCACTCAAACAGCATGATTCCCTCTCCAGATTCTCACAAACTCTACAAATGAAAGCTGCCTCTGTTCCGAGCTCCATGTGTCTGGTAGTGCTCCACTTTCGGAAGCATTTAATGTAAACTTTTGAAAGCTATACAGGGGTGGAATCCTTCCTTTTGGCATCATTGATGCATGCTAGGATGAAACACGAAGAGCTCAGCTTGACTTCTTCAGCATCATAAAGAAGGTAGTTTCAATGTGAAGCAAGATCAGATGAACTGACTTAAACACTGCAAATAAACACTATAGGAATCCCAATGACAAGGGACCTGGGAAGGAACATTATTTCAGACTCTTTCTCTTCTTTTCATATAGGTGCATAAAGTGAAATTGAACTTTAAGGATGAAACAGTGTCCTTGATAAAATGAAGAAAACATTAGGTAGTTTTGCCAGCTTGTTGAGAGTAATGGCAAAAGTCAACCTCAATTCCATGTGTAACAACTATTAAATTGTGATTTCATTGGCCTACATTAATGTTTATTGTTGGTTATTCATGGATGTCCTGGTAGTGGCAAGATAGTAGGCTAACGTTGGGTTACAGCTAACGGCCCAGTCAAGAAAAACAGCTAACGTTAGCATCTACCGAAAACCAATGCATGGGGAAAATACTGCTTGATGAGCTGGTCATGGACTGACATTTCCCCCCTTGTCATAGTGTGATAGCCTACCATCCCACCAGCTGCGTAGGGCTATGTAACCGGTTATATGCCAAACTCACAACAATAAAGCCAAACAGCACACTTATCGGAGAAATTGACATGAATGTTAACCAGGCGATAGAAGTAAAAGCAATGTTATGAGCTCTTTAGCCTTAGGTGTCCGAAAACCGATTGTCCCTGCATACAAATTTAGCCATAGTAAGAAGTAGTTAAGTCTACAAATGCACAAACCTTTCTCTGTTAACTGCAAAATCTATTGCCGACGGACCGATGTGTTGAAACTAAATGAATATATCCCTTGCTCCTTTAAATTTCATGAGAAGCATTATTGTGTCGACATCATACTATGCAGTTTCAGTTCATCCACACAGGTCACCTTTATCATTGTCAATCTCAATGTTCAGTGAACTAAGGAAGTGAATGGATGATGGAATGGGCACACATTGACTAAAGAAGGTGACAAGTTTCTTCCCCGCATACTGTAGACTCTCGATCATACAACATGTGTTCTTCATGCACCAGCACCTTCATCCTCTCGGCAGGCATGTGGTGTTTACGGGTTCATGGCTGATTAATAGCATGCTCAGCAGAGCACTGGGGAATTATGCAGAGCATGTAGTAACTTTTAAGAGCTGGGTTAGCGGGTTAAACAATTGTTATGTTGACTGAAGGCCAAAGTCACACCTGTCTGAGTCAAGTGGTGTGTGTGTGTGTGTCTACACTACACGAGCCAACACAAATGCTAGGTGAAGCATGTGTTTGTTTTGAAGCACAAGGCCAATGCTGAAACTGTTTCATGTTTTGCATCCTGCATTTTAAAAAGGTCTTATAGTTTGCAAGTACTGTAAGTCAGCACACTCTGTCAATTCATAAGTGTGTTGATCACATTATGTCTTTGGCCTCTGTAGATGCAACGATATACAGGACAGGGCATTTATTCATGCTGTCACTATTACCTTGTTCAGGTTCTTGACTTGCCCTCAGTGTCTGATGCAGGACAGATAGGTTTGTTGACGGAGTGACGTGTGCCCTGACCGAGATTTGAACCTTGATGGTATAGCACCTCACAGTCAGCCCTCTTTCGCTATCTCAGCATGATAACCTCCAGTTAGGGCATCGTTCAATGTCATCTCTGCCAAATGAGGGATGAAGACCCATCTAGGCAAATGTGTTACAGTATATGAGCTAACCTAGCATGAACTACCTAAAGAGATTAAGTTACAGTACAGTAGGTTCTGCTTGCTCTTCATGGCCTAAAGCAGGTGTTCTCAAAGTTTAGGTGAGGACCAATTTAGGGACCCAACATTTAACTGAGGGCCGTCAAAGGGGAGGGGGGAGAAAAAGAGAGAGAGAAAAAGAAATTGTTATAATTTTAATGACCAAGTTGCATCTCTACAGAATCTCTAAAGATGCTGCTAAACACCACTAAACGGAAATTCATTCTTTCAAAACAATGTGTAAATAGTATTTTATTGCAGGCCTAAAAACACCTGGAGGCGGGACTCTGAGGCAGAACTGAAGAGACTGGGAACCAGCTGGGGAGAGGCAGAAAGGATGGTGAAAAGTTGTGGATGGCCTATGCTACATTTGGAATGATGGGCCTAAGTAAGTAAGTAAGTAAGTAAGTAAGTAAGTCATCGTGGGCCGCCAGAAATGTTTTTGTGGGCCGTAACTGGCCTCTGGGCCACTCTTTAAGAACCTATGGCCAAATAAATAAAGTTAACAAAAATAAGTAACCATTACTGTTTTCCACCTTGGAAACATGTCCCTTCCTGGTGTGTGCTACACATTTTCACTCCAGCCTGAGATTCCAGACATTTTTGATACCTAAGTCCACATAATGACAACATAATCT
>JAODXP020000017.1:24789583-24829603 GCA_027497455.2 Sardinella longiceps
TCACAGAGGGCTTGACAGATAGATCAAAAAGATGCACAATCATTGCAGATGCAGCCTGGCCATGGCAATAGGGTGTGAGGTATTGGTGGGGGATGGGTGTGTAAGTGTGTGTGTGAGTGTGTGTGTGTGTGTGTGTGTGTGTGTGTGTGTGTGGAGGGGGGTGGGGGTGGCGGTGGGCAGACATGGCAGGATGGAACGCACCCATTATTCTAAAGCAAAGCTGTCTGATGGCGCGGGCTGAGCGAGGGCTCGGCGCCGTGATCGATGGCCCCCATTAATCAAGCCAGCATCGCCGGCCGAGATGGATGTGCAGAAATTCAAATCCTCCGGCAGCATTTTGAAGATTAAACTTGTGTGGCAAGGTTAGCAGCCATAGCTGGATGCCTCCGAAGCCAGTGTTGACGCCAAATACATCCGGGAACGGTGCTCTCTCTCCTAGGCAGAGTAAGGAGGGCTTTGGCTGAACACTTAAACCACCTGCCTTTACGTTACAGGAATCCAAGGTATGGCGTCACTGACTGTTTAAGAAATGTATGTGTACTATATTGTCCCTTTAGGTGGTTCTTTAGATTATGACATTAGGTGAGCAGTCATAAGGCCTCCTCATTATTGGAGACCGCATTATTATTACTATACCAGTATGGGGATGATACAAGAACTACAACCAAGCAATCTCTCTATAAAAAATAAGAACCTACCTTTTATAATTAACATCTATTTTTAATTATGTCATTACTGACTACTATGATCTTCCCTATAGAAATACTCCCCTGTAGCGATTGGAATGGCTATTTATGAAGATCTTAAAGGGCAAAGAGTATAGCAACACTTATCGTGGTCATTTTAGAGAAAATTGCCTTGATAATAACTCATTTTATGTGTTTAGCCCTGCTGTCAATTTTCACTGGACGAACCGTTGACTCAGAATAGAATGTTTACCATAATTTCCAGCACTAAAACGCTTTCAAAGGCTATTTACTCCCCAATATTGAAAGCACAATTACTAATCCATATCTACATGAGGCCTTTTTGACACTGACATGTAAATGTTGCACAGAAGTGCAAATTGAGCCAATCAGTAGCCCTGCTCTGAATGCCCTCTAAAGGGAGTTTAACAACAGACAAGGCCACAGAGGCATGGAGACAGGCTTTTAGACAGTGCTCTCCATTCGGCAGATTTTTTTTAACTCACTATGGCCAAGGGCCAGCTTGTGTGTATGTGTGTGTGTGTGTGTGTGTGTGTGTGTGTGTGTGTGTGTGTGTGTGTGTGGATGGCCTCTATTACGAGACAGATGCAAAACAGCCATCAACAGAGTGTTGGTTTTGTATGATGGTGATGAAGCTGGCATTTGTGAAAAAGGCATTTCACACATACTGTGGACCGATAAGGGACTGCTAATACACTCGCCTGTGTGTTGTGATGGATAAAATCAGCTAAGTGCTAACTGGTGTGATAACTAATCCTTTGTTTCTCACATACAACCATGCAATTCACAAGCAGATAGGGAAACTCCTCTGTGACAGCCATGATGATAACCAATGACATCATAGGTTGCCATCAGTCAATGCTAGTATGACATGGAATAGGCTGACTTGTGGAAGCTCTATGACAGTGAATGGTAATGTAAAACAATATAAAATAGATAATAATAATAGCATTAGAAATAGTTCAGTATTATTTTTTGCCAACCCACTGCTTTTTCCTCAAATGCCTATTCAAGCTGGGCTTTAATGATCCTTATGAAATGCAATTGTATATGTCATCTGTATTAGCTGAGCCCACAAGATGTAGGATGGGTTTTGATATTAAAATCTTAGTGGCGGCACGCACTCTTCTGTCATAAAACACTGCACATCATTGTGTCTTTGGTTATCACACACAATACATCACATATCTCACTTAATAAATGTTTTTCATTTTCTAAACTACTGTGCAAATGACTCGCCATTTACTTAATATTGCTAGTACCGCTTTATGAGCATCAAAATTTGCCAACTGTCCAATCACGGTTTTGAAACACATTGTGCCAGCGTAAATTATTGATGTGATCCATCTCCTCCATGTAGTCCTCAGCATCCCTAGTTGGTTTGTGGGCCAAGGAGCAAGCTGTTTCTGTACATGGCATAAATCAAAATAATTATCATGGCATTAGCGCAGAACAAGATCGATTATTATAAATGATGAGGGAATATTACTCAGAGGCATTCCGTTGATTGTTTCTTTCTGTCCTTTTCAGGCGCAAGGCAATTTATAATGAGCAATGAGATATCCGTAAACCACATCATTCTGACTTGTACGTATAGACCTATACAAGCTTCAAGAGTAGGCTAGCATTTGAGAGTTTGTGAAGACCGAGCTTGGAGTTTGGAGCTGGAGATGTCGAGACAAGCTCCCCAAAATGATGCATGCTGTTAGTTACATAACCTTTGCTGCAGAATGGATATTCACAGAAGTATTAATACCACTTTTGTGATGGGTGCTGCTTTTCCATTGCAATAGACCCAAGGATCAGGCATCTTCTATGCCAATTGCTGTGGTCCTAAATCTGAGTAGCCATAAACAAAATTCCATTATACAGTAACAATGAGAGGATTGAGAACTAGAAGAAAAGGTTAAACCAAACATTTCGGCTCTGCGATTCACAGTGGTAGAGCTCAAATCGAACAGAGAATACTCAGCTGGGCTGAATTATTTAGATTCCTGTTTCACTCATTCCCATGCAGTGACATATCAAGTTATCAGTGGTTTGCAAATGGAGTTCCATGATTCATCCCTGACACAATGTTATATGGTGAGCCTACAGAGGAGAGAGGTGGGGGGTGTTGTACATCATTACAGGGGCCTTTGAATCAAAGAAAACAGAGGCTGAAAACAAGAGAGAAATGAGAGGGAGATTCACTGTGGGAACAGCACAATGCCTTGTGGCTGAAAGAAATGGTGGGAAAAGCATGCCGTGAGAGCACACACACACACACACACACACACACACACACACACACGTTCTAACTAGCATGATAAAAGAGATGGATTTCAATCACAGAAATGGCTTATGGCATACATGTACATTTTGTTGGTCTTCATATAAACTAGCATGTAACAAGGACAATATGTTCAGCAGAAATGCCTGTTCAACAATGCCCAGTCTATTTTTATTTTGTTTATGTCTTGGTTCTCAAGATAATGTGAACATAACTCTGGTGCTCTGGCAATTCATATGGCCTTCCAGTAAAAATGTCAAACATACAATAGCCTACTAGTTTCCATCTGTGTTATACTGTAAGTCAGACACCATAATAAGCTTATTAAAACAAACCTTAGCATGACAGAATCATGGGCTGACCTCCAACCATCCAGCTTTCCCTCATTACTTGCCTTGTATGGCTCACATGCTCAGATCCACACAGGCTTTGTCTGCAGGAGGCATCATTACAATATTATCTCTGGACATGCGAACCAATTAAAGGCCAATTGCTTGTCTTTGTTTAGTTGAGGTGGGTGGTGTAGGGTACAAAAGGGAATGATTATTTCCATCACAGGCAAGGACAATGAAGGAGGCTGGATGTGGCGGTGGCAAGTGGCGGGATAAGCAGGTGACCATGTCATTGGATCCTGAAGTGCTTTGACATGGCAGTTGTTAGAGTGTCAACCCAATACTAATTGAGTTACTGTACAGCACATCCTTGCACGCTGAACTGTCAAAAATCATTGGGTACATTCAGAAACGTAAGCTGCAACAGAGTCAACCAGTATGTATCCCATTACAGTGTCTAGGTTGACCTCAGCACTGCACTGAGGTCAGACTGACGCCCGCTCAACAGGGAAATAATCGACAAGTGTGGGCAAACTAAGAGCCTCCAAAGCCAGTGCAGCAATGGAAAGTAAAGCAAACAGAAAACTGGAAATTCTTCTTCAATAATATTTAGAAAAGATCTTATCATAGAAACAAAATTATAAGTACCAACAGTAATAGTGCACAAATAAGTCCCACTAACATCTTTTGATTGAGAATTACTGTTCCTTTCGTACAAGTAGTCCCTTACAAAGCAAATCATTTTGAAAACAAAATGCATATATAGTTACATATATTAGCTTACTACTATGAATAAGAAGTACTTAGGAGTTTATAGGAGAATATAGTTAATATAGTTCCTACTATGTGTAGGAAAAGCTCATATAGAATAAGGTATTAATAGTAAGTGACTCGTCTAAACTATAGCCACAGATACTTCACTATGAGTAAGCCGTAATTAGTAAAAATATAGTCAGTTATCTGCTATGGGTAGGACAGGCTCATAAAGAATAAGGTGTTAAAAAGTGACTTGTAATGGCTCTTCTAAAAATAGCCCCAGATGACTCCCTCACCTCCTCACACAACAACAGCCCTGAAGGGGTTCAGTGTGACCCTGTGGCCCTGGTCATAAGGAAAGGTCACAGAGCTCTGCCTTCTGAGTCGTGAAAGTTTGGCTCGCTTGCTTGCCCCAAGGCCATAGTGGATTAACACTGCCAGTACCCTAGGATTCAGGACGAAAGCAGAATCTAATCTTGAAGCCAAAATAAACCATCTCCAGTTTAACCCCAGCCTAGCACAATCTGTTAGAGGGATACGTTCATTCTTAGACAAGGCAGCACAATATCCGTTGTTAATCTTGGCAATTCTTTCAGCTGATTACACCAACAAGGTAAACAAAGGGTTTTTTCGTTTTGCCTTGAGACTTTACTGATGAGTGAGAAACAGACAATGAGAGAGAGAATAGCACAGTAGTCTTGTAAAAACGAAGAAGAAGAAGAAGAAGAAGAAGAAGAAGAAGAAGAAGAAGAAGAAGAAGAAGAAGAAATTCATGGGAAGAAATTCATGGGGAGGGATCTAGTTGTATGCCAGTGGGAAGCAGTCACCTGCTCCTGACAAAAATGAAATATGCTGAGCGGACCCGGAATAACCCTGCTTTATCATTTTTATATTGTTCCCATGACAATAAGGGCCCTGGGCCACTTTAGCGCGATCCACATGAGCAGAATGCCTCGCTATCTTTCCCAGAGGGAGGACTTAAACCATTAGGGGAGGAAGAGAAACCGAATGAGAGAGAGAGGGAGGGAGAGAGGGAGGGAGAAAGAGAGGAGAGGGTGTGATAAGGACGTCCACAAAACACAAATGCTCTCTCTCTCTTTCTCTTTCTTGTTGAATATTTTCAAAGGAGGAGAGAGCAGCATGAGTTTTCATATGAAGTATTGTATATATCATGGAGATATGACACAATACTGTGAGTGAATAACAATAACTGTAAACTAGATGTGAGATCATAATTGCAGACACATTCATCACAGCGTTACGATGAAGACCATGGGATGGCTTATGGCTAATCCTGTGTGTGCATTTAGTATTCCTGTTTACGCCTCAGGGCAGATATCAATTGAGAAATGGTGATGATAACCTCAATGATAAAACATGAATGAGAGTGTCAATTTTCACCTTGAGGGATGACCAGGGCTGCATATATTTTATAGCTTAATATGATACAAAATACAGTGCATCATGAAATGATTTTTAAAGCTATGTGGTATTTTCATGGAATTCTTTAGGTTTTGATTCATTGGTACAGCTTTCAAGAGCATTGTATTTAGGCTATGTAGCTTGTGTTGTACTACTATAGGAGAGCCTGTCTAGTGTTAGCTGGTTTCCATGCTAACTTCACAGGATAGGGTATTTTTAGATGCTGCTTGGATTCCATACTAACTCGTAGGACATAAAAAAGATACTACTTTGTTTGCAACTCAGATCATCTTGGATGTTTTTGCTCTTTATTCTGAAGAAAAATAACATAAAGAAAAAAAGATAACGTAGATAAATAACTTAACATGCATACAACACAGCTGGAGTCCTGCCCAGAATAACAGCACAGAGCAGAACAACAGGCCCATGACATAAATAACATGGTTAATGTTCAACATTTCATTTGCCTCACTGATGCTGTAGAATAGATCATCATTCTAAACATCACGGTTATGGTTAGCATACAGTTTTGATACTTACGAATAACTGTTCGTCAACACCAACTGCCACCACCACAAATACGGTTTTGTCCTGTGACATTATGCATTTTCTCAATAGAAACTTGAAATTAAATGATGAAATGATATCAAGGGTACCGAAATCATAGCATTTGGAAGGGAAAGAATGAATCAGCTTTCTATAAAAAAAAGTGACTCTAGAAATGCCAAAAAATGTTACTTGCTATTCGAAAAAGGCTGACGATATCTAGCTAGACATACAAAGGCAAAAAGAGACACAAAGACACTGTGTCAATTAATATGCTGCTCTATGAAAAATAATAAACACAAATCCAAAGCTGACATACATTTCTGCATAGCAACCAAAAACCTTAAATAAATGAGAAAAAAAAATCAAAATCTATGGCGAGGGTAAGACTTCTGGCAACAATGATATAACCCTATATCATGTGGGGTTGTTTTCGAGTTTGTAACGTGTGTGTGTGTGTGTGTGTGTGTGTGTGTGTGTGTGTGTGTGTGTGTGTGTGTGTGCTTATTTGTGAGTATCTCCTCCTTCACAAGGATATGAGACATGAGAGATTTCTGTCTGAGGGAAAAAAGAGTGCCGTCCACCCTCTTGCATTCTAATTGGCTGGCGCCGGAGCGGCCCTCTGCCGTGCCCATGTCCTCTCTCATGGAGAGCTCAGACGAGGCGAGGCGAGGCAAGGGGCAGTGCAATCCCATGATGCTCCTCTAATTTATATGGAGAATATTAAACACTAAGCACTATTGATCTGCTTCTCCTTGTGTGAGCGACTCCTGCTGGGAGACACTGCTGGGCCTCGTTAGACTCTCCTCAATGGAGAGAGAGACGGAGAGAGAGAGAGAGATCTTGTCAAGAAAGCTTTGTCTGTATGTTTCTGTGTGACTGTGTATGTGTGTGTGTGTGTGTGTGTGTGTGAGAGAGAGAGATAGAGAGAGAGAGAGGGTGGGAGGGAGTAGAGAGAGTGAGAGACAAAAGACTAGCAGTACAATGTCAAAGTCATTCCTAACGAATGGTTTGTTTTCCAACTCTGCTCCCCGGCAAAGTCATGGAGCTGTGGTGATATGGGTTGTGCAGAGTAGAGATGCGCGGATAGGCTATTATTTCATCCACAGCCATGTTACAAAACTCATCATCCATCCATCCGCCATCCATCCAAACCAACATTTTTTTTAAAAACAAATCCAAACCGCACCCACCCATCATTCCACCAGTTGTTTTTAGGACTATGGGAGATGCAAGTCACAAGCAAGGATTGATTCAGCTTCCTTCCCAACCGGTTTTAATTAAAATATTATTGTTTGTCACATCATCCGCCTGCTGCCTGACGCTATGACTGCCAGTGCAAAAGGACAGATATCAAGTTCCATTTTCTGCAAGTTCTGTATTGCAGAAGTATACTGAGCTTCATGTGGTAATGACTAAAGCTGTGGTGGGATGTGTGCATACTGTATCTGCTATGATAATATGGTGGGAGTGTCTAGCCCACCTCCTCTGGACTCTACAAGCCTGTCCTGCTGCTTAGAAGTAGCATTTGGCTGTGCCATGACTGCAGATCCACAATGAAATCCTTAGCATTACACATCAGTATGAAAAGTCGGCCGTTAGATTTATCATGATGATACACAACTGAGCTCACATGAACACTGAACTCATATGAAGTGAGGCGGTTGATGTGGTCAAGTTCAGTTAGGTTCCTCTGATAGGGCAACAAGTAATCCTAACTCTGAATTCAATCACCTAGTGAAATGAAATACTGTTTTCTGATTGGCTGACACATTGTCGGTTATTTCTTGATAACAGGACACCTCTGACGTATCTGGTAAAACGTTTCATCCAATTTGTGTTGTGCTTATCCTCTGCTTCCATCTCCTTCATTATTCCCCTCTATTGGGACACCTCAGCGGCCATTTTATTTTATTTTTTTTTTTCAGAAAATTCAACTCAAGTTACTTATTCAATGGTTGACATACATTCAAGCTAAATGAGGAAGGTACTGTATGCTAGTAAATTAGGATTGGCCCTATGGGCCACTATCCATAGTAACAGCAAAGATCTCCTCAAGCTGCTCTTGAGGCCCTGATGATTTGCATGAACCCACCTGGAGATTTTTGTTTCTTAAATCCTTTGGGCACTATAGTGGTAATCCCACTTAACACCATTGGGTGGAAATGGGGTTGTTTGTGAATTTCCCCAATGGTGTGATTCAGCCGCAGGCACAAAGCCAAAGGCTGAGGTAAATTATCCACACCCACGGGGATATCCACGAACAACCCCACTCCCACTCGTGGTGTTACGTGTATATTGCTTAGGCTAATTGTGGGATCAGTACCCTATACTAGCCAGAGGAAATCATAATGTGCACAAGTACATTCTGAGAGAGAGAGAGAGAGAGAGAGAGAGAGAGAGAGAGAGAGAGAGAGAGAGAGAGAGAATAAAATATTCTTTCCTTTTTTAACATCTCCTTGAGGAGAAAGAAACATTTTAAATGATGTGAAAATAGTGCTGTTGCTTCAACAGTACAGTCTAGGTTAAATGTCAGAATTTTTTTATAAAGTTCTCATCTCATTAAACGCACAAAACTGGGTCTTAGTGATGCATTGCTTACATGAATAATTCTCTCTGTGTGGAAAAAAGGTTTCTTGTATCACTGCAAATCTAGTTTTAAAAAGTTTCCATGTAATGTCAATGCAGTTTGTCTCTGTGTTTTTTTTGTTTGTTTTTTTTTCCCAAGCAACCCAGGATGCTTTTATTTATTCACTTTCAAGAAGTAAACAAATAGGAAGCCACTGAGTAAGGCATGCTGTGCTTTTGAAATGTGCCTGCTAAAAACATACAACAGTTTTGATGTGGTTATTCCCTCTCATGTTATCAACACAGCAGTTTTGAACTCCTTTCTTCCCCATCCCTCCCAACATATGTAATTCAATCAATCAGTAAAATGAAACATTTTTACAAGTCACTGATAATACAATTTGGGTTTTTGATGACAGTGCACGGATGGTTTTATGGAAACCTATAAGGTGTTGATAATAACAGTCTCATATTCTGACAGACAACAGCTTTTGCTGTCATTTCAACTGTATAGGCTTACACTGTATGCAATCAGACGAAATGCTTCACCATGGATAAAGTGGCGTTCCTTTTAAACTGTAAAAGACATTCAGGACAAGGCCACATATTTAGTGCATGTATGAAGGTAAACATGAAGTGCATTTCGTACTCGAGGTTTTTCAGACAGTAGTAAGTTCACAGTGAGGTGGAGGTATGAATGAGAAACAACAAAAGTGCAGGAGTGCATTCCAGTTCCGGTTGCAGCTCTATTTGAGAGGCTTTGCTTCATGTTCCGTTGTTCAGCGGTCTGCTTGGGGAAAGGAGCTCTTCCCCATAGCACTACTAACATAAGCACCACAGAACAGTCCTCTTGTTGTTGCCATTTGTTGACTGCAGCTTGAAGACGCAGTATTTTTTTTTTTGTGGTTTTATGAAGCTATTGACACCACAAGGCAAACTTTATTTTCATGCATCAAGGATGTGTTTGTGGCCTGTGTAAATTCATTGCAACAACCACACACCTGATTAGGGTCTCCAAGAAGTCACCAACAAGTCAGTCTTGTGGCCATTACATCGACCTTTTGTGGCGTGTTGCTAGTGTGATATGAGAATCGCAAAAGTGTAAACCGCTTTTCAAATCGCAATTCAGTTGTGAAGAGGTTGCTGTGATCATCCTAGGCCTGTGTCCAACCAGCTAGGGTGTGCGGGCCATAACCACCAGGCACATTATGTTCATCTTACAACACTCTGCTGGACAGAATGACTTTGTTAAAAGTTGACAAAACCACAACAGGTGACAGCAGAGCGAAGATGGTTGGGCTATGGAAGCAAACGCAAAACTTTCCCCGGCCTGCTCTGCTGCCAGGTATTATTTGTACCATGTGAGCATGTAAGCTGAGTGAGTGCAGTTGGCACACTTGAGGGTGTCAATGTACTAATAAAAAGTATTTCGTCCCTTCGAGACAATGCAAATGTTATGCAGATGTTTCAGAAGGTAGAAGAACATTCCACAAGAATGGACCTAAAAATGTCAGAAACTGGAGAGAGCAGAACCCCTGGCACATTTTAGGCGAACCGCAGAGCAAGAGGCACACACTTGTGGCGCACAAACAGCCTCTTGTAAACGTGAACATTATGAGGCTGTGGATTTAGTTTCAGGGGAGCTTCAAAGAAGGTTTTGATCAAGAGACTTCAACACTTGTGGTGAAATGAGATAGTACAGTCATGGTTACTGCACAGGGAGGACAGTTGCTTTGGACACCCCTCAGCTTGCTATGGAGCTGGACACCTGCTGCCTTGGTCTCCAAGGAGTCTCAATTCATCATGTTCAAAGATGTAGTAGCATGCCTGTAATCTTCATAAAGCTCCATTTACTGAGATTGAGAAACTCATACAGTTGTGTCTGACTCGGCGGTCTCATCTGAGCGGTCGTTCTCAGAGATTAAAACATGGTTAAGGTCCACTATAACACATACTGTATTACATCATGTACACTAGAGCATGAGAGATCTCACCACAGATTTTATATCCATGACACCTGAGCGCCAAGTCGTGCTTGTAGTACTTTAACAGGCCTAATGTTAATTGCACTACAGCTTCTGGTAAGCCCTTGGCTTGTCATCTGCCATTGATCAATGTTATTAAGTCGATGCTGACATTTTTGCTACAAATAGCTTACCAGTTGTTGTTTATGTCAGTTGAGATAGTCAAGCTTGACTAGGCAAGACTATTCCTGGAGTCAAGAGCACTGCAAGTCTCTGTTGATGCGTGTTTGGTTTAGCCCATGCTTTTATGAAAGTCGAGTGATTTAGGCTAGGCTTTTGGCTTTAAGGAATGTTTTATTTTTTGATTGAATTTTAGTGACAATGTTATCAAATCAAATCATCTTCCCTCAGCCCTGATTCTATTCTTCAAACTTTGGATCTATTCATTGCTTCAGGGAGGAAACTATTTGTGAAGGTGCTATTTTAGACACTGTTCGAGATTTCAACTTCTAACAAAATACAGACCTGTCTGATGAAAGAATCTGTGATAGGTGATTTGTTGCAAGTGTGTTCTACATGAGATTTTAGATTAAAAACGGACAACCTGGTATTGATGTTCCCCGTCATGAGAGAAATCTGTGTTGCTCATCTTTTCATCATTGATTCCAGGTTAGTCATCACAGCATGTGGTGTGACATTTGCATCTGACAGCACTGAACAAATATAGAAACACTATTTGGCATATTACATTGCCTCAGAGTGTTGAATGTTATGATTGATGAGGCAATCCACAGTTCATGAAAGACTCCAAAAGGCCTACAATGAAAAAAAAAAGACAGATATCGAACCATTGTCAACTAGGGTGCTAAGGCCATGCTGATGATTAGTGAATACTAAGCACCTGCCGTGTTTACTCCGTCCCTATTTTTAGCTCACACAATTAGCCAGCGGACGCCTTCATTAGCCCTGCCGTCTCCATTCGGCGAGACCTGCCTCGGCCCTAATGAATGGACCTAACAGGTGTTTCTTAATAATTGGTGCATAACTGCCAGCAACACTGGTCCGTGCTCTCGCCTCCATATGCTTCGAGCTGTCCGAGCCCTCCGCATGGCGCCACAACCGCGGAGAACCGGGAGTGCCAAGATGAGGCATGTCCGTACTGCCAGCCAAATGACCCCGCCGGCAGAAAAAGAATTTCACCACGATGATGGCGAGGCATTCTTTTTGACTGATGAGACAGGATTTTAACAGAGAAAAATTCCAGAAATTGTGGTCACACAGGTGGTGGATGAAAGCTATGCATAATGTGTCAGGCATCAATGTATGCCAGGCTTTGGACAGACAAGAATAATAAAGGCCAGATACAATTCATCAAATATATTAAATCTTTAAGACTGAAAAATGCTGCTTTTATCTATCATTGTCAAAATGAATCAATGCTTCCTTAATACTAGGATGAATAAAGTATGAGTAATAAAAAAGTGAAATTGTCATGAAATTTTGCTCATTGACTAACCATGGTTCACTTCAAGGATTATTTGTATAGTTTTCTGTATAGTTTTGTATAGCTGGACATTTTAATAGTTTAAATGTACACCACTTTGATCCAGGGAAACATTTTGTGTCAGTTATCAGTGTATACAATGTACAGTATGTAACTGATCTGACAAATAAACTACTTAAACTTGACCAACTAGCAAAACTGATAATGTCTGTGTATTGTCTGTGTCTAACAACACACTTTCACACAGTTCATCATCCAATGCCATGGGGAAAAAGTAATTATTTTGTGTCACATTGCTAGAATGCTGCCTTGTAACATGCGTGGGCAAGCATGCTGGAATGCCCATCAAATCTAGGCAATCTTAATTACATCATTAAATTGTACCCTTTTCTTTCCAGTCAAATTGTATTCAACAAGTATGGTGAAGGTGGCACAAGAAATGAATCCAACTAGGTTTAACCAGCACAAGATATTGTAAGTCGATTAAAATTAAGGTTCCTACTGGGTGAGGGTGCTTTAAGTCCCTTAAAGTAAAGTCATGTTGGTAACTAGAGGTGTTGCGTTTCTCTCTCTCTCTCTCTCTCTCTCTCTCTCTCTCTCTCTCTCTCTCTCTCTCTCTCTCTCTCCTACTATTAGGCCCACAAGTATACTTAAGTTTATTAGGGTGAAGCCAAAGCAATCTACTCATTTTAAGTGAATCTGATTTAATTGGTCTTTTTTGGTATAACCTCCATTTATGTGTTTGAGAAGAACTGGAAAACCAGAGGGAACTCTTCTTTAATTTGTATTTTTGGCTTCCACTTTATGGTCTTCGACAAGACATGCATGATTATGTGAAGAGGGAGTAATGCCTCAATTTAATGCTGGAGAAACTTTGCAAACTTTCTAAACTAGATCAAGCATGAAACTGTAGGAAAGTGAAAAAAATATAAATTATTTCAAAGTGATCATCATAACATTAATTCAAGAATGCAGCTGAGACACCGTTGGACACTGTGTTTTTTTTTTTTTATTATTATTATTATTTTTATGAGAAGCATGTGAACGGGGGGAAAAGCCCTGAGACAAAATTACCATTAATCCTGCTCACATCACTTCTTCCAGATGTTCAACTCTTGGCCTTTTCCTCTGAAACACGATCATATGTGCCACCACTGATCCAGCAGCTCTTTAAATAGAGCTGTCATTCCCCAGCTATGATATAATTATGATGAAGTACTAATTGCCCTGGCCTGAACCTCACACAGAGGCAGAATCACTCTTGCCCATCTTTTCCAGATGCTCTCAGGTGTGGCCTTTGCTGGAGGGAAAAGGGAGTCTATAGGTTTTTAGCCAAAGATGTTAAAACTATAGCTTCAGTCAAACCTCCAGAAACATAAACACAACATAAAATTGTGTAAATGCAATTCACCGTACTGTAGGATTTTCATTTTATTCAGCTATGAATGCAATGTTGTAAATGTACATAAAAAAATCACTGTTTGACCTACATAATTGAGGTTATTATTACAATTAGATTGGGGGTGGGTGGGGATCACCATTAAACTATAATCATTGCAATTCCTCTGAATGGTTGCAATGTACAAGCACAGCCTCTGTACACTTTCCTATGGCACAGCAACATGACTGAATATGGTCAGTGCTACAACGGTATGAAACATGTTTCAACCATTCATTTTTTTTTTTTTTTTTGTCAGAGCTGTTGCAATCATTCATGAGCATTTCTGAGGACAAAACGTTTCATGTCCCTATTAGCCAGTCTAATGTTGCTGTGTGTACTCCAGTTTGGTAGGCCTGCAGTCCCTGTCCCTGGACAGTTTGAGCAGCAACAGGCTGTGCAATGGAGATAAGCAGAGACGACTAAACTGCTGTTGATTTTACACAACACAAGATGCACCCAAGAGGTTTTAATTTTAGCTTTTGATCGGGCACTGTTTGTAGTTATTCATAATGAATTTTAAAATGTTTATATGTTAAGGTGTTTATTGGGGTAAAGTCTTTTTTTTAATGATGGATCCATAACAGAATGGCTAATGTTGTTTTTGCCCAGAAATGAAGGGTTATAATACATTCATAGTCTTACAATTACAATCATAGTTGTTAATACATTGTAATGATTGCATCGATCACAAAATAATATTCACAAAGCCATTTGCTACAATTATGAAAATCAATAAGTAACCATTTCAGACAATAAGTGAAGTGGTATGTTTCTTATAGGCTATTCAAAGTTCCATGTGTCATTATATTCTAAAGTTCTCTCCACTTAGTAAGAACACAGAGGCATTTATCTGTATTTAATGGAGATTGGTGAGGTTTTTTTTTCTGTACAGTTAGACTTCTTTACTTCTATTGTCCCTTAAAGTCATTGGTGTCTTTCAATCCTAGCCATGTTGAACAAGCTTGCTAACAGCTGTTGATAGCCAAGAAAATTAAAGAAATTCTTACTTTCCATTTAAAAATGATTTTGGTGCTGTTGACTCAATGTAAAGTGCTCTTTTGCCTATGTTGTTATGTTTCATTCTCCAGTAACTTCAACAGCAGTCAGTAAGTTCTTTCTTTCAGGGCTGCTGTTGAATGCTACTATTGAATACTATTGATCAGTTTAATAATGTATTGGAGCTTTTATTTCAGCAATAGGCCTACAGAAGGATGTTCTATAATATGGATTTGTTACTTGAAGATGGGAAGTCAAGAGGGTTGTTACAGCATAACAATTTCATGTGTGTTCTGTTGATGGGTGTACCAAAGAGGTGTACCACATTACCTGTGCTTACAGTAAGTGTTTCTGAAATATTGGCATGATGTAGTAGCAGCATCATATTATCTGTGACATGAGAATTGACAAATCTATATGCTTGTGCAATACAGTCAAACATAGTAAACTACATTTTAGGTGTGAAAAAAAATTCAAAGTTCACAGTTGGAAATTCAACCAAGCAATATAATGTCACTGACAGAATAGTTTAGAGCAATTTCAAGGTCATTGTGATGCTATGCATAAATTTACAGTCAAAGTCAATAAAGACAACATAGCTGTCACAACCAAACATCAAAGAAATACTGTAATTACTTCTATTTCAGCCTCACAACTGTAGTCTTTCAAAATCAATAAAGAAGAAACAACTCTGCACCTATCACCAGCAGCATACATGTAAATTACACAGTAGTTTCAAAGCCGGTTTCCAGTTATTTTTGTGCAATTTTTTTTTGAGTGGATTTCCAAACCACTGTGGATCAGTGTAGCCTAATGATATCCACTCCTAATCTAACTAGGAGATATGTGAAACAGAAACCTGTTGGAGTGGAGAGCTCTTCGGCGGTGTCACTGAATGGATGATTGCAGGCTGTCAAGAGGCTGGCTCTCTCTCTCACCTGTCATAGGGACTTTGCTTCAAACAAATGCTACTGATTAAGGGGAAGCACAGCCCATCTTGATCAGAGATTTGACTTTGATTCAAGGCACTGCTTTAAACATTTTTGATGAAGTTTCATCTTCAACATGGAAATAAGTTAAGAAAGAGAGAGAGAGAGAGAGAGAGAGAGAGAGAGAGAGAGAGAGAGAGAGAGAGAGAGAACTTGATAAGTTGTGTGGAGAGTGCTCCCCTCAATTGAAATGAAGGTGACAAGTCATATACGGATGTGGTGATTTTGTCTGATTTTTGGAGCGGCTTGAGGAAGACTAATTGGGTATGTCATGCAGAAGAGTCCTATCTAATGTCTAATGAACAACTCTAAACTTGATGTGTTTCACCTGATTGGAAGACTATTAAAGTATTTTTTTTTATACTACCATTCTACCAAAGCAGTGAATACTAATCAGGTCTGTCATACATTAATCAGGTATCTGGAGTCTGCGCACACACATGTACCCGCTGCCCTCAGTGTGACCTGAGGGGACCTTTCCTGAAAGCCATCTTTGGAATTACCCACCAAGTACAGTCAGGGATGGTTGTAGGCATAGACCAGGGGTGGCCAACCAGTCGGAGACCAAGAGCCACATATCTGACTATGTCAGAGCAAAGAGCCACATCGGCACATGGGCACATGAACCTGTTACTACTACTACTACACGCACACACACACACACAAACACAAACTTGGACATGAATGCAAGAGCCGCATGACTCTGGGCAAAGAGCCTCATGCGGCTCCCAAGCCACAGGTTGGCCACCCCTGGCATAGACAAACTAGGCACAGCCAAGGGCACCAAATATCAGGAGGTCATCACAATATATTTAATACTCTTTCCCCTCAGTTTGTCACTTTCTAGGAAAGTGGGGGCAAAACTCAAATCTGGTAGTGAAAAGGCTAGAGCCAGCCGTGAGTACAGCGTCTAGGCCTGACTACATTAACCCTCAATATCTCTGCTTGTGATGCATGTTGTCTTATTTACACAAAAATAGACTTCTTGATAACATGCCACCTCTGTGTACTGCATTCCACATTTATCCCTTGATTCATGTTTGTATATTGCACAATGAATTCCAGCGATCAATGCATTTTTTTTTTTTACAGAAATTTACCAATTGGCAATTTTATCAGCATTGCATCTAGTCCTCTCTTCTGATATAAGTCCTTTGGCTCACACAACACGTATTGTTGAACATTTTTCTATCCATTCCCCATTAAAGTGTGCATGTGGCCCATTTTAAATGACAAAACCTATCAATGGAGGCTGCACATTGTATGCCTATGCACCTCTTCAAAGGCATTCACCACTGAGCATACCAACTACCAGGGCATACCAAGGCAGAGGACACTGACAATGCTATTGGACCATAGAGATGCATTTATAACAGAGTAACATTTAGAGCATGCATTAGGTGTCTCATAGCCTATATAGATGAGCTAAAGTAACTGATACGCTCCCCTGAGATATTTGACTATCCGTACTAGTCACAACAGCAAGCAATGAATGTGGCCTTGCAGTCCTTGTTTCACATGTGTCAGACTGTAGCTGTTACAGTAATGTATGACCATAGGTACAAAGTGGTACAACTTGTCTATTGTTGATTTAAAAAAAAGTGCTTCCCTTGCATTCAGAAACATAAATAGAATGTATGTATTTAATGTTTTTGGAGGATACTGTATGGTAAGGTATGTTTTCTACAAAAGCATTGGATAATATCTTGACGAAAAACTTCTCAAGTAATGTTTGGCTATTCCCTATCCTATTCAACTACCATGTATAACCCTAAGTCATGTAGGGTTATGTGTGTGTGTGTGTGTGTGTGTGTGTGTGTGTGTGTGTGTGTGTGTGTGTGTGTGTGTGTGTGTGTGTGTGTGAGGACAGTACATAAGAACTTTAAGTTTCAAATAAATACAAATGCATAAAATATGAAAGGGACTTACCAGTGTTGAAGAGAACCTTGTTGTCTTGATCCACAAACTTACTCAACATAGTCAATACAAAGTTGTTCTTAAAGCCATTCAAAGTTCATCAACAAGGGAGGTCATATCATGCCATTTTATCTGCCTGTTCCTTTAGCGATGGGTTTGGCAAGAACATCCAACTTTTTGTTCTGTGGTCCTTATGCTTCACACAGTAAAACCAATGTTCACTGAAGCAATGAACTCTTTGTGCCTTCCTGGGGAAAACCAAACGCACCTGAGGCCGACAACCTCAGCGTCACAAGCGCAAACGGCAGCAATGAGGCATGGGAAAAACAATGAGCGTGACAAAGTGTTGGCGCTGAGCCGGTACCTGTGACCCACGGGCAGCGGCGAGAGCCGATCCATGCGCAGAACACATCACACAGCCACGAGCTGTTAGTCTTCCTGGCAACTTGGATCACGGCTGGAGGCAGAGAGAGTGAGAGAAGACGGAGGAGGAGAAGGAGGAGGAGGAGGGCAGGACTGCAATGCAAAATTTAGAAAGAGAAGTGAGGAGGAAGTGCAGGACGAGGAAAAAGAGAAGAAGATGATTGGGATTGAGGAACGATTTACAGCTATATTCCTTCAAATTGACATCACAAACGTTTGCTCTCTGCTGTGTGGCGGGAGTCCCCCCCTGCAGTGCCTGTCCCTCCACCACGCGACACTCTCTCTCTCTCTCTCTCTCTCTCTCTCTCTCTCTCTCTCTCTCTCTCCTCCTCTCCTGGTCCAATCTCGCTGGCGAATCAGAGGAGGGTTGGTTGTGCTGAGTGGCAGCGAGCTGATGAGAGCTACTGCCCTGCTTCACATCCAGCAGCAGCCTTAGCTCAAATAAATGCCCGTTCTGTCACTGCGCTCTGCTGCATCGCATTAGATAAAAGCCCCCCACCTCCCCTACGTCCCCCTCATCCTCTTCCTTCTTCCTCCCTTGCGCTTCCCCCTTTTCTCCCACTCCCTCCCTCCTCTTTTTCTGCACACACACTTTCTTTTGCCCTGTCTCCGTCTTATTCTCATCCCACCACCACCATCTCTCTCTCTCTCTCTCTCTCTCTCTCTCTCTCTCTCTCTCTCTCTCTCTCACACACACACACACACATATACACACACACACAGTCTGTGTCATACACTCATTTTTTGTCTTCTCTCTGTCCGCAACTCTGGCTCTTCTAATCTCCTCTCCTCTCTTCATTCAGTCACACGTGAAGAGACAGGGTGGACAGGCGGCTAGTCTGGAATACAAATAAGCTCTAAAGTCCTTAAAGACACAATTGTATGGGGGAATCTGACATTTGCCGGACTGGATACATGCATCTCATTCACTAGGTCCTTAGCTGCCTGTGCCTGCTTGAGATCACTCTCTCTGGATGGGGAGGTCTGGGTTGGGAGAGGGAATCTCTCAAAAGATTCATCATCTTTTTCTACTTCTTCTTATTCTTAATTCTTCTTTGTATTGTTCTTCATAATTATTTTTCGCATTTGGACTTGTAATCAAAACATTCTGATATTGAGGAGAAATTCTGAGAAATCTGGTGTGAATCAGTCAATAGTCCTGTTGTCCCAGATATGTTGTTTTTAAGAAAAAGAACAAGAAAATGTGATGCTACAAAGACCGAATTACGAACTGATTACTAATGTTGCCTGAATGGGGTAGCCTGAGCCTGCCCATACTTCCTGTCGCTGCATGAAGGAGGCAATTTCCTCAACTCTCGAGCACAGAAAAATCAGGACCTAATGAGAAACGAGCAGGCTGAAGGAGGCAAGCTTACGATGACTTTGTCCAGCTCTGTCCCATAACATTGACAGAAGTTTGATAGTATTTGATAAACGTTCAAATTAATCCTGGGCAATGCTAGCTTTGCCAGACCACAACTCATTTCTGAACGTGGTCGTGCAAGCCAGGCTATGAATGGGGAATAATGAAATGAAACTAAAAGTAAGTTGTTATGTCACATTCACTTAGTGTTAGTTGCCAGCTCACTGCTTGGTCCATGTTTTATCAAATTTTCTTATTATTTTTCCTACCTACAACAGAGCTATGGATTGATTTACACTGGATTTCTCCTTTAAAATGTGTATCAGGGCTGTACAAGATATAACCCTAAACAATGACATTCAATAATATATTATTTACTGTAGATAGAATTTGGATAGAACTGTTTTTGATTATGCTGCCATAATAAGTAAAGGTCAGCGTCTCTGGTAGCAGGAGTTGCTGTCACAGAGCAGATACTTTCATATTGGGACACTTTTCAGCCCATCAACCAAGGAGGCTTGAACTAACTGTGACGTCATGCAACATGTCACCATGATCTATGCAAATGTAGTTGACATTGTGTACTAACTACTCAAGGGAAAAAAAAAATGTGCCAACGTGTTACAGAGGTCAACATTCTCTGTCAAGGTTGGCGTTCACTCTCCAGGCTGCGTCTCTACCCACCTCATTTAATTCCTCTTTTCCAGAGGACCGGGTCGAATCAGTCATCTGAGACCATTAACTCCTGAGATTCTCTTATCGTGTTTCCATGACAGCTGAGCAGCACGTGTATCGACGGCTTGCCGCTGGTGCCCTTTCTTATCTTGGTGCTTTCATATGCGCCGCCTTCTCCCTGTTAGCCACTATGGATTATCCTTGCAGTGTTGGGAGGTGGCACTGCCATCTAATGTACTTGTTTTCTCTCTCCGCCTCTGGTATAACATCTTATCTAATAGACGCTAAGTCTTAAAACCTTGCATTTTGACAGTGAAATATGCAGATAAAGTTATCATGTTTTGAGTTGAAGTTTGAATGTAAAATATGATGAGATTAACATGGAAAATAAACCATAAACAGATATTTTAAATGCATTTTAAATGAAAGTCGACATTTTAATAATGGGATCATATTACAGATCCTTCTCATTTGCATTTTTTGAAAGGTCAGATAATTAGTCACAGCTACCAGGAGGCCAGATGAGAATTTTTCCTTTTCCATCCTCTTTTATGTTCATGGAAGTGAAAATGAAAATCGGCCTTGCATCTCTCATTGCTATGACAAACTTCAAATATTAGATAAAGTGAGAAAAGCTGTTGAAGGTGTATGACAGGCCTCCCACATGAATGGGAAAGTTTAAGCTTCACTCCAGGTGAACTAGCGTCTGTTTGAAAACATTGTATTGACAGTCAAGTGTTGATTATGTCAATAGAATTTTCATCCATGCATGTAATCTCTTGATATTGTAAACAATCTATACCATAACACTTAATGTGCATAGCCCTATCTGTTAGCGTATTGAATTTGCAGCCTGAGTCTAGCCATTCGTATCTCTGATATTCCACAACTGGTTATCATGGTAAATGGACTGTATTTATATAGCGCTTTTCTACTCCTACGAGCACTCAAAGCGCTTTACAATGTATACCTCACATTCACCCATTCACACACCGGTGGCAGAGACAACCATGCAAGGCACCAACCTGCTCACCGGGAGCAATCTGGGGTTAGGCATCTTGCTCAAGGATGCCTCGATGGAGTCAGGCGGAGAGGGGCACGAACCTGCAACCCTCCGGTTGCCGAACGGCACCTCTACCAACTGTGCCACCACCGCCCCATCATCATTTCAAGCCTAATGGTGTAAGTTGTTACTATTAGTTTTTGTAGCAGATGAACCTAATATTAGATCAGGCAAGGCCAACCTGTAATGGTTGCTGAAATCCAAAATTAGCATGCTAATTCATACTTATCTCCTGCAGAGGCCCAAAATTGCCTTGCTGGTATCATGGATGATTACAGACAATTTTATGACACAAGGAATTCTTTTAATATTATTTTCAAAATGTAAGATAAAAAAGTTTATTATTATCAAACTGAATTGAAAAACTTGAAAAAGGTTCATGGAACACAATCTACTAAGTGTGTGGATTATGCAACACAGTTTCGACAAGCAGCTGGCAACCTTACTGGGGTCACAAGTGCTAGAGTTGCTCAAACATAAACGGGTTACATTCCATAATTACAGCAGTCAATGTTTGCGAGTGATCTGAATAATATCTTCTGACAGCATGGGAATGCTCTTTAAGTGTGACTCAGAGAGTCTTGGCCAACCCCTTAACCTTTTCCACTGCACTGACTAAAAGCCTCTTGTGAACAACGGCAGTCTTTTCAGCTGAAGCAGTGGGCAGTGCAATGCAGTGTAGCATGACCCCATTGCTGCTCTCTTGGCTGCTACCAGCCTCTGACCTCCAGCCTGAAACAGATGAAGTGATTCTTTTGGCTGCAGTTTAAGATCAGGGCTCTGTGGTCCGGCAGATATTTTCCTGCAAGTGTTAAAGGAATTATCCGGAGTGAATCAACACATAGTCCTGCTGTTTTATAGTGCCAAACGCTATTGGTAGCCACCTCAATGACTGAATTTCGTGCGACGTAGACTGAGATAGCAAACAGCAGCTAATGGTAACAGAATGGGGCATGTCAAAATGAAATCAAATCGTTTAGGTCTTGTGCTGCTGTTTCGCAAAATCGGTCCACGTTGCACAAAATTCGATCATCGAGGTGGCTATCCATAGCGCTTAGCACTATAATACAACAGGGCCACGTGTTGGTTCACTCCGAATGATACATTTAAGAGTGGCCCCCCAAGCATCCCATCTGAAAGTGGTTCATAAATCACACACACACACACACACACACACAGCTCTTGACAAATGAATCTATTCATAGATATATGGCAGCTGAAGAGAGAGAAATTCCAAAAAGTTCTTAACAACCTCGTGGAACGGAAATGCTTTTGAAAATCCTGGATGATTGGCAGATGTTACAGTAGCATCTCAGTTTTGTTGAAAGGATTCAGGTCACTTTGGTTCGGTTAAGGTGAATTCTCTTGTCTTTGAGCACTTTACAGCTTTGTGCATCATGTTTCACCTGTCAGGGCATCTTCACCAAGATACAAGTTCCACCCACCTGTATCTCAGATCATTTTTATTTAACAGTGGAGTAAAGCCTAGAATCGTTCATTGCCTAGTATTTCCATAAACCTCAAACAGCAGTGAGTTGGGATGGCTCCGGTATACTGAAACTGAAAGTATCCATGGCAAACAGTGGTGACATTGCCCTAACAATTCTCTTAGAACATTCTCATTTATTCAGCAAATGTTAAGACATTGGTCGCTTACATACTCACTTGCACTACACCTCATAAGCTTCAGTCTTATCAGTTTATGAGCTTTAGCAGTAACATAGGTAACAGTAGGGCTGGATGAGAGGCTAGGCCTTGAGTAATGACTTCAGAGTCAATACAGTCTAAGGCCATTTCCAACTGTGTTAAAGTAGGAAATGGTTGCCAATAGTAAGAGACCAGACTAGGTTCACAAAGTGATCGGAATCTGATCGCTGGGTCAATTTTCTGTTCCTTACACTGTGGCCATCCTCAAACAGCAGTCCAGTGAATTCAATTCAATTCAGTTTTAAATGTAGAGCGCTCAAATACAATACATTGTCTTGCAGTGCTTTACAGACAGCACGGGGAGCAGCCCCGTTTGCACCTATGCAGTGTCCATAAACAGCATGGGTGCTATCTTGTCCTAGTGGGGAGTCTTTGTCCAGAGTGACTCAGGTGTAATTAGGATTCTCTTGATTGGGTGATGGCAGGTGTACTTTGCAAATCACAAGTGCTACTGATGAGTTTAGTCAGGTATGAAGAACAGAGATTAATGGAAGGGGATGAGAGAGCAAGATATAGAGCCTCCTCCTTACACACACACACATACACACACACACACACACACACACACACACACACACACACACACACACACACACACAAACATGTTGGTGTGGGTTTTCATAGGTTGTTTGTATATTGAATTAAAGATGATGAACAAAGTATAGACAATATACAATAAACATACTCATCACAAGTAACTGTGGTATGGCAGATTAACAACCATTTATTTTAGGTCATTTTAAAATACTTGCAAATAGATAAATAAAAATAAGACGTGATATTTCCTGTCAATTAAATATATTTCATCACATTTTTTTTATGGAGCTGCAAGACAGACCCTCTCATTTGACTGTCAACACCTTCACACACAAATCTACTTATCTTACACACATTAGCCCACGCTGTAGCAACAGTTTCTTAGCAACGGTCATGTCTTGTCTATGAAGTCTGATTGCATCAGTTAAAGATATAGGTAGAAAGGACTGCCTTTGTTTTGAAACCATGACTGAGAATCACTGGACAGAAGGTCTTCTTTGTTATGTTTGTTTGTTTGTTTGTTTTACCCAACATATTTGTTTCACATTTGTTTATATGTTGCTATGTTGTTATATTATGACTGTGGGTTGTTTCAGCTTTCGATGTTTCAGTTTGTAGTCACCATTACAATTAGTCTTCCCTGGTCTATACTATTATGTTACAAGTCAGTAACCCACACTTAAGAATACAATATATGGATTTTTTTTTAGTTGAAAATGGAATTGCTTCTATAAATAAACTTAAACTACAGTAGCTCACTTTCTTTCTCCTATTATTATTATTATTATTATTATTATTATTATTATTATTATTATTATTTATCAGTCACATATTGAGAGGTTTCTATGCTCCATCTCTTCTGATGTTGGGTTGGGCTTTGTGTATTGTCATCCATACTTCAAAGACAACAAGAGAAGATTCTGGGTACCACAGACACACCTCAAAACAAAGTAAGAAAAGAAATGAGGTCAGCATTCATGCGTCACTACACGTGTGTGTGTGTGTGTGTGTGTGTGTGTGTGTGTGTGTGTGTGTGTGTGTGTGTGTGTGTGTGTGAGTGTTTCCATGCTATATAGACTGTGCTAGCTATACTGTGTATTTACAGATATAGACATGTTCCATTGGTTCCATTGTTGTCAACAGTGTTAATAAAATTGGCTACTTTTCCAATGAAGCTTTGAAACAGAAACTTGCAACCATTCTGGAAAAAAAATCTAAACATAAACTGAAACAAAATCATAAGAGGCAACATACACTAGCATGCAGACAAACACACATACCCCCCACCCTAACCCCCCCCCAAACACACACACACACACACACACACACACACACACACACACACACACACACACACACACACACACACACACACACAAACACACACCCCCACACACACCTTCACAAACCAACCTCTGAGACCTGCTTCTGTCCATCATACTCTCCTCAAATGAATCATCCAGCATGCTGCTGGTGACAGGCAGGCAGGCAGGGAAAAGACCTCCGAGCAGAGAGACAACCACCCTCCCGCTTAGAAGAATGTAGGCCTCCAGACAAACAGAGGGTCTCCTCGCCATGCTCCCCGTCACAAGGCGGCTCTCAGACCTCCGGGACCCACTCCAGTGGCAGGCAGGCTGGGGCCCAGGGGTGGATACAGTTCAGGGGTTACCCAAACAACAGATGGTGTGCTGGTGGCCATGCGGCCGTGCCTCGGTGCCGAGCAGAGAGTAATCCACCAGCCCAGCCTCTTGCTTTTACTCCCTCTCTTGGCAGAGACTAAATGCCACCAAGCTGTAGTGTTTGTGTCTGTGCTGCTCTGCAGTTGGGAACCTTTACAATACAGTGGACAGTCAACAATGAAAAATTTGAAAATATACAGTATGTATTCTGTTTAAATTGTATTCTAAATAAATCTTCATTTACATTTCAACTACTGTGTTTTTTATGATTTAGGCAGGGTTTAATATCAGAGCATAGTTTTGTAGGATGAGCTCTCTGATTGTGAACCATTTGAATGAGATGAATGAACAGCTGAAAGGTCGCTGGACCAAAAGAGGAGCCACTTAACATCATCCAAAAGGAACAGGCTATAAAGAAAGTCTTATAGGGGGTATAGTTGCTCTACTTCCCAAACATCCCCTCAAATCTACTATACCTTTCTGCCCTCTGGACCTCATACTTAAAGTAATAGCTCGTCGTCATTCAAGCTTAAACCTGTTGCATGAGCCTTCTGACTGCACAATATAGTGAGAGGAACAAAAGAACTTGGAACCTAGACGGAACGTGAACACAAATGTGAACGAGCAGTTTACATTGAGTCAACAGCTCCACTAATCTAACTTTCTATTTCGAAGGATTTTAATGAAAAACTAGTTATACAGAGATCCCAGCATCTTTACGTAGCATTGCTGCATGAAAAGAATGCACTTGAGCCATCTTTCAATTGCCTTTTTAGTAGGTGAGTAAGCATGTCTGTTTTTAATGATCTGTCTCTATCTGTATGTACCTGTTTTTGTATATCTATCTGTATTTCTGCACAGGGTTTGAGGAATTGAATTTGTCTGACATGACATAACACCAGTAAGTTTTGTGTAAGATTTGATAAATATTTTTAGTCTGCTTACTTTTGCACCCACATAGGGTAGACCGTAACCTCCACAACATTTACACACATTAAAATGAAACTCCGGCACTGAAGCAATTAACTCTATCTCTTATGTTTCTAAATCTCTGCTATGGGGCCCTTTGCAACTGCACACTTTCCTTTCTTCCAGCTGGTTGTAGGTGTACAGGGCCAAAGTGCAAAAGCAAAACTTTACTTCACCTCTTCACTGTGTCTGTTTCAACTGAGTGTTCACTTACTCTTCAGAGATTTACTGTGACCTCTTTTGAATGTTCATTATTAATGGAATAGACGGCATTACATAAATACTGGCCCTGCTAGCCTCCATGGCTAAGGAATTAAATAACAAATGCCTACTTTTTCATTATTAATAACTTGTGATGAAAATTCGTGAAAATGCTGACTGCTGTCTGTCCCCTTGTTATATACACAGCACAACAACGTGAACATATTACCCATACACATAATAGCAAAGGATTAAAGTGAATGGTCAAATATGCCTACATTTATTTCAAAATTATCTCCCTTTAGAACGCCATTCTCTTCTCTGATTGGCTGTTAGGTGGCCATTAATTCCAGATAACCGGCTACTTTGGAAGTAGTTCCAAAAAATAACTCATCTAATAACTGATTACCGTTCCATATGAATGCCTTTCAGAATGGTAACTATAACAACAATAAGCAACCTTGTAGATCTACTTTCAACTGAAAGTAGTACCCAAACCGAACAGGTTAGCTTCTTTTAAATTTGAGTTGCATATTTCTTTTACGTTTTATACGCTTCTTCAAATATACGAGAGATAGATAGATACGGGAGATAAGCGGGATAACGACCTCCGAGGTGTCCAGTTATTCATTTATAATTGTCTTAGCGGAATAACTCCGTCTTCGCGCTGCGCGCGTCGCCGGAGTTCTAGATTCCGCCTCGACAATTATAAATGAATAACTGGACACCTCGTCGGCCGTTATCCCTTACATGTATTAAAAAAAAATCTACAAAACACAACATTCAAATACTACTTCTCTTATTTGTTTAAGTTATTGTATGAAATTATGTTGCAGGAGGGACACATTTTTGTTTTAGTATATTTTGGGGGTTGCCTTTATCCAGAGAGTGTTAAGGGTTGTTATTGTAAAAAATGAGAGCAAAACTTTTCAAAAAAAAAAAAAAAAAGTGGGCACAGTAAAATACATAAGAGTTTACATCCTTCCCCAAATCATTTATGACCTTAAAAACACCAATGTATTTCTGTTTGTAATTTAAGGCATCATCTACGCAGAGACACTATCATGAATATTCAATTGTTTCACAGCAGACACAAAACAAATTCCCAACCTTGATATGCAGTTGTTCTAATTTATGCTACTGTTATACGGAGCACTGCCTTTCACAAATGGAGTACGAAAAGGACTACATAAACATGGCCTTTACACAAGTCTCCAGTGGCACACTCTGGCTCATTTCACAAACAAGAGATTTCTCTGTGCATCAACTCTGAAGGAAACACAGCCTTGTTTATCAGTCACAAAATTGGATAGAGTGTTCCAGCACGGCATTGCTTCAATTATCTGCCGAGAGTTATAATTTAGAATTAACAGGCAGGCTGACTGCAGTGTGGATGTTCTTGAAGGTGAATTAGCTCTCTTAAAAGTAAAAGGGGAAAAGGCGAGTAAATATGTAAATATGAAGTTTGCATACACAGAAAGAGAGAGAGAGAGAGTGTGTGTGTGTGTGTGTGTGTGTGTGTGCATGTGCGTATGTGTGTGTGTGTGTGTGTGTGTGTGTGTGTGTGTGTGTGTGTGTGTGTGTGTGTGTGTGTCAGAAAGAGAGAAAAGAGAAAGAAAGAGAGATGATTACCCAGTGGTTGCAATCCTTCTGTATAGTCTACAAAACCATGTTGTCCACGTTATTACTGTAAGATAATAGAGCACATCTGAGACTGTCGACAAGGACAAAGTGATGCAATGCGACCCAATCAAATTTGGAAGAACAGCTAAGGCCCTTGTTGGTTTCCATATTTATCTGCATAGCAAAACTATTTTGGTACTGTTAGGGTTCTGTACAGTTCATCTACATTCCTAGGATAGAAGATGACACCTGTAGGTCTATTGTACTGATCAGGTCTGTTCCCAAAAGCATAGTTGCTAGCCAGTTAGCAACTTAGTTGTTCGGAAGTAGGAAATTGCATTGCAACCGACAAAGTTGCTAACTTCCTTAGCAACTATATGCCTTTGGGAAACGGAGCCCAGACTGGCTGTACTGCTGCGTAGACCTACTGAAGAAGATGCATCTGGAGAATTCTACTGTACATAACATAAATCTCACCGGTGTCTGTCTCCACACTTCAAAAACATCCAGAGGGCATCCTCACCTGCCGTGTGATCTATTTTAAAGCCTGTAGGCTGAAGTGCACTCAGGCAACACTGCGTGGACCCACATCTCTGGCACAGCTCCACTCAGTAATATTTCATTGGGTTTTATGGTTGATGGTATCTTTTGGGCTGCGGTAAACAGGTGTTAAATGAGAGATGAAACAGAGAGGAGTGTGGTAGATGCTTCAGGCCAGGGTCCAATTTTTCGATTACATCGAACAAAAACATTGCTTTTTGAAGCCCAGCCAGACTGTGTTTGTAATCCATCGGTTTGGGGGAGGCTTCATAACTTTTCATTCGTCACAAACTTTTTAAACCCCCAAGAGAGCACTTTTGTGGGATTTTTTTCCCCCACCCATGTCAAATAACCCCTTGAGCCGTTTAAGAAAGCTCACCTAATAGGAACTGCAGTAAATCCAGGTGCAATATATCTAGAGCTACTTAAAGTACGAGGCTCGGCTTTGATTGAGCTAAACCACCGTGGACTTGCAGGCATGGGGGGACGGCTACGCTCAGCAGGACCTCCTTTGACAGCACACATCATCATCTGAGATTATACACACCCATATGCCATAACCTCCCGCAATGAAAACGCACATTCACCTCCCCATCTTGCGTCTCCGGGAGTCAAGAGCCGGGAGTCTGGTATAGCCTGCCGGGCGCGACTATCCCTCACCGCCTTTCTACTGGGGACTCATTCTGAAGAGTAAGAATTGAGGACAGCCGCCTCATCCATCATCCAAGGAGAGAGATATCTGAGTAGGGGTGCGACTGCCTGGCTGGTCTTTGGCGGCAGTGATGGATGAGCGGGGAGGTCTGGCCTTTTGAGAAAGAAGATGCCAGAGTTCTCTCTCCAGCCCCTGGGCTCTAAATCAAGCTCCAAACCTCCCTCTGTCTCTCACCTTGTTGGCTGCGTTGTTACAGCTCGTGCCGAAAAATCATGGTCTGCGTGAGTGGAAGAGACAAACCTGGCACTACACACCCCAGCTTTTGTCTGATGTCAGGATACAGAGAGTGTGAAATTACAGTCGATGAACAGTAATAGAAGTACTGGAGAGACAATGGGAACCCTGTATTTTCATTACAATTTTTTTAAAACAGCTAAATTGCGAGGAGCAGAATATATTTAGCTGAATGTAATTAAATTAAGTAAGAATGAAAATAAATTAAGATATTTCATTTTTTTCTCTATTAAATTTCATTCTGGAAACGAGTGTCAACAGCAGGCCTTGATCAAATGTAATTGAAGTATTTTATGACAATGCCAAACTTTATTCAGATACGTCTGCATTCAACCGGCTTGCTTGTGTATCACACAGTTTTCTCAGGCTCCCTGATGGACAGGCTAGTGTGACATGGGTTTAACAGGGCATGAATGCCAGTGGAGTTTGCATGCCTGGCAGAGCATAATTTTCCTTGTCAAAGAGATTGATGTTCATTAAATTAAACTCACGCTCAGAATGCTGCCCTTTTTCACTGGACAATCAGGAGAACTGACATTCTTACCATTCGTTTGGGAATGTCAATTTTTAATATAGACAAATATCACAAGCTAGCACTTAATATAGTTTAAACCATGGTGTATCTACATTGTGGCATAATAATGGTGTATCTACATTGTGGCATAATATGTCACAATAGTTGAGTTGTACTAATATTGTAATTGATTATGCCAAAGTAGGCTTATTTACATTACTATAACTGTCATAATGCATGATATAAATTCTACAGTAATACTTGTCATACCCAATATGTATGAGCAATAGTAATATACCAATCGTGCCATGTTAATGATGATCCACAAACATCTTGTTTACTTCTGCCAAATAGTGACAAAATCAGGTTGCATGTTTCATCTGTAGATGTTTTTCAAGGAGGACACATACAACACTGTCATACCACCAAGTTTTCACGTATAAACAAGCTCCAAAGACAACAGCGCTTTCCTGTAAGAATCGCACTAGCAGTCTCACACAAGGGGAATACCATGGCTATTAATGTGATGCAAATTGAAAGTGTGCAAAGTGAATTACTCTCAGGAGCAGTACACTGGCACTGGTTGATTCAGCACTTTTGTGGATTTACACCGCTCCTCAAGAGTTAATGAAGACTAAATGATTTTCATAATAGTTATGTTGCTCTAGGGGTTCTAATTCCTCCATGCGTGAATAGCTTTATTTCACTTCATCGGTTGTTGTCATTTTCTTTATGACTCTACGATGCACAACCACCAGTTGATTTAGAGCTGTACTCCGTACAGTATTTGTGTTTCAATGCTAACTGACTCAGCAAAGGGACTTTTTATATTAATATATATAGAGAGAGATATTTTATATATTTGAAATTATGCATCAATATAAACTGTCCCATATATATGTCCCATGGGACATATATATATACTTTTTTGAATCCAGGGAAAATGTGATGAACCTCACCTTCACCTACTACTAGTGCATAATGCATGGATAACCTTAAAGCAGAAAGGGCTTATATTACCCTATCCTTATTTATTTCACAAACACCTATAATACATGTGTATTTGGCCTTGCTAGGATAAATAGCTAATTCATTTCTCATTACAGATGATAAATGCCAGATTATAAGGCCCTGTCTCGAGGACTATGATTACATGTTGATGCACACTGGTCTTTGCTGATAAAGACGTCAAAACCTTATTATGGTGTAAATAGTAATGATTTGCCCCTCTTCAGTCAATCATTCTCAGAACACAATCATCTTAACCATGGCATGTTTTCTTAACCTGTGCTTCTATGCACATACTGTATATAACCATGGTCCTTCTAGAGCAGTGCTGAATTCTATCTTATTGTCACAGCAAGACAGAAAACACAATTTAGGCAAATGAATAAAGTAGTCTGTTTAAAAATTGTAGCAATGAATATTCATGGCCTTGTGTGTTCTAACGACCAAACTGAGGCATCTTTTCTGGCTCGGCAGACAGGCGCCAGCCTTCTTTTGTGCACTAACCGCATTTGCCTGATTGTGTTTGCAGTTTGTGAATGGGCCGTACAAGAGAGAGAGAAAGAGGAAGGCAGAGAGGGTTTGTGCGTGTGTGTGTGTGTGTGTGTGTGTGTGTGTGTGTGTGTGTGTGTGTGTGTGTGTGTGTGTGTGTGTGTGTGTGTGTGTGTGGGAGAGAGAGAGAGAGAGAGAGAGAGAGAGAGAGAGAGAGAGAGAGAGAGAGAGAGAGGCTGGCAGACGCTGAAAGGCACTGTCTAATCCCCTGGTATGGAGAAGAGAGATGGGCGTAACACAATGCAGGAGATATGTGATATAATATGCATTCACTATAGTCATTTTTCATGCTGCAAACTCCCAGGAATATTTATTGAAAATTTGGCCCCATGATATTTAGTGTATAAGAGAGGCGGATATTGGCTTGGCAGTCTACTGGTCATGGCAATTACAATAATAAGAGTTAGAATGTCCTTTAGTCAAAAACAGTTTTTGAAAAGTGGGGTATGGCTGCTATATGGAAGATGTTCTCAAACATATAAGACTGGCTCTAGAATAAAATTGTAAAAGGCCTTTTTGAAAAACAGAAAGTGGTATCAAAGAAATCAGTTATATATGAAATAACCAACCTGACCACTTAAGCCTGGATATCGTCTTGACCATCAGATATGAATGGATGTTGAGGGATTTTTTTGAGTTCATGGCCTCGCAAATGTCCTTCTACTGGCTTTGATGTTCATCTATTCTTCTCAGATGCCTCCCTCAAAATGTGTTTAACCACCAAGGCCTCAGATCATTTATCTGTCAGCTGTATAGAGGCAGTTACAAAACGCAGACCATAATCTGCACCATAGGTAAATAAGAGCACCAATACATCCTACAAGGTCAGCACCACATGCCTGAGCCTAAGCCACTTACGAATGTTTGTGGTGTAAATCTGGGGTTGAGCATAATGCCATAATGCCTGAAGCATAAAGTGCACAGAAATATCTATTATATCAAAAAGACATTTCAGTTTTTGTAAAAATCAGCTTAACCCATTGGTATTTAACCAGAGATTCTCTAGGTCATTGTGTTGTATTTTGTAGAGCAATACTTTATGACAAGTAGCCTACCTGACCTGAAGTTCTCTTGTAGATGCTATTTTCCGGGGAAGTCCGTGAAACTCCTGTGTTTCGTGCTTTTTACAGAAGTAAGAAATAAGAAAAAGAAAAAAACAAAAAAAAAAAACAATCAGAAAAAAAAGTCATACATTTTTCTTGACGTCTTAACCAGCACTTAGGGGTAGTGAAATACCTCCTTCCTCTGACTTGAGCACTGTATTTGTGTTATGATTCAAGATCAAACTATAACTCCCCCTGAGCACTAAGACATGGAGCGAAAAACAGCGCGGAAATGTATTTAGCCTTGCCTCTAGATTTCAGCTGTTTGTCATCATTTTGTTTATGTGTTTTCATTCTGACCTTAGCCTCTTTTCAGCCTCAATAGCTTCTGTTTTGGTCTGCTTAAAGTGCTTAAACAGCTTCTCCTAGACATGTAGCAAACATCCAGAAACAATATAACTCCCCCTTTGTTGATTTCATTTTCACCACTTGATACATTTTTTAAATGTTCTGAATGTAAACAGTTTAATAATAAAGAAAAAAATAACCTACCACACAGAAACAATATGGTGGCACATCATTAGTCAAAGCATTGGGGGTTGAAGACAGAGAGTGAGAAGAACAGTCAAATCCTTTTCCTGGCCTCTCAGACAGCAAGGCTGAAGAGGCGGATTGTTATGAAAGTAAATGATTTTTTCCATCCAACCATACACCCCCCACCTCCCTCCTCCACATCCACCCTGCACGCCACACACTCTACTCCCCAACTCTCACACACCCACACCCCTCCCCAGTCCCACCCCCCTCAAGGTTATCAGAGGCGCACACAGGCCCTCAGCTCCACAGGGCTTCTTGTTTTCAGGACATTGTGTGAGAGGAATGAAAGAGATCCTATCAGCCCCCACTGCTGGGTTGTGGCATGGGCTCTCATAATGCATCTGTCAGAAGTCCAATATGGTTGCTGTACTCGGGATATATTTGCTCTGATATATGTCCTAATACAAATAAATAAAAACCGGCATGCTTGTTGCTCTTTGCCACTTCTGGTGTTCATTTTGTTTGGGAGGGGATTTAAACACTTTTCACTGCATGACATATTTACACACACAGGGTGTAAATTCCTGCTTTGTTCAAATATTGTTGTAGAAAGGGGTTTTTACCAGAGCTTTATTCTACACCCAGTAGAAGGCAACCTTTAGCAAAAGACCATGTGGGCTTCAAGCAAAGGTCTTCAGTGGATTCTTAGACAAAGTCCTGTTTTTGTCCATGCTATAATTGAGTTTGTTTGTATCTCATTAGGGGATTTTGCATGAGCCTTGTGGCATAACTGCATCCACTACCATTTTTTTCATGATAATCCATTGCACTATTTTAGCAAATGAGCACAATGTGGTGCATGGTATTGCAAAAGGCAATGAGACAATTATTCTGGCAATAGTGAGCGACAAAGTTACAGAACGATGCATTGAATGCTGCTTTGGCAAAGTAATTCATTACTAGTGTGGTGTGCTGTAATAGACATAATGACTACCTATTCAGAACCATGATATTAAGCTGTAAAGACATATACACTGACTGCATTTATCCCAACGTGATACTGTCCACATACTGTAGTACTGTATTTATCACAGTGTTTCTGACTCACAGGCAGCTGAGTTGTTCCAGGCCTCATAATTTGACTATTAACCCTGTTCCATGGAGCTCATATTGCCCACTGTGCATTTGGTATTGATGGATAAAGAGACACTGGGATGACAAGTATGGCAACCACTTCAGCACCATGGACAGCGATTCAGTTTTCAGCAGTTGGACAGAACAGGGTGACTATTAATGCCCTATAATGCCTAGTCACAAGTGTCTGAAATATATATCTTATGCACATATTTCAGACATTTGTTTGAGAAAATCCCTTAGCATGTGTGAATGTGAAATACATACATGTATTTGAGTAATCCCACATGTTATTGAACTTACGTACTGTAGCTACACAAAACCACAGTGATTATTATGATGGGCAGTGAGAATTCTTTGGAGAACTGACCAGATGTCAGCGTACACTTATGAATAATGCTCATGTCAGCCAAGAGTAAACGTCCCACTCCCTAAGAGTAAATGCTGGTTATGCTGGTGTGCTCCCGCCCCCACCCCCCTACCCACCCTCCTTCCCTCCCTCCCCACTCCCTTACTGCTGTCAGGCAGTGGAAAGAGCCAGATAATGTCTTGGATGAGCAGGGAGCAGTTGGCCTAATTAACCTTTCTGTCGGCTCTCTCATTAATGTCAATAGAGTGGTATCGCCAGAGACCAGGGGTGGAGACGAAGCCATGGGCCAAAGGTCATGATGAAGAAGTGAAATCTGAGAGGGCAGATTTGGATGGAGACGTCATCCATCACTCTCCTGGCTCAGCGGCATGAGGAGAGAAAGTGCGCAGGAGCACAAGATACACAAATAACCAAGACAATGACTGAATCCTATTTCTACCCCTTAGCCCTCTTCTTAGACCCTCCCTCCACTCGTTTTTTTGCATTCAAGCGAGGTGAAGGGGTGTCCCAATTGTCTTTGGGTGCTAGGGCAAGGGCTACCTGGCCCTTCAAACAAAGCATTTCCAGAACCTCACCCAAAACAAAGGTGTGACATGCGAAGGTTTCAGCAGCAGAACATGCAGCTGGCAAAGGAGACATTTCAATTTGGTCTAGTGAAGTTTTAACTAGTTCATTAAGGGTTATATAGTCTCATGACTCATAGCATTTGCAGTCAGATTTTAGGCCATAAAATATTGGCTTATCTGTGATGAAAGTCAGCAATGCCAACATACAGTAGTTAACATAGGAATGTTAATGGAGGTTACAACGTTTCCAATATGTTTGTTTTTAAGATATTTTGTCATTTTGTCATATCCTTGTTAGTCCATACAATATGACTGTTATATATTATATAGTGAAAAAAGTCCAAATGGCAAAGGTTAACACACCAATCTTCCCACAAACTTGGTTTGTTATGTTCTACTCTGGGTATCTGAACACAATTTGGCTGGAAATTAAATCAATTAAAGTTTTATAAAATTCATTCATTTTGAATTTTATCTGTTGGGGGTAACACTCATTCTTCCCTTTATTTTTTAATCAGTTTTGTCTGTTGCTCAATGGTGAACAACACAGTGTTGTCCAAAAGTGAAATCAATGATTTATACCTTAGTAACAAACTGATCATGCTGTTCTCTCTTGGTTGTACCAGAGAGAATCAATCAATAAACATGCTCAACAATTAACTAAGGTATTGATTACTGTCTTGAATTGGACACTGTAACAAGGGTAGAGTTTTATGTTCAACATAACCTCTGAGGAGACCCTTGATAAAAAAGCACAGAAATCATATTAGTTTGGTCTGTAGATACCTGTTTCTTGTTTCTGGTTAAATAACTGATGGATAAATTGAATAAATATAATGGATAAATAATTAAGAAATATAAATGAATAAAGAGTGCAAATGAGTATAGAAGATAATAAAATAGAGATCTATAAAAGAGTTTATAAAAGGAAACTCACAGCAGGATGGTTTGTATTCACTTAAAAAAAGTCCTGAACTGTAAGTGAAATTTTTCAACTAATCCAAATTTAATCAAATCCAAAAATTGCTAAATCATTTAGTAACTATGATATGTTCTGGAGATGAAGATCTTACAGACATAAGGAAGAGATAAGACAAAGAAGACATACTGTAAGACATGCTTACGCCTTTCTTTGTCAGAACATCTATGGCTTGTTATGCAGCAGACAAAGAGCCTTATGAGGAAATGACTGTAAACACCCTCACCCCTCCCCTTGTCTCCACCTCTGTGTGGAGGATCGATGATGGATCATCTGGCCGAGCCCATGCCCCATGAAGACTGTGGCAGCTGTTTGCTGTGCCCTTTTTTCTGTCCGTGAATCATTATGAGACTAGCGCTCCAATCCTCCCAAACACCTGCACAGAACAGGTGTGCTGCAGTGACCTGCTTCTTCTGCATGCTGGCCTGCATATTCCTCTGCGGCACTCTCAGGTATATCTACACATTACCCCCATATCATCCTCTCCCACACACACACACACACACACACACACACACACACACACATGAATACACACCAACCTATCATCTTCCACCCAATGTGGAGACTGCATTGTGGATGTTTACTTACGGGAGGTAAACACAGACTGTAATGTTGACCATTATGTGTAACTCCGTGGCAGTGTGACATTGTAATACCGTGACTCACAGTGACTTACAGTGACGATCTGTGAGCAGCAAATATTGAAACTTGCATGGGTGACTGGGGCTGCGTCTGATGATACTACTCACTCCGCTGTGTTTTGGCTGGCTGGATGACATAAAATTACACTCAAGGACATGATGTGGCAGAGGAAACAAAGTGACTCATGTTGTTTTCTGAGCTATAGCGACTAGTCATACTCACACACTGACTCACCATGTCTCTGTTTGGGTTGTGCCAACATAAAGAATGTGTCAAGGAGGACACACAAAGATCTTAAGAGCCGCAGAACAAAAGATCTTATATAAATTAAATCTCTTTCAATTATCTTTTGTGCTGTGTTTTTTCAGCATCACCCAGACCTAAACTCCGCAACATTGAGATTTGAAAGCCACTCCTGCATGAAGTCAAAACACCTTTTTTTTCATACAGCGAGCAGGTGTTATTAGTCTATTCATTATTGGATCAATTCCAGAATCCCTCATGTCATCAATTAGAGTAGCGTAGCAAGGGGCCTAATCCATAGCAAACCCACCTCCCAACCTTCCTGCAGTGGAAAACTCAAGGGGTAAAATGTGGGCCGTTCTAGTTATCCTCAACAGCAGTGCCCAAAAATCGATGGATTCCAGCACAGTGGCCCCAGAGAGCCATAATGACTGGATAATGGCAGATACATGCAGTCCCCCCTGGTTCCCAGGACACTTTGACCTTGAAAACAGGATATTGAGCCTGACTCGCTCCTTTCTAAAGGATAGATCTGATTAACGGGACGCTGCCGCCGGTGTCACTGTAGAAAACAAGTCCATGGATTTGTGATCGTCTGTTAAGTTAAGGGGCCGCAAACAATTCCCAAGTCAACCTGAGACATGTGGGGGGAGAAAAAAAAAGTAAACAAACAAACAGCAAGCAGGACAGAGGGTTGAAAAATATGTTCACCTCTCAAACCTACTGAGCCGGTGAAGGAGGAATGAACCGTCAGATGAGAAATAGAAAATGTTATTTCCTGAAGTACGGATTGCCTCATTACAGAAGGAGTGAAATGGTGCAGTGAAAGGAAACTGCAGTGACAGGGTAATGGTTACGGAATGTCAAGTGCATATGGCCCAGCATTTAGCCCCGGGAACAAAGTGCAATGCAAATAGATTGTGCTAATAAATGATATTAAAATTCAGCAACTGCAACGTAGGCCTAAGTGCTTTCTTGGCAGATCCAATCTTCAGTGAATTACAATAATGTCAGGGTCTATGTGGGGTCTTGTGTGTGAGAGTGTGTGTGATGTGCATGTGTTTCATAATAACTGTCTAATAGCAAATTGTACATAATACACATATGAAACTATGCAATATTCTTAATAAATTAGACATCCTATCTGTGTAATTAAATATAAATCTTTGGTTCTTTCTTATAATCTCATAACATAATACTGCACTGCATATTTCATAACAACATTACGAGAACCAAAGATATTTAACTTCTTATTAGGAGAATCAAAGATATTCAAGTCTGTTCTTCCAGAAGAATACTAGAATGTTCAGCAAGAAAGTTGGCAGAACTTCAATGGTGTGGTCTCATTCAAGCGAAAGTTTAATGACTTCATTTGGACAGATTCACTGAGCCAAAGTTTAATGAGTTTACTGTTATCTGTGATTGGGTCTCTAAGAACAGACTGCATGCTTCAGAGGTAACCAGTGGAGTCCTGATGTACTGCTCCGGGAGAGGGTTAGAGGACCCTCTGCATAAACCATGAAATCTCTAATCGCACTGGATGAGGATAGGAAGGGGGGAAGGGATAGCACCCTACATCTATTGAAAATCAGATTCTGTTTTGTTTTTTTGTTTGTTTTTTTTAAATCATCTAAGAAATATTCAACTATGTTAATGAGCTGTATTTTCACATATTCAGTGTTAGCGGGCATTCAGGAATAGGGGCTGAAGAACAGGAAATTAACAAGGAAACTCATTCCAAAAAATGAAGTTTCACCTCTACTCAAATTCTCTTTGTCATTAACTGGTAGGACTGCAGAGACAGACAGGAAGTGAAATAGTAGGAAATTTCTTTAGATTAGAATCGAAACTATAGGCCTACCTATTAGACCTGAGTATGATCAAGGTGTTGCTGCTTGGACAATAGCTACTTCATGCTTTGCTCTAGTAATTAGTACTATGAGGGCAATTTCCAGCTCAGTAATGGCCGAAACTGAATGGGTAGATGTAAGACTGACATTGTGAGACCCATTAGCCTTGTGCTTTGATCGAAAGCTTATAGAGACCATTACTGTCAATGGAAGTCTCCACTTCTATCTTAATTGAATCCGTGGCATATTCATCCATCAAGCATTTGAGAGTACAGAACAGATGTTTAGGTGGACCTGGAGTTTGCGTCTGAGTCTGAGTCACAGTTGAGCTGTCAGTCGGGGGCAGAAGGAATCGAATGAGTAGTCACTGTGTAACATCAGAGAACTGAACAATGACGGGTTAGGGTCATACCGAAAAATTAAGAATCCAATTAATTCAATCTTGGTCTGGGAACAGTAAAGGGGTGATTGTCAGTATAATTTTGACAACTGTTCAGTTACATTACTGTCTTTGGGTTTGCTCAGCTTTTTCATACCATTTTGTGTACATTCAGAAATATTGACTGAACTTATGGAAAGGGACAGCAGTAGCAAAAGCATAAACCACAGAGATTGCAAATGACAAATAAAAATGTTTGCTAGGGATATACCAATAACATGGTCAGTGGTGGTCACCCCTGGGAGAGAGGGGAATAGGAATTCATCAAAAATGTGGTTGTTAGCTGTGGTAAGGATGCACATCTTTCTAGTTGTCATAGAACACAATTGAATCTGCCTCCCAGATGCGTTTAAGCAGAGAGGGTTTGGTTTAAGGCTGTGAAAGTTAGCCCTGGGTGATATGGGTAGCTTGCTGATTGTTATGTGTGCTAGAACACAATGGATCAGCAGTGTTTGGTTTAGGCTGTCTGTGCTATGCTTTGACAGCCAAAAAATGCACCAGAGAGGTCAGAAAGGTTTAGGCTGGGTGTACATTGGGCTTTGAGATACTAGGGACCAAACACAGGGTCGGATGAGTCAGTACTGTGCAAAGTCTGTACAGCCAGTGCTTAAAGCAATCTGTTACAATGTGTGTGAATTTCTCCCATCTAGCGTTGAGATCATACAGCAGGCCTGGGCAAACTAAGGACTAAGGCCCGGGGGCCACATGCGGCCCACAGAGCTATTTAATCCGGCCCGTGGAGCCTTCCCAAAGTAGAATAATTTATCTTTTAGCCAAGGAGACTTAAATTATTGGCCTAAATTATCAAATTTGTTGTAGTCATGAAATACAAATCCTCCCTTTTAACCCTGCATGTTAACATGTCCTCTGAAGAAAGTGAGGCTACTGGTTTGAGACTTGCCAATTTACCGGCATCAACCGGTTGACGGTTAACACCCGGCCCATTAGTGAAAATCTACACGCCAATGTGGCCCTTCGACCAAAATAATTGCCCCCACCCCTG
>JAODXP020000017.1:24829703-24844703 GCA_027497455.2 Sardinella longiceps
TCATACAGTATATTCCAATCAACTCTCTCACACCATGCGCAAGTCTACCTCAGTTTATGCATAAGCAAAGGTGAAATATCAAGCCAATCGCATTAATGGTGGTGGTAAATATTCATGAAAAAGGAAAAAGGAGTTTGTCAACAGGCAACATTTTTATATACAATAAAAATGTTACACATTGTACCTTTAAGGCCTTGAAAGGTGGCAAGGAAAGAATTACAATGGATCATATCAACGAGGCAAAGGTGAGAGAAATAGCCTATTCTGATATATACTTTTTAAAGTGATATTTCAGGGTAATTCCATAGCCTTGCTGAAGGAGCTTACTTAGTGTGGTTGGTAGGAAGCATAATGAACATAATGAAGAATTTGGAACAGCAGAGACAAATAGGGAACTGGCAGTAAACACTAACTGAACAGTACCATAAGCATCAGTAGCATCAAGCTTAATCAAGCTTATAACGCCATTCTGTTAGCCTTACCTGTGCTATTCAGCCTATGTTGAATTAATTAGTCTTCCTTCCTATAAAGACAGCACTCGGCAAGATCAGTAGCACTATGATTGGAATTACGCTGAAGTCAAGAGATGGAAGTTGTGTTGTTAACAGATTAAACGACCAAAGAGAATATTTAAATACTGCTGTTAAAGGTTAAGTGTTAAAGTGTTGAGGTCTTAAAAAGGATGTCCAGAGTTAATCTGTACTAGTTGACTAAAATGTGTAGCTACCTAGATGTAAAAACAAAAACAAAAAAAACAAAAGAAACAGGAAATCGCTTACACTCGAGCTCACAGGGCAAAGACAAACAACATAAATATAGATGTGAAAAAAACATCTTTATTTTTTTTCTGTTGCAAAGACCAGTGATACTGTGCGATGAGCTGCCGTGAATCAACAGTTGACATGAAATATATATGGTCTTCATGATGAATAATGGAGTTCTTCAGAGAGTGGCAGTTGGTGTAAAAATATCTGGCCCATGTCTTAAACATATCAGTGTTCATATTTTCCAGAGTTTCCATAACTGAACACTACTGGAAGATTAGTTTGAACCAATGCAACGCTCGTTGGTGTTTTTTGCTGAAGTTGTTGGGGGCGGGGACTGCCTCTCATGCAGAACTGCCTTGAAGACTCCGTTGAGGGCAAAAAACACCAACAAGCCAATGCAAAACAGCCTTTTGAAAATGTTTTCCTATATGCAGCTTTAAGAAATAATTTAGGAACCATTTATTTTAACCACAAACATGTCAGGAATACTATATGTTGCCAGATGTGCAAAGAGTCCAAAAGAATGGAAACCTTTATAACAAATACATTATTAGTATTAGTCATCATTTTGATGAGCTATTAGTTTATTGATTTGCTCACCTAAAACATGTAGATCTTCACTCTGCAGTTTAAGTGTGTCAAGTGTCAGGAAGTAACTGAAATGAGGTAAAAGCAATTTGAATTTTATTTGTTTTTTTTTCTTCCCAGCAGTTTCGGTGTCACATACGATGGAGACAGTGCATTTGTTTAGTGCAGTGTAGACTGTAAGAAACACAGTAGTGTTAATTTCAGAGGGGCTTGTGGTGTAGGGGTAGTGGTCTCTTCAATGGCAGTTCTCTTCAATGACATGCTCAGGTTTCTGCTGTCAGTGTGATGATGGATGACCTTGTTGTTGCCCTGGAATAACAACAACGGTGACCAAAAAAAAAGAGGGTTGGTTCACAGACCATGATTTGTATGTACAACAAGAATGGTCTGCTAGTGATAGCTGGAGGCCAGACATTTGCTGTGACGCATCTCTGAGGTTAATTGGACAAGACAGGTACGGTTTGGGGTGTGACGCTCACCACAAACCCCTCCAACCACAGCAGGAAGGCAAGCTTGGAAAGGTGTGGGAAAGTGATCTGATTTAGACTGCACAGACTGGTGACAGTCCGTCACGCCAGCGGCAAACTAAATTTGAAAGAAATGGGCCTTTATATATAGTGTATTAGGTTTGACTGCAGGCAGTCAGGGCCTATTTATGGCAAGCTAGTGAGATCAGTGACCATGGTGCCTTACTCAGGTGTGCCTATATATTGCTCCTCAAGACCACCTGACTAGCAACTAGCGACATACATTCATTTGCTTCTTTAGAATAAATGCAAAATGTCTTCCAATAGAAGCATATTGAAAAGCATACATAGCCTGTGGCCATTTTCATTTTTATGCTCATTAGTTGAGCCATCTTGCCTGCCATTTCAGTCCATTGCAGTTTGACTTCTCCTTCCCCCCAAATTCACATTACCATTCTTTTTTTGTACACTTTCAGCTTTGACCATCTTAAGCCCCCCCACAAAAGTGTCTTCGCTTGCTGTAGGTTAATATCAGCAGTTCATATTTCATTCTCTGCTGCTTTAATGTGTCGGTCAGTGTGACAGCTGTAATGGGCCATCATTAGTGTGGGTGATGGAGAGATTGTTAGCGGGAAAGCTGTACGGCTAGGTGTGAGTTGATGAGGTGTGATGGATAAAGGCTGAAACTGTCACACTAATGTGTAATTGAGTCTGAAAACATTCGGCCACGTATGAAAAGAACCTTGCCACTGAGAGAGTACGACCTCCGAGTTGTCTTAGAGGCGGATCCTCTTGAATGAAGCCGTTAACGTTGTGCAGATCACCTCTCTTTACTGCTAATGAAGAGCCCCTGAGGACATGTGTGTCCACCCTCTCCATTTTCTCAGTGATTTAAGCCAAGGAAAACCTCGTATGCCCTCCTGAGACTCTTAATGGAATGAGGTGATGATTGGTGCATCTCGTTGGGAAGATGGCATAGCCAAGCATCCTTCCACATCCTGTGACGGGGGAAGGCTTGCTGATGTCCACTTGAAATACGACTTGAGGAAACGTGTGCACTTTCATAGGCATACATGTGTACACAGTGTGGTTCCATGCTGACAATACCAAGGTTATGCATTTGATTTATAGAAGGTACATTTAATTATAATAAAAATAAATTAGACAGTACAGTGTACTGTATGTCACTTGGGCTAAAAGGGTGTTTTATTAAATGCATTGCAAGAAAAAATATATCCTCTATTTTTATGTGCTGTACTTATATATTATGTAATATACACTTAACCCAAATCATATCTTACATCTCTGCTATAGATTATCTGACATCATTTGATTGTGGATCATTCTGCTCTTTTTTAGAGCTCTTTGCAGTGTGCCACCGAATCCTGAGAATAATTGCAACCTGCCAAGACTGCGATTGCTCTTTATTTACAATTCAACACGTCTGCGGACTGGGACCTTCTGTTACTCTCAGAGGATCTTGCGTGGCGCAGCCTGAAAAAGATTGAAATCAGAGATCACAGTCTCCCAGCGTAACAATGCCAAGCAGTGCCCTCCATCCCTGACCTGGCACTGGGCCTGGCACAGCGAGGTCTCGGCGTGGCGGGAGTTGATCAATCAGCGGGGCGACACGTTAATCTGATGAGACACGCTGAGTCTCCCTCTCGAGGACGCCCGCCTGCGTACCCACCCGAGCCCGGGCATCCATCCAAAAAAGCGCAGCGGGCGGCGGTGATGAGGCTAAGGCCGAGCAGGGGTGGGATGCTAAGGGGAAAAAGGCTTCACAGCTGTGCTCACCTCCACCCGCGCTGGCGTTGGAGTTGGCGGCAACAAAGCCAGGGCACCCGCAACTTACTCTCTGAGCCGCGAGCTTTTCATCGGTATACTGTAAGAGTTGTCTAACTAGCCTTGGGGTTACGTTCCTCTTCAGCTGCAGCATAATTACATGAGACTGGAAGTGAAGCCAAAGGTAATCCCACAGGAAAGCTTGTTTTCTTTTTTTCCCTCTGAGCTTGTAGCCTGGGAGTACCCATGCTCCTTTGCGCGCTCCATTTCATTCCACTCTGCAAAGCAGCATGGTGATCATGGCTTTTCTCGCCTGCTTTAGGTATCCAATCACAGAACAAAAAGGGATAGGCACGGTGCTGGATTTCATTTTTCGTCATGTGGTGGCTCTGGTATTGGCTCTGAGCTAGATACTGACGCTATGATAGACATTCGTAGCGCCCAATAAATGGCTCTGGACATTTGTAAATGACGCTTCCGGTACGTGAAAAGCTATAGGTGGTTCTCCAGACTAAATATCACTTGTGATTACTTAGTTGCGATTGCGTTATTTATTTATTTTTATGTTTTTGTAAAGTGCCATTGCTTTTGAGGATGTGTTCCAGCTAGGCTGGCAAAAATCAGGAGACAATGCATAATAAGTTCAATGTGTATTTTGTTATAACACTTACTTCTTCTGGAGGCACATTAGCATTAAAAACTTTTTTTATCTTCTGCTGGCTATAATATATTATGAAATTATATTATGAAAGGACTATCCTGTGGGCAATATTGGGGTGTCACATACTTTAAACCAAGTGATATTAACGTGCAGGTGCATTTTAACCTCATTCTTCCTATTGCACTGAATAAAATTTCCTCAATGTATACATTATCACTTTCCAGACAGCTGGCATTAATAATTTCACAGCTCCTTAAAACTAGGTTATTACACTAAATGAGTGTGAAAATGATCCCCATTGCTTGCACAGGCCAATCTTGTCTCATTGTGTGTGACGCTCAGCTTTGTATTGATGAATGTTGTGTTACTGGAATTCCTCTCGTAATAAAATATGACAAAAGAAATTAAATAATAAAAAACAAAACTGAATCCAATTATTTTGGTAATTTTATATCTTTAAAGCTCTCACCAGGGAATTGTCCTGACGCACATAAAAGCAGATACTAAATGGCTCTCTATTGATGCCAAACTTCTTTGTTGTTCATCTACTACACTTGATCCTGTCTATCAAGCAGAGCTGTCTTGCCTGGAACATCTCTTTCTCATTACTAAATGCAACGCTCCAAATGCATAGAGATACTCTACTTACATCCAAATGCTGTGATGTTATCAAAACCATATTTTTTCCTTTCATGTTCAAGATTAGAATATTTGCAATTGAAATGGCTAAAATATGTCTTGTTACGATAGAAACATGATATTATTAGAACCATCTGCCACTCAGAAACAAACCATACAAGGTTGTGCATCTTAAAGAGCTGAAAAGAAAGCAAAGTAAAAACTGAGCAGGTAAGTTCTGTTGGCTTCAGATGACCACACAGTCTGATAACTACTTGTTTTACTTTTCCTTTCTGAACATCTGGACAATCTCTTGATTCCACCAGTTAAATTTTGAACTTTGTGGGGACCCTATGATAAAACTCCAGATGTTAAAGCATCTTGGTAACAGATTATTTTCTTCAACTCCTTCACACCTGATAGTAGACATGCCTGTTCTCACTGAGTGTGTGTGTGTGTGTGTGTGTGTGTGTGTGTGTGTGTGTGTGTGTGTGTGTGTGTGTGTGTGTGTGTGTTTGGGAAGGGGGGGGTCTGGTGGACTGGTCCTGAGTCTGTGAGCGCCACCACAAATCAGCATCTCTCATGTGTCTAGTGTGCTGTAGCCTGATGCTGTTCCAGTGGGGGAGGCAAGGCGATTCGGGCTCAGTAAACCTCCTCTCACACACTGACACACAGCATTACTGTCTAGCTCAGGCATAAACGGCTCCCCCTGCGAAGACACTGGACTTTCAATGTATCACACATCGAATATGCTGGTATTACGTAAAAAAACTGGTGGTTTTGCAGTCAACTTTAAGGCGTTTTAATGAACAAATGAATGGAAAAGACTTCCAGAAACACATGCATTTTTCCACTGGAATTGCATGTGGCAAGGAAACTAAACGGATTAAGGAAGAGTAGCCAAAAATATCATTAAATGACATATGCCTATTCCATTATGTACATCCCAAATTCTAACAAGGACTGCATCATTTAGAGAAATACTATACTGTATGTAAATCCTTTTTTATGTTAGCAAATGCGCCCAATGATTCAAGATTCAAGATTCAAGAAAGTCTTTATTACATCTCATTATAGTTGTAGACTATATGAGAGTAAAATTCTTGTGTTTTTGCTCCTCAAGAAAATAAATAAATAAAAAATGTAATGAGTGTAAAAGAAAGAGTTTGTAATGAATATACTTGTATGTGTATGTGTTTGAGTCAGTGTATATGTTCAGAGTCCGAAAATGCAATGACTGACAGGCACAGATCTAGGCTGTCAATACTGACTCTGTGTTCATCAGTCTAACTGCTTGATGAAAAAAGCTGTTGTGTAGTCTGGTGGTTCTAGCCCTGAGACTGCAGAATCTCTTGCCAGATGGTAGTAGCTGCAACAGTCCATGATTGGGATGGCTGGGGTCCTTGGTGATTCTTTTGGCTTTTCTGATGCAACGCTTGTGATACAAGTCTTGAATGGGTGGTAAAGTGCACCTGCAGATACTTTGCGCCGTACGCACAACTCTTTGTAGAGCATTCCTTTTGGTGGCAGTACAGCTGCTGTACCATGCAGTGATGTCTCCAGTCAGAATGCTCTCTACAGTTCCACTGTAAAAAGCCTTTAGGATTTTTGACCTCAGTCCAAATTTCCTCAGTCGCCTGAGGTGAAAGAGACGGCGTTGGGCTTTCTTTACAACCTGGTCTGAGTGGTTATCCCAGGTAAGGTCTTCGGTGATATTCACACCAAGGAACTTAAAATTGCTGACTCTTTCCACCTCTGAATCGTTGATCTTAATAGGCTTAAGCAGATCTCCCTTTCTTCTGAAATCTACAATCAGCTCCTTGGTCTTTGAGGGACAGATTGTTTTCATGGCACCACTGTGTTAAGTTGCTGATTTCTCTCCTGTAGGCCGTCTCATCTTTGTTGGTGATCAATCCAATGACTGTAGTGTCATCAGCAAACTTAACTATGGTGTTGGAGCTATACACAGTCATGGGTGTAACTAGCCATCTATATATATATGCCATCTATCATTCCCCATACATTCATTACCCTAATTCAATTAAGGGATTTACATCATCATAATGAGTAACTATAGTAAATTTGCAAAGTACGTCATTACTAAATTCTGATTCTATGTGGTTACAAACTAATAAGACTTTTAAACTAATTTTAATTAATTTTCACATCTAAAGTTTATACTGTACCATTCGGTGGGGGGAGTGTGTGTATATGTGTGTGTGTGTGTGTGTGTGGGGGGGGGGGGGGGTCAACACACATGCTCTTAGGTTTTGCAACACATGCCATCAGGGTATTTAGGAACCCATGATAAGCTGATGCTGTAAGCAAAATCAGAAGCGAATTGCTGTTTCCAGCAAAATAAGCAATGCTCAGGGGATGAAACATGACCCAATTTCCACTCAAGAAGATGCTATCCTATAGATATGAAACATAAACGCCTGGAATGTTTACCACGATTTGTATGAAGACCATCACATGCAGTGCCTGAAAAAAAAATAACATCACAGAATGTTTGGGTGTATGGCAATGACACTGAGGATGTACAAGCTGGAATAGCCTACATTAAAAAAAAAGAACTAGTTTCAAATTTTAATAGGGATACACTCAAAATCTGTTGGGAGCCACAAAGGGATGGTGGAGACTAGACTTTCTCTCCAGCACAATTGCTTGGTGAGGCGGCAGCAGACTGTCTTTTTCTCTGTCTGCAGTTGCTCATGGGTGTAAATTATATCATTTTCAGCCCTAATTTCACAAGCGACTGACATTGGCTAGGCCAAGGAGCCTCTGAGACTGGAGAAGGCGAGAAGAGAGAGAGACAAATCAGTCACCAGGTGCCATCTCAGGTAAAGCAGACCCACAGAGAGAGAGAAATGTTATGTCTTCACCTCAGCTGACTCTACTGAGTCATGTACTGTATGCTACTTTCAAGCCAGGACATGAGGTCTTCTGGAAAATCATGGCTCTGTTTAAATCCAAATAAATTCTGAATAAATAGAGCCTGTCTGAGGTTCAGCTTCTCTGGGGTTGGATCAAGAAATGTAAATATATAAAAAAAACATAAATACATGTATGTAAATATATATATAAAAAAGTTTCTTGATTTTGGTTTTGAGTAAGCATGCCAACATTGTGTGAGGGGTAAAAGCCCACTTTTGATAGATTCCCTACCTCACCTTGGTAAGCTTTATAAATTACATAGCTTTTCTATTAGATGGGCTACAATGCCCACTTTATTGTCAATTTCTTTGAAGAATAAATGAGAACATGAAGGCCAATTGCCCCGTTTATTGTATCTCAATTTACCTTTAACAGGAAAACTTCAAATCTACCTATTTATGATATTCTATATTGATCTAGACTTGGCAGAAATCTTAATGACTGAATGGTTTGTGAGCCATTTTAAACAATACTGGGCACACACACACACACACACACACACACACACACACACACACACACACACACACACACACACACACACACACACACACTTTACAGCAATAGTTAGAAATCCATGTGTCTAGCTGAGATTAGGTCAGGTCAACTTTTTTTCTTCATTTCTCAGTGAGCAAAATCATCACAGTCATATTGTACACAATATCCAGAAAAAGACTTGGCTTTCTTCATTCTTTCACACAAACATTGTGTTACTTTAAAATAGTCTCGCTGTGCTCCATTTTTGCTCTAGACCTCATCAGTTTCAAGATCATTTTAATGCAAGACACACACACACACACACACACACACACACACACACACACACACACACACACACACACACACACACACACACACACACACAGACAGTATGGAGGAACATATAGCATTCCATCCGTAATCTATAGGCATTAATATGGATTTGGTGCCCCTTTTGCAGTTCTAACAGCTTCCTCTTATCATGAAAGGCTGTTCAAAAGATTTTAGAGGGTCTGTGGGAATGTTTTTGCCCTTTCATCCAGAAGAGCTTTTGTGAAGCCAAGCCAGACTTGCCGTGTAGTTCATCCCAAAGGTGTTTGCTGGTGTAGAGAACCCAGTTCTTGGCCAGCCAGCCAGGCTTGTTGCCTGGTGCACAAGCCCTGGAACGAGAGGATCTCACATCCACTGATAATGTTCTGCAAGGGCAGTGCCTCTACTGTACTTTTCGCCTTCCAAACCATGCAGATATCATATGCCACTGGTCAGCATACTCTCAGCTGTGTCTATCTACAAATGTGTTTTGTGTCATATTTTTATGTAAAGTATATGTATACCCAATGCTTATGTAACATTAATGCAGGAAGGAAAAGAAAACAAATTTCCCTAGGGGACAATAAAGCAACTAACTAGCTTACTATTCTATAAATGTCTATGGCATAGGGTTGTACAGTATAGTCTAATCTGTGTTGCTTCTTTACTCGGCTTATCTCTGAGACACAAGCGTTGGTAAAAGTAAATGGGTTATAATGTCATGCACCTTATAATGTCTCTTTAGCCAGTGCTAAAAATGGCTACAGAGTCACACTCAGTAAGACATCCTCAATATGAAGTTTCATTCTCAGGTTCATTGAGATTCCGTTCAATTGACTCTGGGTAGTGTGTCATTGACTTTCTTGTCACAAGACATTAACAGCAGACTGTTAAATGTTTCTCAAATTATGATTATGGGGATGGTAATTATGATGATGGCAATGATGATTAAAAAGATGATGCCTTGGAGGTAAAGCAGAATGAAAGGGAAACGCGGTGCCTTGAACTGATTTTTAATATGGCCCATGTTTCCCTCCTGGATCTGATTAGTTTTAAATTGGAGAGCGTATTCATATTTCATCTGTCCATTAGGATAACCTCACACACATGAAGGCCACGGTGTGTTTCTCTCGTAAATGAAGGCCATATTAGACTATTCACTGCCAAAAGACATATGCCATATGCAGTGCCTAATTCTGACAGAGTCAAATCATCTAGGTAAGTGCAAAAGCACTCTGTTGTTATGTAAAGCCATCGGATACAGGAGTTTGATGGGTGACCTTTACCCCATATTCACAATGCTCTGTTCTGACCACCTACACCACCCCCCCCCCCTCCCCACACCCAAAGCACTTGGTAATTGCAGTCATTACATTTTCCAGCAGCATCCAGTTGGAAGAGGCAAGAACTGGACACGCAGCTTCCCTAATGATAGCGGGGGAGGGGAGGGGAGGCTGAATGCTATCACATGCAATCCAAAGCCTTGTGACTGACCACAAGGGAGAACAATTGAGTCACTTAATGGCCTGTTTGCACCTGCCAGCCTGCCTTTTTTTTCCTCTAACTGTTATTTTTTCTACCCTTTTTCCTGAAAAGTCATTGGGACTGCCAGGTTGGTGGTCAAGTGAAGCCAAGCCAAGCCTGAACGCTCCAGTGGAACCATTCAGTCTGTGCCGGCTCCCCTGAGTGGTTGATTGAGAGGATCAAGTGTGAAGGCCTGTGACCACAGCAGAGAAACAGGGCCAGAGCTAAAGGGCAGAATGCCATAGATAGAGAAAACACAAAGATTTTAGCTCTCTGAGATGCTTGATGCAATCCATAACAATCTTTATTTCATAGGCCTATGTCATTACATTTACATATTGACAGAATACATGAACACACTAGAGCATAAAAAATACAAAGCTATATTTTTTGATAGTGTGCTTTCAAAATAACACTAATTATTATGTTAAACCTAGGTTTTTTTTTTTTTACATCATAGTAACCCAAAAATCCATCTGCAATCAATGCACCAGATGTGTAAAACCATCAGACAACAGCTGACTGTTCATTGAATGTTCATTGAATGTTACACTTCAAAAGACATTTGTGATTAAGAAATATGCAGAATTCTTTTGGACTATGCACCTGATCTATGTATAGACGCACTCTTAGTGCACTTAAACCAGGTGCCTTAGATTGGCACATTTTAGCTGGTCAAAACAAGGCCCAACGTCTTTGACAGTCATGTCATCACTGCAATCCTTCACATAGTCACAAACGCCTATAAATCAATCAAGAATCTTAAGTATGTTGACCTCCCTCTGCTCCATTAAGCCCCAGGTGTTTAAATGACTGGCTTGTCTTACTGTCCTGATCTCCATGCCGCCCAGTATTCCAGAAGCCTGTGGTTATGAAAAAGTCACCATGTGTTAAATGAGTCTGTCCCCTTGCCGCGGGAGTCCCTCTGGGATGATTCGCGCTCTGAATTGATGTCTGCACAGCGACAGGGCAATTAAACGCAAGCCAGCTTGTTAATAAACACATCTGGGGGAGCAGGCTGCCTGCGCAACACCTCCCTCACCTCCCCTTCGAACATTCGGAGGAGAGGAGAGCTCGGCATGTCAACCCAAGAGGAGCTGTAAGTAAGGTGAGCAAGACATCTCCATTCGGTGAAGGGGAGGAGATGTCTGCATACTCACCGAGGAGAAACCACAACTAAGGTTATAAAAACAGGTAATTATAGGCAAATAGATAAACAGTAAACAGATGTTATGTTTTAGTATAGACAAATATGTTATTTTGTTATATAAATATAGATAGATGGATAGATAAACGGAATTTACTCAAAGGTAAGATGTAAAGATTTGTGTTACGATATAGTATCCTTGATGACAGAGCCTGGGGCAGTAAGATACAGCGAGAGAGAAAAAGAGAAACATCACAAAAGGTGCTATTAATTCTCGTAACTGACTTTCAAATAGCTCAACCCCCAGGTGATCAATCTAACAAACTCCTAGCTCTCTGATTTAAGCAGTGATCAATCAAATGTCAGCAATAATAACAAAAAGCTAACTGATGAGGCTTAGCCTGCAGTGTTTTGCTGAGGCAATGAGGTTTGATTGTGAATGCTGTAATGTGTTATTCAAAGTTGGTGAGTATTCATGTCTTCATGTCTTAAAGAAGGGCCTCTCTTGACAGCATGTTAATTGGCTCATTACAGTCATATTTGAGGGCATGGGACCGAGGCCAGTGGAGCCTTACCAAACAGCCCTCGTTTAGGGATCTGAGGGTCTGAAGGCCCACTCAACCAGAACCAGAAGAGTTTCTGTCCAACAGGCAAGAGAAGTAAGCAAAGCACTACACTGTGCTTTAGTCACAGTCAAAGTACGATAGGCAGATTTGACCAGATGATGTTCAATAATATTGTCTACTAAGTTGTCAATATCAATAGCTTGGAAAGTCAGAGGCTATTTTATTACATTATCATCTAAATATGCCAAAGGCAGGTAATTTTAACTTTGTTGTTGTGCCCACTCTGGCCGGACGAGGGGCACAAACAAAAGAAATGTCTCAGTTGTTCAAAATAACCACATACTGTACGTAAGAACAGGGAGTACAGTAATTGGTTAGGAGTAGTTCAGGAGTACCTATGTTTTACTGCTAATTAACACAGAGTCTTGTTATTGTGAAAGTATAAAAATGGTAAATGGTGGTCAGTTATGACCTGCAGGTAACCATAATGTGAAGATTAGAAGATGAAATAATTAACACTCACGCAGGTTCTAGAGTCCAGTATGATGATGTTGAAGCCAGGGTCCACACCACCTGAGTGGTATCCTTCTTGCATTATTAAAAATGCAAATCTATGTCTGTGCCTGATGAAAAGGATTAATGAAAAGGTGATTATTAGCAGCATCTGTTCAGTGGAATCCTTGCCCCCAGGGCCAGCTGTTATTGCTGCGTCACCACACTCGGCGAAGTGCGCCCGGGCAAAAGTGGAATGGATTGCATCCCTGCTAAGTCACACCACTTTCCAGATGGCATATTTACTAGTGATGATCCACAGGCCTCTATTTTGCCCCCCTCCCCCTCCTCCATTCCCCCTCGCTTCCTTCTCCTGCTCCCACCCCCCAAACTGCCATCACCATCCCATTTACCATCCCGTTGCTTCTCTGAGCACAGCTAAGTGCTTATCCTTTTCATTGACTCCTTCTGCCATATGAAAAAAATAATAATTAAAAAAAATAAAAAAAACTTCTGGGCATGGCTAATCTTCACATGGCAGTGAGCCAGATTGGACCAGAGTTTGCTTGTAAACTCACAAACCGGTGAGAACCAAAGGTTGTCATTCCGCCACTGGAATTGTTTCTTGATTGCAAGCCAGGAGTTGTCAGAGAGTTACAGACAGAAAAAAAATAAACAGCATATCAAAAGCAAGGCAAGCCTCCCCGTGCAAGCGCCACTGAATTAATTTGTTTATTTGCTCTGAAATTGAGGTTTGTTCGTGTCAACTGATGCATGAAGGAAAGCATAATGTAAAGCTTTACTAAGTCTTCAGAGAGGTCATTGATTAAACATTTATGTGTCCCATTTAGTTGGAGGTCCAGAGAGAGGACTGGTGATGATAGGACAGAGAGCTGAACTGAAGCTTTTGGCAGCGAGCTCTTGTGCGGAGCACGGGCCCACTACAACTAATTATTGGCAAGATTTTCATGCTTCCGTCCACGATGTCTCTCTGGTGCAGTCAGAATGAAGCCATTTAGCAGATGCTTCCGTATGTCTCTTTAGATTGAGAAGGAAGAGTTGACTTTCAGCACATTTTTCTCACACCGCATTGAATAAAGGGAAGGTATGGCCACATTTACTGTAATGGTCAGGAATCAATTATGGAATGAAGTGCTTTAGCACAAAATTCTTTTGTTAATTATCCATGTCAGGTCATTAGTGATTATGCACTCCCAGGAACTTGGTGCTTTTCACTGATTCCACAGCACTGCCATTGATGGTGAGGGGTGTGTGTATGTGATGTGATTTTTCCTGAAGTCAGTTATTTGCTTTGTTTTGATGACATTGAGGTGTAGATTGTTGATGTCTCACCAGTTGATGACTTGGTCTACCTCCTCTCTAGGCTGTTGTAGTATGATGGGGCCCAGCACTGTTATGTCATCTGCAAACTTGATGATATGGTTCAAGTTGTGTCTGAAACAACAGTCATGGGTTATCAGCACACAACCCTAGGGGACCCCAGTGATATGGTAGAAATGTGTGCACACACTGGAATGCCCACTGCAAACTCACTCCCCCATCCCTCCTACTCTTCTCTGAAGCTCTGCTAGTCCGACTCCGCCTCCTTTTAGGGAATCCCAGAATGGATTCATTCTTCACCCTGTGTTCACAATGGTGGTCTCTGAGGAGTTTCTGTCAACTCTTAGTGTTTGTGGTTAGTTGGTGAGAAAGTCTATTAGCCAGTTACATAGTGGGTGCTGATGCCTATAGCACAGAGTTTTTTGACTGTCAGAACAGCATCCACATGGAACTATTTTCATTTTCCAAATGAGCAAGGCTGATATAAATTGTATGGAGTTGTAATGTGACTATTAGGCATTTTTTTGTTTGTTTGTTTGTTTGACTTTGGCTTTCGTTTTCATGTGACAGGCAGTGACTTTACTGCATTTGCTTACTCCATGCTGTGTTTGCCAATTGTGTACCTTAGCAGTAGCATATGTCTAGCCATATGCCATAGGTTGACCTCAGACATCAGTGATGTGTAGCCAATCACATTTTATGTTATAGTGTTGCTTGTCTGTCTGCTATGTCTTCAGTATCATATTGACTTCTGCATCTCCATCAGTTTTGGGCTTGGCCTTACCAAAATGTCTTTCAGTCCTATTCATGTTGAAGGAAAAAAAAAATCTTTGTCCTTTTTTTTTTTTTTTTTGCTTTCAGTTTTTCATTAGATGGTTTTTCTTCAGTAAGTAGGAAGACCTCAAAGTTTCAACTTAATCTTGGTTCATCTAAATCTGTTTTAACTCTGCCCCTGCATTATTTAAAAATCAAGTCTACAGCTATGCTACGTACTGCACCAGTACACAGTGCAGCACACACTGCTGCTCTGCGCAATTAATTAATTGGCTGCAGGTGGTCTACTTGACTGGCTCAAATTGTGTTGAGCCACATACACTAATCCCCAGTATGTAAGCAGCACAAGAGGCCTACTGATCACATGATCACTACCTCATTAATTAATTGACTACATGTTCTCTACCTGACTGAAAGTTAATACCCCTGTGATATGTGTCATGGACTGCATACCACACACTCGCTGCGTTCGGAAAGTCATACTACCTGCTATATACTGCAGTATATACTGAGTATGCTACACCCACCAGTATACAGTGTAGTA